>JAHREE010000101.1:38104-108878 GCA_033628505.1 Tringa tobata
CCGCGGCCGGGAGACCGAGCGGCGGCGACGGCCGGAGGCAGCGTCCCGCCCCCCGGGGCCAGGCGGGCGATGCCGGGCTGGGTCCCGGCGGCCCGGGGCAGAGGAACGGGCCGGAGCCCTCCCGCCAGCGGCAGGGCGGCGGGCCGAAGTCCCGGGTGGTGCCCCGAGCGAAGGAGCCGAGCGGCAGAGGGAGGATGGCGGGGTAAGTGCTGCGGCCCGGGGGAGGGGGGGGACACACACGCCTTGCCCCAGCCCCGGTGGTCCTGGCGCCGAGGAGCCCCGCGGCGGAGGGGCCGGGTCCCGTCCCGAGCCCCCGTGCTGCATCCCGGGGCGTCTCTCCATCCACCCCTCGTCCTCCGCGGGATGCCCGGGGCGGTCACCAGGGGTGATGTGCGGGGGGGGCTCGGACCGTGCTGCCCCTCGGCGGGCTCTGGCGCTGGCACCGGGCCCCGGAGCGGAGCAGGAACCCGCTCGGTGCTTGCTCTCCTGCCGTGCATCTGTCCCACACGTGTGGCGGGGCGATCACGCTACTCTTGCCCCCACGATACGTCGTGCCCGTGTGTCCGTCTGCAATCACGCGTGTGTGCGAGCGAGCGTGAGGCAGGCGGCACGGCGTGTGTGCTGCCGGCTGCCCGTCGCACGGGGATGTGTGGTTTAGGAGCAGGCTGGATGGGATGCCCTTCTGCTGACACACCGGGGCTTCGGCGGGTCACGCAGCTGTGCGGCACGGCGGGCGGCCGGTGTTGGGCTGGCACTCTGCGGGTCTGCCTGTGGCCATCCCTGAAGGCGTGGGGGGCTGCCGGGGGGCAGGCGGCGTGGCCGTGGTTTGTGGGTGGCTGGAGCCTGGCTGCTGCCGCTCTTGCTGCGGGTACCTGGCCTCTTGGCTCCTTCCTCCCATAACGGGCCCCTTGTAAGCGCTCGGCGCGGCAGCTTCCCATGGCTTCAGCTGGCTCAGCCGGGGGAGGCTTCCTACCACTCGCCTGGCAGGGCCGCTTCCAGCTCCGGCCTCTGGCTGCAGCCCTGTGGAGGTGGAGGGGAGATCGTATGGCAGGGCCAGCTGCTCCGCTGCGAGGGGATCCTGCGAGCGGGACGCCTGGCGCGGCGCTGACGTACCCTTCGGCCCCAGGCCCCCTCCTCTCCAGTTCCCTCTCTGCTGCCCCGTGGCTGATGCCCCTCGTGATGAGCTCCTCTGCAGCTGGGAAGTGCTGCCGAGGGTGCTGTGCAGGCAGTTTGACCACCCTACGTGGCAGCGTGTGCCCGCTCTCCGTGCCCAGGGCTTATTGCCCTCTGACACGGGCAGAAACTTCTGCTAACATCAGGTGGGGAGCTTCGCTAGGATGGAAAAGGTACCTTAATCCCTGAGGTTTCTCTCTCCCATACTTGCTTCCCTGCAAAATTTAAAGCCCGAGATGTCCCTTCTGCCTAGTTTCCTACAACAAATCCACAGAAGCAGCAAACCCAAACTTGTTCTTCTTCCCATTATGTTTGATATTCAAACTATTTATCGATAGCGGATAGTCAATGGCAGGCAGCTCTCGAGCAGATTTTGGCTTACCCATTCCATTAGCCTTGGTTTTGTCAGCCGCCCAGAGGGAGAGTCTTGGGAAGATCCAGTCCTGCTCAGTCAGGTTTGGGCTTCTTTGGGCTCAGCTGGAGCGTTGTCAGCATTGCTTTGGGATCGTGTGGCGGTTCGAATGGATTTGAGTCATCTGAGATGTAGCCCGTTTCTTTTCAATGACTACCCTAAATAGTCTCCACCAGGTTTTCAGGCTGCAGTTGCCTCTGGTGATAAGAGCCATCCCACACTGCTACCAGGAGTGGGTGGGCAGCCCCAAGGTTCATGCTGCGTCCAGAAGAGCGCTGAACCTCTTTGCTACCACCTTTCTATCATCCCTTAACCAAGGAGGTAAATAGGACTGGTTGGTCTGGCGCTTAGGCTCTGTTGATGCTAGACTTGGCTTTCTGGGGTACTGAAGAGTGCTGTTGCCTTGGAGGAAGGAAGAGCTGTGCCTTGGTGCTGTGTTCCCTGCACAGGCTGAGCTGTGCTCTCTGCCTCTGCTCTGTCCTGGGAAGATGAGGGCTGGGGATATGGGACTTGCTCTGATCCCAAAGAACTTGAACTCTGGAACGCGCATATAATAGCTTGTCAGTAGCTCCAAATCGGCGCTGTTTAAACTTCTCAATGACCTACTGTCTTTGGAGCTTGTGAGAAAGCTTAGCTGAAATAATTGTCCATGAGTAACCACATGGCTTTACTCCTCATGGAAAGCGAGCTGCTGCCTCCAGCCATTCGGTGAGACTCCATCCTTCCACCTCATCCATCTTCTTACGTCCCTTGCTGCACCGGACACGTTTCCATCCAGGAAACTCAGGGCCCCTAAAAAACTTCATTTCATGATGTTTCATTTTTTTGCCAGGTGGGATATTTTCTGTTCTACTATTTACACAGAACTCTTACTACTCTCTAGTATGACAACCTTCATTTTTCCCTTACTCAGGTAGCTTTGCAGGCTGCATTAAACCCTGGTGCTATTTATTTATACAGTTACTTTGGCTTAAATTCTCAAGTTGTGCGTGGGTTGCCTTTCCCGATTCCCCAGTCAGAATTCTCTGCTGGTACCTCCAGGGGCCTCACATAGTCTTTGCTTGAAAAATCCCTTTATTAGCGCTATATCCTTTTCTGGATAATTATTTTCTTGCCTTGTTTGATAGCAGCATACCTAAAATGGAGATTTTTTTTTTCTTGGGGGCTGTTTGGATGTGTCTGTCACCCTGCTCACGTCTGACCTCATTGCAGGTAGGACCTGCTGCCACCCTGCCATGAGTGCATCCAACTGCAAGTCTTGCGAGATCTGGGTTTTAGTATTTTCTCCTGATAGCTCATTGTGAGGTGACTTTTCACACCCCAGTAAATATCGCAGAAAATTACTGTCTCCTAACACTGAGCGAGGAAAACAATCCAGCCCCCAAAGCATCTCTGCTTTGCTGTGCTCTGCTTAACCTGCCTGTTCGCTCCCCCCTGACTGGTGTGCAAACACATACCAGTCCCCACTGCTGCAGAGTGCCACAGAGCAGGTGATTTCCCAGCCCAGGGTGTTCAGACTGATGTTTAAAGTGTTTATAGGTTCATCGATGCAGCTTCTGGTCCATGGAAAGGTTTTCCTTCCGAGTGTGGTGGGGTAGGGAGCTCCCAAGCCCTGACACGTGCCAGCTGTGGCTGTGCTCCTGTGCCGGATAAACCTTTAATTTGTGTCACCTGTGATGTGACCCTCCTCATTCCTCTGCCTTGTGCCTGGGAGGGTGGGTCCCGGTGGTGATCCTCAGGTGATGCACATAAAATCAGAGAAAGGTGGGTAACGGGGGAGTAGTCTGGGGAAGTCTCCACTGCTGGTACCTGCCTGGACAATTCTCAGGGACATGTGAGGCTCCCAAGGTAACAGGCTGGGAGTTCCACACTCTCTCCTTCTGTCTCCCACTTTCTTTTTGTGTGTTCTGCAACTCTTTGCTTAATTGCTGCTGTAGACACCATTTGTGGCTATATGGTCCTGCTTTACCCAGGTTTTGTGGGATACAGGTTCTCGCTGTAGTGTGTGTGTGTTGGAATGCTCAGGAGCAGAGGCAGTTAATGCTGATGTGGACTTGGCAGAGGATTTTCAGTGGCTCGTCGATGCCAGCAGCCTTTTGCTAATGTTCTTCATTGGGTCTGACTGCAAATATTTCATATGCAGTTGGATGAAGTTCACTGTCCTGCAGTAGAAAGGCAGACCTGATGATCTAATGGTCCCCCTGGCCTTCTGCGAGGATGCTGTAAATGACCTGAATGGAGTCAGCGTATCTGGCAGCAGAGATTGCTGCATGATGTTGAAAGATGATGCATAGATTGCTGCTAAAATAAATCTTGAAAAAAAATGGTTCTGCTGAATGCTTCAGAAACAGTATGTGATCATTGGTGAAGCTGTGCACATGCCGAAACTATGTGAAGCCACGATCTTACTACTGTTTTCTTGCTTTCCTTCCCCCTAGTGCTTGTTACAGTTGCTTGGCTCTTGGTTTCATAAACCGTTGCAGGATCTCGCAGGCTTGTATTGCCCTGGGGACCACTTTGTAAAGGGAGGGAGGGGGCTGATCCTGATGGTGGTCTCTGGCTGCTGCAGCAAAGCAGGTGATGAAGGATGTGATTGCTGCAGGTCCTTTGCCCAAGTTGTGGGTTGTGCCTGTCCCTCCAGCCAGTGCCATGAACAGTACTTCTGGATGTAGGGAGGCTCTGTGAGGGGTGTCAGGGCGATGCCTTTCCCAGAAAAGGAGCAGGTGAGTGAGTAGCACCTGACACTGCCTGTGCATCAAGCTCTCACAACCTGCCAGGGGCTGTGCCCGGGCACGGGTGGTGCACGTGAGCTGTGGAGTGAGGAGCAGGCTTGGTTTGCGGTTGCTTAGTGCTTTGTGTGCTGTTCGGAGACCTCAGGGCATACCTGGCAGGAGGTGAGATGTGGATCCAGTGCCTCACCCTGGTTTTGGCCAGACAGGCAAACCTGAAGGCCCAGGTCTACACTGGTGAGCTGTGCCTTAGCGCTTTCCCTGGCACTGTGGCTATTCAGCTCTCTCTGCTATTCAACTCCCTTCCCCTCCAAAAAGGGGAAACTGGCTATTGGAAATGGTCTCGTCTCTGCTCTGAGCTGGGCCCGGAACTATTTTGGAAGGTGTTAAGTGGCCCATGAGCCCTGTAGCAGTCCAGTGTTACAGGCAATCAAGTCCCAGCATCTGGGAACGTGTCCTTGTGGTGTGTGTCGTGTGTCCCCCCTGTCCCCCCCCAAAGTGTTTCATTTCTGGGGAAAGATTTGTGTTAGGTGACCTGGCCCTTGGGAAGGTAAATGTGTTAATTAACCTATTCCACTGAGAAGGAGTCAGAGACAGGGAAGACAGATGGTTTGCCCAAGGCTTGTTTTGGCATCAGGCAGGGCTGGGGATAGGGCATGCCCGTGCAGCGTGACCTGGTGTGAGTGTTCAGTTTGGGAGGCCTGTGTGAGGACGCCTTCTGTTCTCCTCTGATCTGGGGCTCTGTTGAGCTTCTTTCCACCTGGGAGAGCTGCTAGCCCCTCCACCTGCCCACCCATCCTCTGGTCCCCCTGCACCCCAGGCTGCCCAGGGTGAGGGCAAGAGTCCTGCTCCCCTCCCCAGCTGCCGTGGTTCCAGTGCCAAGGGGTGGGTAAGCAGGAGGCAGCTAGAGTGCTTCAAAGTTATGAGCGTGGCTTTGTCTCACCTCGTTGTTGGGTCTGCCAGGGGCTTGGTGCATCACGGCACCCAGCAGGTCCCCTTGCTGGGCAGCTCTGCCTGCTGCCGTGGAAGCCCCTGTCCCCTGTGCTCGTGCCTGAGACACGTCGTTGCCCAAAGTGTTGGCAATGGCACATGCAGCAGGTCACGTGCAGCTGGGGGCCACCACTCTCTCGAGCACCGTTCCTCCACACCGTAAACATGCCGTGCTCCTTAAACCTCCTGGGATTCATTCTGAATTCTTTGTAAGGCAGTGAAAACCACATGGCGTTCAAGCCATGCAAATGTCAACTAAAGGCTTTAAGTAGAACCAGACGTGCTCAGGACTGGGCACATGCGGCAAAGCCCCCATAGCTATTTCCCCACTGCTGATGCCTTTGCTCACCTGAAGCCTTATCCTATATGAGGTTCTGCTCACTAGGCTTTCATCGGGAAATAGTCATGGTCCTTCTCTGCCCTCCAGTACCACCTACATGTTGCTTCTCCCAAGTGCTCACTTCCAGTCCTGGAGGTCCTCCCTATCTCCATCTCTGCCCATGCTCTCATCCAGGAGGTTATGGAAGGAAGGGACATTCCTGCCCAGGTTCTCCCTCTGCCCCTGCCTCCGAGGGCATCTCTACTAGGTTGTTCCCCTCTGAGCATGCTGGGCTGTCCTCCCTTGAGGACCATTGCCCTGGCACTAACATCTCCCTTCACCCAGGGTTGGCAACTCATGTCTCGAGTTGGCAGTGACATAGAAGGTCTCTGTTAATGAGAGGTTTGTGCTGAACCCAACAGGGGCTTCATGCCTTCCAGAGTGGTCTTGTCTGCTCAGGCTTGTGTCCCTGTCTGTTTTAGTCCCGTACCTTTCCTCCTGTAACCTCTGGCTCGCTGTTGGCATTGAGAGCAGCTAGCAGCATACTCCCCCCAGCATGCGTGTGAAAGGTGTAGATAAAACTTGAATTTTAATTCTCTGAAGAACTAATAGTGTGATTCAAGGCCAAAACAGCTTCTCTGGAGGAGGCAGTTATTTTGCCTACGAGAAACAACCTCTGATTGTGTCAGTATGTTGAGGTGGGAAAGGGCAAGGGCTTTTCTCTTTGAATGAACTGCCTGAGTCTGACTTGCAAGGTGGTTTCAGCCATGCTGAGGGAAGAATGGGAGCTCTGACAGTCTCAGCAGAGATGCTTATGCTGCTGCTTGGAGCAGAGTCCCTCAGCAGACCTTAATTACCTCAAGGTCCGCTCCAGCTCTGTGGTTTTCACTCTTTACTGATCTGGACACCTTTAAAAAGTTTAAGGCCTTTGGTGGGCTCTTATGCAGTAAGTAAATGAAAGTTTGCTTTCCTTGGATCCTTTCTGGGGATGTCTTAAAGAAGAGACCCATAGATCTCCTTGGGTTGACAGACAAAAAGCTGGAAATCAGTGCTGTAGCCCAGCCAGAGCAGATGTGAGTGGATGCAAGAATTACTTTGCCTTGTGCTGTTTGCAGGAAGTCACACCAAGGGAATTTAAGTGCTTTCTGCCTGTAAAAATCTACTCAGGTTAATAAAACGTTGATCCTGAAGGGCTGGATAGCACTTTACAAATGATGTGGCCTCTCGGACCACTTCCCCTTCCCACGTGGAGTGATTGTATCTCTCCAGGCAGCTTCATTCATGAACACCAGAACAATCCTTGGCATGCCTGCTACCCACTGCCTTTGGCTTTCCTAAAACGTGAGCCCCACAGCTTGAGGTCTGGCACTTCTGGAGTCTCATCTCATGCCATGTGGATGCAGGAGTCACGAGGATGCCGGTTCAGAGCAGGATCGTCTTCTGACCCTGCTGTGTTCATGTGAAAGTCAATCCAGAAGACAAATGTGCATGTTTCCGTGGTTCCTGTAAATTCTGTCAGCAGCTCCGACTGCCTTGTCCAGTGTTAGAAATAAACCATGCTCCCCACTTTGTTTCCAGAGGCTTTCCAGAGCTTTCAGGCTGCCTATTTCTGACTTTTTATCTTTTGATGACTGTACTCTCCCATCTACCTAGACACGCAGCAGTTATGCATTCCCAAAGCTTTCCCTCAGTGGTGAGTAAATGTGCTTGAAAAGCGACCTGCAACTTCTTATTCCTTTTCATTATAGAAGTGTAAACAGGAGATGTGACCAGAGGAAGGAGGATTAGCAACCTGCATCTTCTTAGACTCATAGAATGGTTAGAGTTGGAAGGGACCTTAAAGATCATCTGGTTCCAACCCCCCTGCTGTGGGCAGGGACACCTCCTTCTAGAGCTGGTAGCTCAGAGCCCCATCCAGCCTGGCCTTGAACTCTTCTTATTCCTTTTCATTATAGATGTGTAAGTAGGAGGTGTGACTGGAGGATTAGCAGGATTAGCAGCCTGCTCGGGCATGGCGGAGCACCTCTCGGAGGCACAGCGCTGTCTCCGAGAGCTGTATGCTGGCAGTCATCCCCACCTGAAAACACGTGATAAGGGAGAGGTGGGGAGGATGCCGTTCACACGAAGGCGGTCAAAAAGTTGTTGCGGCAAAGTGCTGGAATCTCACCACCCTGGAAACGACGTGAGCATCCCGGAGTTAGTCTAGCACCCTGCCCGTCAAGCAGGCACTTGCACCGGAGAGTCCCCCCAGCCCCCAGGGTCGCTTTGCCAGAGGCAGATAGCGAATGTGGGACCGGGGGGCTCGACGGGGAGCGGCCGGTGGGGCTGCTGGCCTGCCGTTCCTCCCGGGGTGGGGGCTGAGCAGTGAGCAGCGGCAGTCAGGCACAGAATGAAGCGTTGTCTGCGGCCAAAGCAGCTCGGGACACTTGCGGAGGCGAGACGCTATGACCAAAGTTGGAATCGGGCCCGATTTTACGCCCCGCTACCACGGAGTGCCATGAGACCTTTAGTGACTGCCCGCCGCCAGCCACCACTCGCTCTCAGGAGGAAAGTGGTTCCTGGGTGCCAGGAGCACAGCATAATGCCCGTTCAAAAGGGAGAGACTCCCTGCGGGGTCGCTCGCACTGCGGCATTCCCATAGTCCTTGGGGGTTTCTTTTCCAAGCACTTAAACAACCCAGCCCTTGTCCCATTGGTTTTGATCTCAGCTGCTGGTCCATCTGGAAGGAAATATCAGATGCTGCAGGAAATAATTTTATGGGTGACTCAGAGGTGCTGGCTGCAGCGAGACCTCAGCTTCCCTCCTCCTAACCGCCCTGCTCTGTCTCTCTGCTTAGGCCAAATGTCTGCGGCAGACAGTGTTGCCCAGGATGGACCACGGCTCCCGGCACAAACCGCTGCATCAAACGTGAGTATGACAGTCTCAGCCGGTGCAGGTCTCGTGATGCACCCCTGAAAAGCGCTTTTGAGCACTGCTGTCACCCTGCACGCATCCCCTGCACTGTGCCAGGGCAGAAGATGGACCACGGGGTCCCCGGAGGCAGCACTCCCCACCTGCTGGCTAAGTCTGAGCCCGCTGGATAATTACAGCTTTGCTTTATTATTGCTATTACTGTCCATCCCAAGCAGGGTCTTGTCGGGGCAAGGCGTTGCAACGGCACATTTATGGGCGAGTTTCTCACCGTCCTGCTTGGAGCACAAGGCAGGTTTGTGAAAGCCCCAGCAGGTGGGAACCAGCAGAGTGGGGCTGTGCTCACGTGGGCGAGCATTGCTGACGCTGAGGGGGAAAATCAAGGCTGCAAACTGCCTGAGTGCTATTAAGGAAAGCAATTAATGGAGTTAGTACTGGGGCTGGGAGGGATGGGGCTGGAGCGTGGTGCGGCACGTGGGATGTGTAAAACAGTGGGGGGCTGGAGGGTGCTCCTGCGGTGTGGAAACTGCCCAGCCGGGGGTTAATAGGGGCTCTGCTCCTCCGGAGGTCCCTGCTACAGCCCTGGGGACTGAGATCATTCTGGGCTCCCCAACGCAGCACTGGGAGGGAAGGGGTTTGGGCAGGCACTAGTGCGACACACGCCAGATGCAGCTGCACTGTCATAGAATCACAGAATCACATGGGGCTGGAAGGGACCTCTGGAGATCATCTAGTCCAACCCCCCTGCCAAAGCAGGTCCACCTAGAGCAGGCTGCACAGGAACTTGTCCAGGTGGGTTTTGAATGTCTCCAGAGAAGGAGACTCCACCACCTCTCTGGGCAGCCTGTTCCAGTGCTCTACCATTCTCACAGTAAAGAAGTTTCTCCTCACGTTTAGGTGAAACTTCTTATATTCAAGTTTGTGCCTATTTCCTCTTGTCTTGTCACCGGGCACCACTGAAAAAAGAGCAGCCCCAGCCTCCTGATGACCTCCCTTTAAGTATTTGTATTCATTGATTAGATCCCCCCTAAGTCTTCTCTTCTCCAGACTAAAAAGAGCCAAGTCTCTCAGTCTCTCCTCGTAAGGGAGATGCTCCAGGCCCCTCATCATCTTTGCAGCCCTCTGCTGTACCCTTCCCAGCAGTTCCCTGTCCTTCTTGAACTGGGGAGCCCAGAACTGGACACAGTACTGTCATCCCCATCCCCAGGAGCTCCGCAGTCACAACCTGGCCCCTGTCGCGATCCCCGTCCCTAAATGACGGGGTTACACCACCCAGCCCACCCGCAGGCCCGGGCAGCTCAGAGGACAGGGAGGACAGAGGCACCGGGCCGACTTTCTGGAGGGGAACGCCCTGCCGGGAATAGCTGGGAGCATCTGCCTTCACTCGAGTGGCAGCAGCTGCCCAGATGTTTCCGCAGGGAGAGAAGCTCAGCTCTGTTTGTGGCGGGATCTTGCATTAGCCATCGCCTTTCGGGAGCAAGGGGCCAAGGGCTGACTCACCTCCCTGCTCCCTCTCCCCCCCTCCCTGGGCCTACAGAAGCCAAACGGTAGAGAGCGTGCTGTGCTGCCAGACAGCGTCTGTAAACACAGCGCGGGGCCGGCCGTGGCAGCATCTTTCTCTCATTAGGGATTTTCCTAGGAGCAGTAGATCCGGGCTGGGAGCCGTGCAGGCTTCTCTAGTGGTTGCTCAGGTGGCAACCTGAGCCCTTTGTTCCCAAGGATTCATTAAATGGACACTGTCAACATGATTGGGCCTGACTGTGTGTCCTCCCGGCCCTGTCCCGAGCGGGGACGGTAAATCTCAGACAGGCCTGAGGTGGAGGCCGGTAAACAGCGTTTCGTTCCCAGCTACTTCCCTCACTGGGCTTTTCTGCTGGAGTTCAAGCTGCTGGGGACGTTCAGCTGTTTTTAAGGCTGCCAAGGCAAGCTGGACAGCTTGTCCCAGTTAGTTTCTGCGCTGTAATACTATTTAATGTCTGATCCCATGGTCTTTGACACAGGACGTTTCAGGGAAGTTAGCAGGGTAGGAATGCAGCCAGAGGAAACCTCTTAGTGCAATGAAGCAGCGAAGAAGTTGTCATTTGGATCTTGGGCAGGACCTTGGTTTTGATGGGTCTGAGCCTGGGTGCAAGGAGAGAAGGTAGGCCAAATTGCTGCCTTCGTCTGCTCCCTATCATCTACCCAGCAATGTCGATTTCTTCCTTCTCCACCAGTGCTTTTCCAGGGACTTTCCTCTTGCAACATTTCTGCATATGAATAAACTCAAGACATGGGCAGGTTTCTGTAGACTATTGGTTTAATTCCATCTTTGAGGACCACGGTGCAGTGAGGACACAGGGAGTTTTCAGAGAGGCAATGACTGGGAAGATGAAAAAGAGAAATCTCTCTCTTTGGGACATTGATGTTTTCTGGGAAAGTGGAAGTGAGCTAGGGGAGCTTAAGAGGAAGATCTCGCCTGCTTGCAATGGGCTTGGTTTCTACCCACATGCTGCCAGGTGACCGCTCTGAACTGCATACAGGACATCCTGTGGAGCTCCAGAGGTTTTTCCGCAGGGGAGGATGTTAGGGACAATGAGCTAGATCTGAACTTGTGCCCGAGGAGTTCTTCCAACCTCCTGCCTGGTTAACTTCACCCTAGGGTGAGACTCAGGGGTTTATGTCTTGGCTTTGGTGGAGAAGAAACCCGTACACACAAGCTGGCCAGAAGCCCCCTTAGACTGCCCGTATTTCAGGGGCTGCAGTGCACACTTGTCAATAATTTAGCTGCTGCCTATTAGCTCATCATCCTTCCCCTCTGCTTCCGAGCAGGGGAATACTCTTGCTCAGCCTCCCAGCATTAGTTCATCAACCTCCCCTTTCATCAGCATTATTTACTATGGTTCTCTGCTGCTTCCCAAGATAGCAGCCTGGGCTGGGCTGGTAATGCAGGGTGAGCTTTTTTCTGACACGGATATTTTAAAGCTTAAAAGAAACATTTTTAATCAGCATGTTGGGAAGGACTAAATAAATTCATGCACTTTCTAATCTTGTACAGATGATCTTGTGGTTAAGATACTGGCTGAAGGCGCAGGGATTCCAGGATGAGTTGCTGGCTCTGCTGTGGTCTCACAGTGTGTCTTCAGACAGTCACATTAGCACCTGGGGCTTTTCCACATCTGCAAAATGGAGATGACAATCAATGCTCTCTCCTATTGTCTGTCTTCTGTACAGTGACTGTAGGGTTTTTTTGAGCCCAGATTGTTTTTCACTGAAGTTCTGTTTTCCCTCTCTGTTACTCCTGCGTTGCTGTTATTGCCGTTGTCTGCCTGTCAGCCTGTACAGATCTCGCTTGTGTTGAATTGTCCATCCCTTCTGGCTTTGCTAACACCATCAGAGCTTTAAGTTAGAGCTGAGATTACATATTGCTCTGCATGAATAAGCAAACTTATCCATGAGAAAGTGGACTAAATCATGCCAGTGGTACAAGTCCTTCAGCATCTTCCCAGTTCTCCTGTGGATGCCCAGCTGGATGGACAGGTTCCACCACATTTAAATGGGACTGATCAGGAGCTGCTTACAGTAAAGATCAACATCACTCTCCTAAACCTAAAGCATGGGCAGAGCAGCAGGGACACAGTTATTGAATGTCACCTTGCAATGTCATTGCTCAGTCCTGGGCCGCGTGTGCTTGCAAAGAGATGGGAGGTTGGACTAGGTGACTTTCCCTTCTGAGGGTCCTGCCTGCCTGGCCTAGGTGGGTGGTCAGAGTCACGCTGCAGTCGTCCCTGCCGTGTGACCTTGCTGGGAGGACTGACCTCATGCACTGAAGACCTGACAGCACCGAACTTGATCTGGGAGGGCACTGCTAGATGCTCTTGAACAAATTAGCATTGCTACTAATGATACCTCAGCAGTGCTCCAAATCTCATCCTTTAATTAAGAGTTTTAAGATGACTCTTTTTGCTTTCCCTAAAGTCCCAGCTTCTGGAGCGGGTCATTATATGAGTCTACAGTGATAAGAAATGAGAGGCTGTCATCTTAACAGAACTGTTTATAGCCCCCACGGCTGGGGAGAGACATCTCCGAGTAACCCCTGGGAAACCAGAGAGTGAAGAGAAAGATTCCAAATACGTATATATTTTAACTGTCTTGTTTCTTCTGTCCGTGTTGTGGTTTTGGGGGCCTGACTTGTGATTTCACACACTTGACATTGGCAATACTTCTGCTGAACAATCTGCTCTCCCTACATTGTGTAGCTGGACTGAGTGAAAACCAGTGACTTTTTCAAGGTCTTCCTGAGTCTGCAAAGGCAACCAGGAAGGGGATTAATCCTAGAGCTGGAATATTTCAGCTGGGGCAGCTCCCCACCCATGCTGCATGAAGGGACCATAAGACTAATTCCATTGCCTTCTTCCTTTTCTCTGTATCAGCTGCCTTAGGGGCTTTTTAGAGGGCCTGGTTGCTTATCAGTGCTTTCCTGCTGCAGGGCACAGTCTAACTTGACTATGAACATTGTTAGTGGGAGAGGTTGTGAGAACCACTGTGATCCCATGTCCCGGCGTCGCAGCTCTGCAGTATTTCAGCACGTGAAGAGGTTGTTTTCAATGGCAGGCTTCCTGGTCTGGTGGTGTTTGTTAAAACAGGCATTTATTGGGAGATAACAGTAGGGACTGGCAGCCTATTTAAATCACAGCTGAGTTTTGTATTATAAATTACATCAACTTTTGGAGTGCCAGACTTCCCAGAGCCAGTTAATTCCTGCCTGACTAGGACCCTGTCTCTGTTCCAGAGTCTGCAGTGGTGGCTGATTTATTTTACTGGGGGATTTAATCAAAACCTCTGGCTTTAACCTATACAGCCCTGTGTGACTTGGGTTCTCCTTTTCCTTGAGATCTCCCTCTCTTCCTGAGTGTTAACATGGTAATAAAGGTCAAATGAAACACTCCAGCCAACATATCCCTGATCTAGTTAGGAAAAAGCAGATGGCAGTCCAGTTTTGGGATGAGGGACAGGTTATGGGGGCTATACTGCTCTGAAAGGACCTCACAGCCTGTATAAGGACTTTGCTGGCTTGGCAGCAGCGGGATAAAGTGCGGATGGCACATGAGGCTGGAACTCTCTGTATGTTTGTTGCCCAGAAGCAGCTTGGATCTCAGGGGGATGGAGAGCACAGCCAGAGAGGGAGAGACGTGCTTATGAAAGCCTGGAAGCTGTGTGCAAAGGTGGTGGGATGTCAGATGCTTCTGCAGCCTCCCTGGGGCAGTCCTGGGGAAGCAACCCTTAGCAGAAGCGATGGCTGCATGTTTCAACCCATCCACAGGGCTCCCGTACAGCTGGAGTTTAATGTCCACCTTGTGTTGTCGGATGTGGTTTCATTACCTTTTGGCCAGCCAGCCCTTTCCTTCTTTGAGGGACAACGCTGTTTTCCAGTGCCTTTTCAATTAGTCTTGCTCAGAACAACAAGCCCAGTCCTACCTGAGCAAGCTGTGGTTTCCTGGATCTCACTGTCTGGGCTATAAACCCAATTTGGCATCTGTTGACTTGGGAAGTGTTAGGGTCCAGCCTATAATTAATAGCACTTTCCTCCCAGGGCGCAAACTGAAGTTGATGTGCTGTAATTAGGAACACACACAGGCTCAGAGGGTGATTTGGGCATGAAGTTAATGAACTGTAAGTCCCCGTAGCTGCCGAGGAATTTGAGCACAGTGACTCCAAAATCAGCTGCTGAGAGAGACCTGGAAAGCTCTGGAGGGGACAGCTGAGGGGACCATGCCAATCAGACCCCAAAACAGACTGAAGCAGGAAGGTAACACGCAAACTACTCCCAAGAGGCTGTGATAGCGCGTTGTCGTCTGTCTTCTCGTCTGGCAGTCGTTGCCTGCCCTTGCTCTGGGATTGAGATCCTGCTCCTGCTCTGAGAGCTGCGGGCAGTGCTGAAGGCTGTATGTTCCCTGCTGCTTATTTGTGAGCTTTCTGAAGTGAGTATTGCTGGAGGAGAGCTTCAGAGACCAGCGGGGAGAAGTGGGAACAGAAACAAGTCTGATGGCAGTGACCAAAACCCACCTGGATGCGTTCCTGTCCAGCCTGCTCCAGGTTAACCTGCTTTGGCAGGAGGGTTGGACTAGATGGTTGTTGAAGGTCCTTTCCAACCCCTACAACAACTCTGTGATTTTGTGTTAGGAACGCAGGGCAGCAGTAACACAGACTTTGAAGGCCACCTGCCTGTAGAGAAGAGATGGGGACACCCTGGTTGTGCTGCCCCAGCTGGGTGCCACCACCGTTGGGATGAGCACACTGCTGGGAGCCCCATGTCCACTAACCACCTTTCTGTGTCTCCCCAGCTGTCTGCGACCCACCGTGCCAGAACAAGGGCTCCTGCAGCCGTCCCCAGGTCTGTACCTGTCGCTCGGGATTCCAGGGCTCCCGGTGTGAAGAAGTTGTTCCTGAGCAGGAATACCACCCACCCGGTGCTGCCGCCGCCTTCCAGCCCCCTGCAAGCTCCCTCCGGAGGAGGACCAGCACGGCAGGGCGGGATGCTTCCCTGCGAGGGGCTCAGGCGCCTCCTCCGCGGCACGTCCCAGCTGTGTAAGTCAAACCCGGCTCCCGGCAGGATGCTTCCCAAAATCCACAGGCAGCTAATGCCACACTTGGTGGGGCCACAACCTCTGCTTTGTGAGACCGGGCAGCTCAGCTCCCAGTGGAGGCTCCTGCCTGGGCTGTGGGAGCTGATGGAAGGGGGTCAGGCCCTGCTGTCCTTCCAAGGGACTTTTTTTGTCACCAGGACTGTGTCACAGTGGCCAGGCAGATGCAGGAATGGGACAGGCTAGTGGTTGTCCCACAGTGAAGGAGGACTGTGAAGCTCAGCAGTTTGCCCTTGTCCAGTTGATAAGCAGTGGTAGCAGCAGGGTGGATGGAGGAGTGGGGCTTAAATCTCTTTCCCAAGAGGATGTGTTTAGAGCACTATGTCCAGGTCGTATCCACAGGAAGGTACACAGGCAGAAGGTGTGCTCTTAAATGCTGGTATGAGCAAAGTGACGATATTCAGAGATGCCTTCTGGCAGACTCTAGGTGCTACTGAACCATTTTTTCCATATTTCTGTGTCACCCTGCTGTGTTGTGCATTGTTTTGGTACCCAGGCATCATGTACACGTACATCAGGTACAGGAGTAAAGGTGCAGCTGTTGGAGCTCTTGGAGGTCCCTGCAGGAGAGACTCTGTGAGGAGCACGTTAAGCTCAGAATGACAACTGTGGCATTGTCTGGTCCTTTTGGGTGAGGAAGAGTTTACGGCTTCAGCCCATCTGCCTCGGATCAGTGCTGAGATGCTCTTATACCCAAGCTGCAGCTCTTCCATACTTTGTGTTTTGTGAAGTCCCTCTGAAGCTGTGGTTTTTATGTTGAAGGAGGCAGTAAAGGCAGGAAAGGGGCTTTTCCATGACAAGCACCTCTGCGGTGCTGGCAGCTCGGTGGAGGTAGAGAGGTGGGAATGGTACCTGCTTGCTGTACACCAACCCACACTTTTGGTGTTTTTTTTAAAAATCACCTCTGCTTTTCTGTAAGAGTCCCTGGATATGGGAGCAAAGTGTCTAGACTGCATCGCTTCTAAAGGCCCGTGGTGTTCTTGCTGCTACTCACCCAGTTGCTGGGCCAGAAACTGGTTTTGCTGGTAGCCACCATAGCAGAGAATTTGCACGTGGCTTCTAGCAGAAGTCCCTCAGTCAAAGTCAAGGAGACGTGACAGCAAATTACAGGTGCCTTACCAGGAGGTAACTTCAGTTTCTCCTTTTCTTCTCCAAGCTGTCTTGACTTTCTCTGTCAGCATCACTTAGAGCTGCCCGAGGAGAGGGCAGGTCATCCTTTGTTTTTCTGTAGATTGTTTTTAAAGTGTCTGTTGCACTTCAAGTAGCTGTTGCCTTTCTGTCTCTTCTGAAGCAGAGGCAATGCATGGGCTGGAGACATTTCTAGCCACTCTTGACTATCTACAGTTTTGGAGGGGCTCAAATGACTGACAAGGAATTGACTGACACGGAGTAATTCACTGAAGCAGGCATACCTTGGTGGCCAAATGAAAGACTATCTGATGGGAACCAAACTCAGGCAAGGCAGAGGTGATGCTGGCAGGGAGAGGTGGCCAAGCCTCTGTCATCGCTGCCCCGAGCGAGCACGCAGCCCTCTCACGTGCCTGCAATCCTGGTCATTGCCGGCGAGTTTCCCCACAGGGATGACCTCCTCCTACCCCTCCGTGCCACCGCTCTGTGCGCGAGGACTGGAGGGGAGGGAGAGCAGTGCCCTTGGAGATACAGCACCTGTTGAAGGCTTTCCCAGTAAGGAACATGACCTCAGGCTCCGTGCAGAGGATGGGGGGCTGTGCAGGCGCTGGCAGAGCATTCCTCTCCCCACAGTCAGACACAGCGGCGAGCGATGGCTGAGCTGGGATTGCTGCGTGCCCAGCTGCCTGCCGTACCTTAAATCCTCTGGCGCTCTCCCAAGGTAATCGGACTCCGTTAAGGACCATGCCGTGCCGTTTCTCCTTCCCTCCCCCGGGGAGGCCGTAGGACGTCGCCTTGCCCCACAGGATTCAGGAGGAGCGTTTGATGGCTCGTCCTTTGCCGCAGGTGGGTGCCTGGGACACGGCCACCACTCACTGCCCTCTGGAGCCGTCCTGTGCTGTCCCTTCCCTGCCTGGGCGATGCATAGTGTGGGGCTGCCTGCCCCCTGGCACCCCTCTGCCTCCAAACACCTCACTTCAGCCTCTGGGCGTTTTCCTGTACGATGCAGTTGCTTGGGTTTTGTCAGTGGCACGTATAACGCGCGGCGGACAACTAGCAGGACCTAAAAGTCTTGCTGCTGTTAGACGGGTTGTTTTCCGAATTATTTTTTTAATTTTTTTGAGCGTCCCCTTCGTCCTGCTGACTTCTGGGCTAGCTGTGGAGCACTGCAAGAGTGAGCCTCCGCAGCCAAGGGCGCGCTTCTTCTTGCTGCCGTTGCACCTGGCTGTGCCCTCCCACTGCTTCCTCTGCACTGGCCTTTGTGCTCTTCTGGCCCCTGGGTAAGTTGGCTCAGTTCAATAAGCCAGCAAAAAAAAAAAAACAAAAAAAAAAACCCACAGCAAAATTAAGGGTAATTTTCTGCCACTTCAGCGGGCTAAACGGGCTTATTGAAATATTACACCAGGACCAGAAGGGTTGGATGGAATTGCAAGGCTGGCAGTGGGGAGGAGGAAAGGAGCGGACTCCCCTTTTGAGGGAAGCCACTCATTAGGTAGATTATGTGTCTCGTGAAACCATGCTCTCAGACTTGTCTGAACTTGGAGCCTGGTTCTTGCAGTTACATCCCCTATTTCTGTGCTACCACTGAAGTACTTTCTGTGCTTCTGCATCGGGCTTTCTCCACACAATTGGGTTGTAGCACAAGCAAGAAGCGTGTTGGCCTTCCCAGAACTAGGTAGATCTTGCTCATATTTACGAGGCACTGCAAATTCAGGGTTACCTTCACTGGGTTTCAGTTCACTATCAAGTCTGAGAGGAACAGCTTGGGTTTTCTAGTCCTTGGTCTCCTCCCAGATAAGAATGGGTTGTGCTGGTGGAACACTGACTTTTTCAGGTGAATCCACTGTGCTCCCACAGCAGATGGCTTGCTTGTCTGATTTGTTGATAAGGAAGAGGTAGGAAGAAGCTCTTGGGTTTCTCAGTGGACAGAGGATACTGCTGGTTCCAGGTCAGTGATTGTGAGAAGACTGTGAGATCCAGGATGAATGACCAATCCCCAACCTCCCTGCACATTCACATTGCTAACAAGGAGGAGTTGCGCAAGAGTTGGAGTTTATAAACCTCTGAGCCTCATCTTGCTGTGCCAAGACAGGAAATCAATCCTCACATGAGTGAATTTGCTTTCTCCTTTAGTTTATTTGTGTGTGTGTTGGCTTTGCTTGTGTTTGTTTGTACAGAGGTAGCAATCAGAAGCTCTGAAGTTGTGCACTAGAACAATGTTGTATTAGATGCCGTATAAGCATGCAACAAAACCCGTGAATCCTCTCCAAAGATTGGCTCGCTAAGCAGATATGGGGTTGTTTTCTATTTCAGTGTGTTCTGAAGTGAGTGTTCAGAGAGAGTGAGGAGACTGACCTCCTGGGAATGGCCCGCACCAAAATATTCCCCACTTGCCTGAGTGGCTGGGGCTGCTTTAAAAGGAATTCTAATCCTCATCTAGTTGGACTTTGTTTGTGATGACTGCCTCTTCACTGTGGAGAGTAGCATGGTCTGGAGGCAGGAAGTCTTTGGGAGTTTGGAGGAGCCTTTAAAGCCTTGGTGAAAAGCATGAAGAGGCAGCTGCCTGTTTTCACAGCACTGCTTCTGGTGGATCTGCTCAGGCTCTCCAGACTTCATGCCTGGAAGCAGAAGCAGTGATACCTTCTGAGGCTTCCCTGTCAGGAGAGCCCAGGAAGCATGACCGTGACAGCAGGAGATAAGTCTTCTGCCCTTAGCCTTAGCGAGAAGTAGCAGCTCCTTGACCAATGGGCTTGTACCAGTCATACACAACTGGTTGTGCTGGTTGGTTTGTATTTGCACCTGGCAGATGTGAAGGTTAGCAAATGGGTCTGTGGGCATTCCCAGTGTAGCTGCCACAGATCCATTTCTGGGCATGTTGGCAGTCCTGGGAAGACGGAGCCATGGATGTCAGCCTGAGCATCAGCTGTCAGTGCTGCCATATTACACAGAGCCATCCGTGCCTTTGTTTGGAGGGGTACTGGGGAAGAATCACAGCATCCTTTGCTTGCCCACGTGGTGGACGTTGTCTTCCTTGAGCCTAAGGAAGACATACCCAGTCTTATCTGAGCTCAGCGCTTGCCCAGGGGAAGACATGGCTAGAAGGAGGGCAGCTCTGGGTTTACTTTGTTGACACCAGAGCTGGTGGTGCTCAGGCTTTCATCCCTTAAAATACAGGCTGAGCAATGAGTACCACTTCCCAAGTCCCTTCTGCAGGCTGTGGCTCAGTGGAGGTTTAGAGCCGGGCATCTGAGGGAGCCTACGGGGGCTTGCTAGCTGCCGCAGAAGCTGGGAGGCCTCAGCACTGTGCTGCTTGGAACAGGGAGTGCTCTGGAGAGCAAAATCCTGGGGGTGTTAGAGGCCCCCCCGGCATGGACTAGCTGCAAATCCTCCCTCTTCTTGATCTCAGCCTGAATCTCTGCCCGGAGAAGCAAAGCCCCGACGGATGATTGTGCGGGTGGAGCTGCACCTCAGCCCAGAAGCCGAGCTAAATGGAAACAGCTTTGTTTTCCTAAGGCTGGAGTATCAGCAGAATTCCTGTTTATTTAGCAGGGAGCGGAAAGGGCTTGCGCCCCTGCCCTTCGCCGTTGCGATGGATGGCCTGCTGCCTCTGAGCCTGGGCAGCGTGAGAGGAGGGTCCTGCTGCTGCCAGCTGAGAAGGTCCCTCCTGCAGGAGTGCTGGGCATAAATCTGTAACCAGCATCTACACAAGGGAGCTGTGCTGCCCACATGGGACGTGTGTGCTGGACGAGGGCTGCCTGGGAAGCAAGGCATCTTTCCTCTTCACGGAAAAGAAGAGATGACTGGGACCTGCAAAGCATTTTACCAGCAAAAATGCAAGGGAAAAGGACATAGCTGTGGTATGAAGCGCTGAGACACTGTGCAGACAGCTTAATGCAGCTAAGCTCTTGAGGGCAGGGAGCTTCCTTCGAGAGGGCTCTGTTTAGGCAAAGCAGTTGCTGGGAGGTGCCTGGTGTTTTCAGGATGGAAAAGGAAGAAGGCTGAGTTGCGACATGCCCGTCCCACTGACTCCTGATCTCAGGGCCTCCTCTCTAGCGCCTTGGAGGAGACATCTCCTCCCTTCCTGATGAGAGGAAGGGCTATATGCAGCCCTTGAAGAGTTGTGGCAAGCATTCCTGGCCTGTGGACACTGAGAACCTGATGCCAGCAGTGAGGCTCTGCCAAAATCTCTGTTCTCTCTCCTGGAAGCGAAGGATGAGAAAGCAGGGAGCAAGCAGAAGACAGGATCTTGGGTGTGCAGCAGAGGTTGCTGGATGGAGGAAGTATATTTTCCCCCTTTTGAAAATTAGCTGAAACCATCTCCTGTTCTGGTGGCAGTCAAATGTCTAGTGTGGTCCTTTGCAGAGGAGAGCGGAGCCCATGGGTGGATGCAAAGCTCTCCACACTGGGGAAATCAGCTTGATTAGCTTGTTGTCACCGAGGACTAGCAGATAAAACGAAAGTTCATTGCAAGATCGCTTGCTTTTTAAAGATGCTGCTCCAAACAGAGATAGATTGTTAAAGCAGGATCTGGAGCCTCCTGTCTTGCCAGCTTTGAACTTTCCACATTTATGAGGAGATGCGGAGCTTTCTTACTGCCTTACTTGGGTTGCCGCTGAGGGTCCAGGACTGTTTGTCCATGATATGTATAGTGCTAGGAGGAGGTCTGTACTAACCATGTACCTACTGATCACACCTCCTACTCTTCTGCTCACTTACGACTGTCACTCACTTCACATTTACGAGGGTTACAATTTATTAATACCCAAACAGCAGAGAAAATGAAAGCTGACTCTGGTTAAGAAGCCCTTCTGTATAAGTTCATTCCCGTGGCATGGGCTGTGACAGGTTTCCTACTTTGCTTGGAATGGGATCAGCCCAGGAGATCCACAGTGTGTGACGTTGAATTTCTAGGGTAAAACACTGGAGCCAACCTTGCCTTCCACCACTGTGGCATATTTATGCATATTTTCCCAGTGCAGATAAGCCCTAATTGCATCTTTCTAAGGTGCTTCCCTTTGGCAACATAGTTTTCACAAGGTGGCCAAGCATCTACGTTCCTTGATCGAGAGCCAACTTTAGTAGATATGTGAGACCTTGTTAAAAAACTGAAACTAAAAAGCCAGTGCCAGTCTGTGTGAGAATATGTGAAAAGAGATTCCATTTGGGGCAATGAGATCTCCATAAGCTCCAGATCTCGGCGCCGCTCTTGCTTTGACACAGTTGAAAGCCCTTGGCAAGCTGGTTGGGAAGCCTAAAGGAAAAACTCAAGCTACCCAAGAGGAGCGTAAATGTCATTTTTCTTACATAAAAATACTTCTATTTTTAAAGTACATGATATACCTTCTTTAGCCTGGCACCAGATACAGTTGCTCTACTTTCTAGTGTTTTAAAGCTGTCAGCACCATTCTGGTTTATGTGTTTTATGTATTTACTTTCTAGGGGGTTACATATGCTTCGGAGCAGCAGGAGGATAGCTGGCTTTTCAGGCTCCTTTTAAACTCCAAATATGGTCTTTACATTAGGCCTGGTTCTTCTGCACCTCTTTGGGAGCCGTTCCTGTAGCTTAATGCAGCCTCTAGGCTTCAGGAGAAAACGTTCAAATGCACTTTTCCTTCTAACTGAAAGGAAAAATGCTGCTACTGTCAGCTTAGTCTGAGACTACATGCAAGAGAGCAGGGAGCAGGGCAAATGCATTGTACATGTGGTAGGTGAGGTAGTACAGAAAATCCAGTTTATAGCCTATTTTATATACTGTACATACATCATTTGGAACATTTATGACAATACAATTTATGTAGCAGTTGTAGAAAAAAGAAAGATGTTAGAAGAGAGCTAAGGCCACATGATCAAACGCTGGAGAGTTTTCCTCTAATGCCTGAATTAGGATTGTCGTCCAGCTTGCTTTCAGCTCCCTTGAGCATATGGATTACACTGCAGTTTCTCATACCTGATCGTCTGCTGCCTTATTTGGTTTAAGCTGGTACTTAAGCAAAATGAAAGCTGTTCTCTTTGGTTTCGAGTGTTTTCCATAAATCACCAACTGCTGGCAGGACACAATGGATGAATTGAAGATGATTTGGTACAGGCAGCGGTTGAAATGGAGATGTAGACCGTATAAAAGATGCCCATTCACCGCTCCTTTCTTCGGAAGCACCCTGAGAAGTGCTGCCCTGAGTGCCTGGCGCTGGATAGGATTGGTACTCAGTTCTCTGCACCAACCCATTTTTATCTCACTTGCATGGAGGCTCTTTTCGGAAATTAAAAATACAGGCAGGAACCAAGAAGAGAATCAGGCTGGAAAAATATTATCTGTTACAGCTGAAGGAAAAAATTCTCCATGGGAGGAAGAAATCTGGAAGAAGGAGAGGCTGAGATTTTGCAGAGTAGGAGTGAACAGCAAATTAGACAGGGGAGAGTCATGCAGTGTGGCCACGTACGAGAGATAGGCAGTGCTTAGGACTTTGGAGGCAAAAGACCCGAGTCGCATGGACTTCTTTCCTGCACACCCTGGGGTCCTGCACTGAGTCAAGGGATTCTTTTTTGCCAGAAAAGATCTTGACAAATTGGAAGGAATTCTGAGAACTACAAAAGGAGGGAGGGAGATGAGGGGAATGGTTAACAGACCCACATCTGCAAAACTGAGCCAAACGCTGGCCTTGGAGGATGGGGAGAATACTCAGGGGCTGAGGCTATCTGGAGGGGGCAGACTGGGTGTATTAGGTTGCCTGTAGCCTTGCCAGGGTGGCCGTGCTAATTTTTCAGCTACGAGGCTTTCTACAACAGCAAAGTGCCAAACTCTTCCAGGGATGTAATGACAGGTTGATAACGACACTGGAGCTCTGCCTTTTCCATCGCTCTGGAGCTGCTCTGCTGAGGAGCTGGAGCCCAGGCGCTGCCAAGGCAGGCGCAGCCTTTCTGCCTGCTCCAGAGTCCTTCCCACCAGGGATGCCATGAAACCTCCTCCTCCCTGCTGCTCCTTGCTGTGGATATTGAAGGCCACACGGGAGAGGTATGAGAGCAGATTCGTGGTCACAGTACCCCTGCAAGCACTGGCTTTGCCACAGGGCATCATGCATACGTGGCCAGGAGTGCTCCTGGTCTGCATCCAGGCTCTAGTCTTCTGGCTGCTGAGCAGCTGGAGGGATGGAGGCAGTGTAGAACAGTACAGAATAAAATCACCAGGATGCTCATTTCCTGATCCCTGGCAGGTCCAGGACTTCAAGAGTAGGCAGCAGTGTCCCATCCCATCCCAGCTCTCATGGCTGGAGTGCTGCAGGTGAGGAAATCCTATGTGTGACAGAGGATGAAGAGATGTGAGGAGACCTAACTACGCTGAACTAATAGAACCAAAGGCCAGGTGTCCTGCTGGGTGTTCAACCATTATTTTAGATTAAAATATGTCACAGATCCATAGTGTTCCAGGATGAGTGGGAGACTTCCCAGCGTCTCCTGCTGTAGATTAAGAGCCTCCCCTTCTCCAGATGAGAGGACTACACACATCCCCTCTCTTGCTCTCATGCTCTGTGTGTGTGTGTGTGTGTGCAGCCACAAGCTCTTCACCCCACTCATGTGCCTGGGATGAAAGAGAGAGGCTTTCTTGCTCTCTCCATGTCCCATGTAAAGCAGGGGGCAGGCAGCTGGCTCCCCTGACTCCCCAGGGTGCATGTGGGTGTGAGGATGAATGAGCCAAAGTGTTTTTTCAGGGCTTTGAAGTTGGCAGCCTGGTGGAGGGGGTGAGTGTTGCTAGTCAACAAGATGGAAATGAAACTCCAGAGCGCTTGTTTTCTCCCTGTTACACGGGGGAGACGAGTGATCTCCCTACGCAGGGTGGTGAGCTTTTCTCTGGCGAACGCCTCTGCAAGAGGTTTCATTAGGTGGGGACTGGGTCCTCAGTTCACAGCTGTTGTGTCTTGTGGAGACAGAGGGTCCTTTAGGCTGGAGATCTCAGTGTGCTTGTGGGCACAAGGGCAGGTTGATATGTTGTCCTCTCCTCTTGTGTGCTTCTGCCCTAAATCCAGGTCCTTCCCCTGCCAGGCAGGACCCTGCTGCTCCCAATGCTGGGGGGCATGGGGAGAGGGGCGGTGGAGGCATTGCTGTGGCCAGTGGTGGTGGCTGAACCCTCTGTGGGGTGGTCTTATTGCATGGAAGACAACCCAGCTCTCCAACTGTGCCAGCTTCTTGTACCCGATTTTGTAATGGTGCAACAGCTGTGGCCGTGGGGTGATGTCTGCAGTAAGATGGTGGCACTGATGGAGACCTTCATGTGGTGGCAGCTGTTAGGATGCTTCTGGATGGGTCTCTTCTCACCAAGGTGTGAGAGCAGCTGTGTGACTGCCTCTGGCCGCAGTGCCATGTCCATTGATCGTGCTGCCAAACACCAGCCCCTGCATGCAGACAGGGGAGCCAACTGTAGCAGCTTTCTCACCGCTTTAGCCTGAAGGAGCTTGGGGCTGAGCTGGGGAGAAAAGGGCTGCACAGCCACCCATCCCACTTGCCACTTGCCACACGAGCCGCAGGCCAGCTTGGGAAGCTGTGTCAGAGGGGTGGTATTTCGCCTGGCCTCCTTCTCCCTCTAAATCCCTGTTTTAGTCTACGGAGTGTGCAAGGTTTGGCCCAGATGTGGCATTTGTAATCAAGTAGCCTGGCCTGGTGCCTCTGCTGGCTCCTCTTGAAGCTCAGAGATGTTGCAGGCTGCATTTTGATTTTTCTGGGAGGCATTGGCTTGCACTTCAGGTCTGGAGACAGGCAGATTACAAACAGCTCTTCATCACGCTTGGCATTTGGAAGTCATGGTTCTGGCCTCTTTATGGGTTAGCACTAAGGTCTGGTGGATCCAACCAGGAGCATGATCTGCTGCTCCTGGTGAAAGCCCAGTGCTGTGCCCTTGTGCAGGGCACGTTTCTGCAGCCTCGCTGGGCCAGGCAGGTGCTGTTCCCATGCTTGGAGAGCTGGACTGCTTCCAGGGAGTCAGTTGCTCACTCCCTAGCACACAAGAGCAAAGAGGAGCACTCGCAGAGTGGCAGGTGGCACGTGTGGCAAGAGAAGGGCATTTAATGTCAGCAGAGAGCTGTGTGGAGACGCGTGAGCAGCCTCTTTGGCTAAGGAGCAAATTGGACCCCCAGGGCCCGGTTAAAGACAACCTGTTCACTGTCTGTGTGCTTATAGAAGTTTACTTAAGCAGTGTCTGGCAACCCCTGAGCAGATAAAAGTAGTGTTCACAGCCCATCTCCTTCTCCCTCTTTGTTCTCATGCACTTCACAGTGGGCTGGGAGCCAGCTCGGGTGGCCCTACAGCACCAGTGTGACTGCTTTGGGGACCAGAGGAAGGAAGATGCCAGGGTGGTGGAGGGACTGAGCCTGGTGGCATGGGGCAGACACCTGGTGTGTTTGCTGTCCCGTGGACTTGCATATCTGTTGCTGCCTTTTGTAGTGAGAGATCCAGAGAAATCTCAGCCAGCCAACTGGTACATATGTCAGGGATCTGGAGTCACCACAGCAAGTTGGCAAAGGAGAGCCCAAAACAAGAGCAGTGAGGGCTCAGTGACAGCCTCTTGCTAGCTATGATGAGGGATTGTGGTGGCATCTGGGTGTTGGACTGGGCATATCCCAATGGCATTGAGCGTGCTGGTGGGGCGGGGAGCCTGACCCTCATTCTTGCCTGTGCAGCCCTGCTTTGGCAGAGCTCATTGTGCCCAAGGCAAAGGGTCCTGTCAGTGGCACCTCTGCCCACAAGAGGTCTCGAGGTCTGGCAGGGGAGGGAGGATTTGGATGACTGTCTTCCTGCTTGCCCGATGACCCGCCTATATGTGAGCTGTGCCTGTGGCACTACGAGGTGACAGGTGAACATGGAAGGGGAAACCCTGGCAGCTGAGACCTGTTGTGGTAAGCAGTAGGGTTGCCACTCACCTTGGTGTCCCCATGACAGCCCAGGTGCCTGTGTGTGGTGTGCCATCTGGCATGAGATCTGGCTGCAGGTGATTGTGAATCAGGCACGAAGGCACCCGGGTGGTCATTCCTGTGGCCTTCATGGCACACAGGTCCTGTTTGGCTCAGCTGGGAAGGTCTCCTGCCTGGGGGAGGCTGGTAGCTGCTTCTTATGGCCAGGAGAACTTCCATTGCCTTCCACCAAACCCCGGGGAGCAGGAGGCTTTGGGCTTTGGTGTCTTCCTCGCTTGCACAAGAGGTATCAGGGTTGAAGGCAGCCGCAGGAAGGGTAGTTGGGAAGCCTGAAGCAGGCAGGTTTCAGAGCTATGTCTGCTGCTCGTGGGGATAATAAACTGAGCCAGGATTTATGGACATAATCTGGGTGGGCTTGAAGTCAGGTGCCTTGTATGGTGTGGTTTCCCCCGTCCTCCCAGAGTCCTAAAAGAGCTGTCTTCCTTGTCAGCATGTTTGTGAGCTAATTGATAATAAACTTGAGTGCTCTCTAAGCAATGCCTCCTCAGGGCCTGGAGCCTGAGCCATGAATCCTGTCTGCCTGCTGAGGAACCTGTTTGGAGTCCAAGAAAGGGGAAGTTTCTGGTCTGCGGTCAATTTGCTGCTTTCCAAGGCTGGCTGCTTCTCTCTCCCCCTGTAGACACAGACGCTGGTGTTGAGGCTGCCCATTCTTCTGCGATGCTTTAGTGGAAAATCAGCAACTGCCGAGCATTACAAAGGGGGAAGTGAATCACTGATTTTGGTCCCCGTGGCCCCAAGCAGGGAGGGCATCTAGCCAAAGGGACAGGCGGACGGACAAGACAGACACCGAGTGTATTGTTCGGTGTTTAAAAACCAGGGGAGAACCCGCCTGTTGTCCTGGCAGGTTATCAGGGGCTGAGCATGACTCAGCCCCCGTCCTGGCTGAGCCTTCTTGCCTTGGATCTGTGCGCACAGGCTGCAGGCTGGAGGAGCTGGGGTGGACTTACCGGTGCTGCAGCAGCTCTCCTCCCGGGGACCCTGCTCCCAGCCCCGTGGGCTGCCTCTCCTGCAGGCTGGAGGCAGCAGTCCCTTCCCAGGCAGCAGGCTGGTTGTATGTGGAGAGATGGAGCTTGTTGAGCTCGGATGCTGGGATAGGGGTTCCTGGTCTCTTGGAAGATGGTTGCTTCTCTGAGGATCTCCTACCTTCAGTTTTGTTTTGGCCAGTGCTGCCCCACTCTGTTGTTGCCCTCCTGGGAATTGCTCCTTAGGTCTCTATCATCTCCCCCTGATGCTCAGTGGGGTGCAGTTCTGTTTCCAGCTAGAAGAGTGACTTTCCAGTCCTTATCTGGCCAGCCCTTGCCTTGCCTGGGGTGAGCACCCCTCCCTGCTGACCGCACTGTCCAGGATTCACTCTCTCCGTAGCGCCTTGGGCCATCCACCCTGCTGTGGTCAGCCAGGCTTTGGCTGGGGAGAGGGCGAGGCAGGCTGGATGAGAAGCCAGCAATACTCCTGTGGCACTTGGCTCTGCATTTCCTTTACGCAAACGCAAAAAACACCATTTCCCAGCTCACTAGTGATCTGGCCAAAGTCAACAGTTGGATGAAGAGTGGCCGATAGAAGCTAAATCCAGGAAAGACTGAGGTGTTGCTGCTGGGGAGAGGGAAGTGCTTTGAAGAGTTTGCCGCCTTTGCTTCCAACCCCAAGGAGGATGCCTGGCTTTAGGTCACTAGGAGAAGCCACAGCTGTATACCCATCTGGATTCCCTGTGGCTTTTGCTTAGCCAGAGAACCATGATCATTAAAAGTGATCAGAGATTTGAAAAATGCTTTCTATATACAGTGGGTTAGAAAAACGGTATTGTTTTCTGGACCCCATGGTCTTGGTGATTTAGACTGGATTATTGTGATTCTGTGTACGTAGTCTTGACATTGCAGGCTTTTAAAAAAGCCTGTGGTTGATTCAGAAAAACGCGGTCCTCCTGTTCATCTGTATGGTTTCTGGGAGCCTACCTGCTCAGTCTTCTGCTCACTGTCCCCAGCAGGGTGAGAGATACCGGTCACCTCCTCTGGACAGGGAACAGGTTCATCTGGGACTGGGCAGGAGAGCCACCCTATCTGGGGAATACATTTCTGTATGTTCTCTAGCCTCCTGTCTCTTAAGTAAATATAGAGCAGAATATAACCAGTAACAAAGCCTGTTTAAAATAAAGCATTTATACACAGTGAAGGTGCAGAGGTAGGTGTGCAGATCCCTTGCTGGATGTCACATGGGTGTCATTTGGACCCTGCAGAGACCTGTAGCACTAGAACATAAAGGACCAGGTCTCCCTCCGTTCTTCTGACTTGGCATGTGTCCTCAGGGGCTTATTGGGAGTCGAGTCCTTGACCCACACCTCGGAAGGGGGCATCTGCAAGTACTTGTCAGGTAGTTTTGACCTGTTGTAGATATGAGTCACTCTGTCTGCACAGCTCTCTCCCATCCTGAATCTCTTTTAATTTTGATTAGCACCTAATACCTATAGGAGTGAAACTTTCCATGTGCTGGTGACTGCAGTCTCTCAGCCAGTGGCCTTTCAGCAATCAGCCTGGTAGAGATCAGCAGGAGCACACACATCCATGCTCCTGGAAGGAGAACGCTGCTCATTCTGCCTTCTCTTCTTGACCTGTGTTTCCCCTGGATCATGGCTGCTGTCAGCTGGACACCACAGAGGTGAGCATCCCAGGACATCCCAGGAGGAGAGGTGTCCTAGGAATCTGCACGTTATTTCTGCTCCACAGGCCATGCCCAACATGGAGAATGCTGTCAGCAGCTCCAATGGATGAAGAGCAGGGAAACCAGCTGCTTGGCAGGCAGGCGTCTCTAAAGGAAGAGACCACTGCCTCTTTGTGGAGATGTGTCCTGGCCATGTGCCTGGCTGGAGGAGTGGAAGTGAGTAATACCGTATGGAGGGAGGCTGAATGAATATGAAGCCCTGGGACTTTAAATGTCCCAGAACATAGTCTTTGAGGTCTCAACCTCCTCTCCTCTTCGGTGCCTCTTCCCTGAGCAGGTGGAGGCACAGAAAGTGGTAGCACAAGCTGCCCACTTTGCTGATCTGGAGTTGCCCCATCTATTTTCCATTCTCGCTCTTACCCTTAGGACAGTCCCACCAGGGAGAGAACTTACGGCGATGCAGATCCCTGGGAAGTGAACAAGCTCTGGCCATATATATTGTAGGATATAAGATCCACCAGATGGTTAGGGGTTGCTAATGCCTTCTTGCCAAGTTGATACTAATGTGGTGAGCTCAGGTCTGATCCTTGAGACCCTTCAAGCAAGCCAGTCCCTATCCACCCAGTGTGGACTGACTCTGAAGGTTTGAAGGGGAAAAGCTCTGTTTTGTATTCCCTGACCATGAGCCAGCCACTTGGCGTGACTTGGGGATGGATTGGGAGTGACAAACTGAGATGGAAAGACGCCCCTTGCCATTGATTTCTGTGGCCCAGGGTAGGATGGTGTTACTCAACTCAGTCTGCAAATCCCAGAACTCATCTGCCTAGAATAGAACCAAATAAACAAATTAATTCAAAGCAAATCTGCCTCCCCCTGCTGTGACACACACTGGAATGCTTTGCCAACAGGATCCCAGTAGGACAGCTTTTCCTCAAGTATTGCAAGCCATGGAGTAATGTTTGTACTCCTTTTTTCCTTTGTGAAGTTGGCACTGCCACTCACAGTAAGCACATAGAATCCACTTTTGTGTGTAACTGAAATGGTAATGATTATTTTATTTAAAGTCCTTTATTTGGGGGATTTTTTTTATTTTTTTTTAAGAAATCTGATGATCCGTGGAATGACAGCTGTCCATAAAGCCAAGGGATGGAATTCCTTCAGGCAGGCAATGGGTAGCACCCGGCCAAGCCCTGCTACTTGTATGTAGTATGCTCCCTTCCTCAAGGACAAATGTGATGCGAGTCTTTTCAGGCACAAGAGCTGATATTTCCCTGTCTTCTGCCACCGGTCACCTTCACCCAGCAATTCTTCAAAACTCAGGGCTCAAGTTGCCCTCAAGTGACCAGCACTAGGACAGTGAGTGTTGTTGAGCTGGGGAACTCTCACTTCTTTTCCTTGGGGTGTTTCCATCTATGAAGTAAAAGACCTTGGAAACCCACCCGCATTCACCCACAGGACTATGCTTGGAGTCTCCTTGGAGCTCTGTACAGCTTTTCCTTTGTCACTAACAAAGCCAGCAGTAACACACCAGATAACAAACCTATAGGTAAGAGGCACCAGAAGTTCCTTTGCTGGCAGCAGGGCTGGATTAGTAGCTCAGAAATGTGTGTGCAGGTCATGCCTGGTCCCCATGACCATCAAGGGTAGGTGGTACTCTGCAGAATCTCAGGAGAGCTTTTGAAAGAGGCTGGTAGGGACTGGGGTAGAACTGAAGTAAAGTTCAGTTCTCTGCAGTTATTCTGGTTGGCTTTTCTGATTATTGAAAACCAAGCACTGTTTGCTGTCCTCATCTCAATTTAGATCTTTGCTTTTAGCAAGACGACAAATATTTTTATCAGCAGGTGATGATTTTGTTATCCATCTGTGCTCTTTGACCAATCCCATTTGCTCTATCTCCATCCCTGGATGACCCGTAGCCAGACTCCACACCAAACAGCGTAGGAACCTTCAGCCTGCAAAGCTCGCTGTCTGCCCAGCAGCACGGATTACCAGCACTGCTTCTTCTCAGGACTCCCGTTCGTGCCTCCTCTCAGTAGCTCAGCCACCCATTTTCACGGTTTTCCTGTGTTAGAAACAATTAGGTAATGAGCATCCAGACCGGGGGCTTCTGTCTCTAGTATTAAAACCGTTCATTCTTGGATTCCTACAGCTCAAGGCCAGAAATTGCCTCCGTGACAGCACAGATTATGCATCTTTATTTGGTTATATTTGCGCTGTTCCGGTGATACCTCCCAGCAGCACGTTCCTCTCCTGAGGTGATGGTAGCGGGAGTTGGGGAATCCACTACTGGGGTGTTTTTTTGCAGAAGGGAAACAGCTATACCGGCTGCGGGTGAGCATGATTTCTGGTAGGGAATTGTTTGGCTTCGGTTTGCAGATGTTGTTTCATGGCTTGCCTTTCTTGGTTAGATTACAAGGCTCTTTACACCTGGCGTTTTGTTCCTGTGGTGGAACCTGTGCCCTGTAATCAGAGCACCTCTTAATCTTCTTTTTGCTAAACTGAAGAGATCGGACACTTTAGGTTTCTTATAGAAAGGCATTTTCACCAGCCCTCAAATTACTTTTGTCATGTTTTTTCTTGTATCCTCTCCAGTTTTGCAACATCCCTTAGAAGATGTGACATATTTCACATCAGAACTAGATGTGATATTTAAGCATACATACTCCCCGCTGTGATGAGGATGTGTAGGGAGGCAAAAATACCTCCCTGTTCCTGCAGTGTTTTACTGCCCTAATGTCAGGGCATTGAAGTGACAGTTCATATTTAATTGCTTGTCATTACCCCCCAAATCTTTTCAGCATTGCTGGTTTCCAGGATCATCTCCTATCTGCAGCTGCTGCCTGCATTCCTTCTTCCTAGAAGTGTAATTCTGCATTTGGCTCTATTAAAATCCCATATTGCTTGGATGGATTTGCCCTCCACAGTGATCCAAACTGCTCTCTGTGATTGCTCTGTTCTCATCACGATACACCACATTGCAAATTTTTGTGTCAGCAGCACACATTATCAATGTCGATCGTATGTTTATTTCGAAATAAAAATATTTATTTCCAGATGAAATCCTTGAATCGTGCCAGGCCTCGTACTGATCACCCTGGAACCCATCTAATTCCCTCCCCAGCGACAACTGCTTCTTGTGTTCTGTCACACAGCCAGTTTGTTATTCATTTCACATGTGCCTGATTGACACCGTACTGCCCTGTTTATTTTTTTTATCAGGATAGCGTGGGCTCTCAGCCTGTCGGTGTGCGTGTATGTAATTCTAGCAAATGATGAAAACAGACTCCTTTGACAAGAGCGGTTCTCCGTAGCCTCTGTTGATTTGACCTCACTTCTATATTCCTTTCGTTTAGTTTCCAGTTAATTGACCTGTTCATCATCTTTTCCATTCTGTTGTTCAGGGCTGATTTTGGGCTCGCTGGCTGACAGTCACCTTGTGTATTGTGCTTGACCTGTTGGAATACCAGCGCAGCACTAGCTCCCTTTCCATCTCCCCAAATCTTACCGTTATTCCAAGCTGTCCAAGCCAGGGATGTCAGTGAGCCAGAGCTGCTGTCAGCCAACTCTCGTTGGATCATGCAGTCCTGCTGGGTTTAGAAACACCTCCCCTGTGCTGTGACAGGAAAAATGGTGACAACCGTAAAGTGGGCTGGACCTCTCTGGGCACTTTGGTGGGACAGAGCTAGTTTGTCCCAGCCCTTTGGTCAGAGATGGAGGTGGTGGACAGGGTATGAAGAAAACCCGTCAGTGCTTAAGTTTGGTTGTAGAGGAGTCCAAGATGTGGACTTCCAAAGAAATTCAAAGGGCATATGGGCAGCCCTTGGTGTACTAAAGCCTTTTTCCTTGCAGGTGGTGCAGGCAAGAGTGAGGGAGACACTGATAAGCACAGAGCACCCTCTTGGAGGCTTAGTGCTGCCAGTCAGTAAAAAGGAACGGGAGCAAGTGCAGTAGAGCAAGATGTGCTGTTCTGTCAGTTTAATGGGAAGAGCTCTGCCTAGTGGTCTATGTGGCTTTATCACTGAGTGTAAGAAGTGTGACCTGATGAGCTGGCTGGCTTCTCCATGCTTAGTCCCCAGAAAACACCAAAAGCCATAAGTGCAATTACTGAAGAAAATTGTCACTGCACTTACAGGGGGGACTTCTTGGTTGTTTTCTCTTGTTTGTGGCTCTCTCGGGCCAGGTTTTGTTTATTTGCTTGGCCTGGCTTCTCTTCTGCCTGCCTTGCTGGTTTTTCAGTGCTCGTTTGGGGCTGGGAAGGCAGGTCTTGAGAAAGCTCCCGCCACAAGATCGAACTGATTTAGAGCTGTTTGTGTTTGCTGGGGGAGGGATGTGCAGGGACAAGGAGCAGCCCTCGAGCGTGACGGGCAAACAGAGGTGCTGCAAGGCAGCCAGGGTGCCCTGTGATGGGTACAGGGAAGGTATCATGGTGACCACTGCTCTCGCCAGGCTCAGGGCGTGGGGCACAGTCCCTAGAATGAAACGGAGCCATCGTGATGACTGAAAGCAGGTGAGGAGTGGGACCCTGCTCAAGTAGGCAGAGCTCTAGGTGTCCAGGTGGTGGCTGAGGCAGCTGGGCGGTGATGATTGCCACAGGGCATCCTTGTGGACAGGCACTGTGGGTCAGTGCAGTTACTCGTGAGATGTATCGGTTCATTTTTTCTCTTCCGCAGGACTCAGAGCAGAATTGGCTCTCCTGTCTCCCCCCAGCACACAGGGCCATCACGGACTGTCCGGCGTTACCCAGCCAGCAATGGGCAACTGACCTCTAATGCACTCCCCAACGGGAATGGACATGAGCAGAGCAGCTCTGGGCCACACAGCGTCTCCCAGGAGCACACCTTGTCAGCAAGAGGTAAGGCCTCCAGGGCTGTCACTCTTTTGGGGTCTTTTGTTGGGATGTCCTGGGGAAGGGGAATAGTGTGACTGGGGATCCCCAAGAAACCCTGGACTCCCAGGACTGTGGCACTGGGTGGGATGGAAAGGGAAGACCAGCATGGGCATTGTTGGGCTTGGTGAAGAAAGAGATCCTACAGAAGGAGGACAAATCAGGGGAGGAGAATGCTGACAGCAGGGGAGAGGAGCCAGGGGGAATGTGTCAGATGCCTCCCAGAGGTGCTGAACACCACCCCAGCACGGCTGCCCTGAAGGGAGATTACCTCAGTCTGTAGGAATGGTGTCTTCCGAACTTCCTCCTCAGTCTGAGCTACTCTTGAGGTCAGATTGTGCAACCAGCGTCTAGTTCTTCCCCTTGGCTGTTCCCTTGGTGCCTTCTGACATGAGCAAGGATCAGGTCAGTCTGCCAGGACGTGCAGCAGAGCCTCAGCATCTCCCCGGCTAGGACAGATGCAAGTTGTCTTCTGCAGCTCGCCTCTCCTTGAAGCTGTTTTTCCTCAGGGAGGCACCATGTGGCATCTCAGCCCTTATGAGTATGGCCGTGAGCCTTACTGAAGATGTAATCTGAAAGTGGGGGCTGAAATGAGGAGAGTCAGGGGTGAGCACACGAAGGGAGGCACCCACAGAAACAGCTGTCTTGCTGGGCAGGGATGGAGGGCTGTGGTGTCAAGCCAGCTGGTTCGTGGTTACACAATAGTTCTACCTGTTGTCCATTTTCCACAAGCCCCAAGAGCTCTGAGTGCCGTTTACCCCCTAGTATCTAATGTGAGGATGGTGAGGGACCAGGGGGGACCACAGGTAACCATAGGAGGTTGGGGGACGCTTGCAGGGAGACATTGGTTTTCTCAAGTCCTGATGCTCTCTTTGATGGATACCAGTGTCACTATTTGCGTGGAAAGCCTTCCAGTGGCTTAAGGGCAGCCAGTCTCCTGGCTGCTGACAAGGCTTGAGAAGGAATAGTGTTCGAAGCAGAAAAACACTCTATACTCGAGAATGGACTGTGTGTCCCTTCACATGGAGTTACGCCACTACGACTGGGTAGGCAGAGTGTGTTGCTGGCCATTTTTCATGCATTGACAAGCCCTTACTGATGCTGGAGCAGAAAACAGGCTGGAGTGAGTGAGGGGCAATGAGAGACACTGCCCCGGGGAGAAACACAGACCACTCCTTGCTCTGAGAATGCTTTTGAGCTTGAGCTGCAGATTACCAGCTCCCTGGCCTGGAGATGCTGTTTCCACTTAACACTGTCCTTTTCTTTCATAGGGGCCAACCTGACAGAGAAGATTAGGAAGATAAAAATTGTCTTCACACCCACCATCTGTAAACAGACGTGCCGGAGCGGGCGCTGCTACAACAGCTGCGAGAAAGGAGACACCACCACTCTCTATAGCCAAGGGGGGCATGACCACGATCCCAAGTCCGGCTTCCGCATCTGTGAGCACCCTGAGGCCCCCAGCCCATCTTCTTGCCTGCTCTCCCACTCTCCTCCTGCCTTTTCTGCCTCTACAGACTGGGGGCTTGGGCTGCTATAGGGATGGGAGGAACTGGCCTCTCTCAGTGCCTTGGAAGATGTCTCCTGGGATCTTTGGGGCTTACTCCATCTCTCTCTCTGGGGGAGGAAGACAGCCCTTGCCTCATTGCTCTCTTTCCTGGGCAAGCAACTTCTGTTTCCATCCCACCCCAGGTAGGGGGGACGCGTATGTTTGAGTCAGGCCTGCAGCCAAGCCTCGCCACCCCCTCCTTCGCAGAGCCAGCTCACTGCTTTCGTTGGCATCCAGTCTTGGGGCTGACTTTCATCACCTAATTTCCTCCTGTTCTCTCCTTTCACTCACGTGGCAGCCCGGAGAGCTGGCTGCAGGTTACAAGCTGTTCCTATAAGCAGGGCTGCTGAAACCTCTGCTCGCCTTTGAGAGCTGTTGGGATTGCTTGTCAGGTCACTGTGATACCCAGCTGTGGGTTGGGCACATCCTCTTGGAGCTAGTTGGTGGGATCAGCCTGCAGGACCTGATGGGATGTGTCCTCTGAAAGCCTCTGTAACTCTCAAATTCTTCAAACAGTGAGAGAGTACAAAGTCTGGCTGTTGTCGACACCAACTGATACAGGGTTCATGGGAATTTCCGCCTAGATCCCAGTCCAAAGATGTGTCTGCTCCCCCCAAAATTGGCTGCTTGGGGTTGAGCAAATGAACGCAGAGCAGGGTGGGAGCTCATCCCCTGGGGTGAACCCAACAAGCCATGCTGGGATGTGCAGCAGCAGCGTCTCATCGCACGCTAAAATGAGTCAGGAAATCCCGTGCCTTGCCTGAGTGTCACTCACACTGAGAAATGCTCTGGGTTGCTCCAAGCATCTTGATGAGGCCAGAAATGACATGACTTTGGTTTCATCTGTGGATGCTTTTTTCCGAGCCTGTGCAGACGAATTGCTCCCGATTCTTTTGTCCCACTCCAAGCTTCTCCCACTTGAGCTGCTGGCAGGGCCAGGGCTGGCCGAGAGACAGGCTCTGAGGACGTGGCTCTCTGCCCGTTCTCTCCTTCTGCCTCTCCCTTCTCCACCGAGCTCCCTTCTGGGCTGGGAGTAAAAACCCTGCCAAGTGGGGAGGGGGCAATGCGGAAGAGAAGGAATTGTGCTGACTCGGCCGCATGTGGCTGCCGTAGCTCCTGCACCACTCCAAGGGATCCTGTTCCATGTGCCAGCAACACCACCTTGGCCCTGGCGGGTTGCCTCACAGGGCATGGGTGCCCCAGGCTGGCCATGGCCCCAGAGCCCAAGGAAGGAAGGGCTCATCATCTTCAACCCATAACTCCAACCCCGATCAGAGCTCGGGGAGGACCACAGCTTCTCCACCTGCTGCCTGCTGGATGGTGATGCACAGCAGGGACCCTGGGCTGCCTCTAGGCTGCAAGTGCTGACTCCAGCCCAGTGCTGGGTTTGCTCCTTGGGGGCTAGTGCTGGCCCAGATGCAGCTCCCTGGCCTCCCCCAGACACCTCTTGGCTGGAGGCAGTGGCTCAGTTTCTCTGCTAAGCAGACCTCTCTTTGCCTTGCAGACTTCTGCCAGATCCCCTGCCTGAATGGAGGGCGCTGCGTGGGACGAGACGAGTGCTGGTGTCCCTCCAACTCCACGGGGAAGTTCTGTCACCTGCCAGCTCCCTCTCTGGAGAAGAAGCAAGGAGGGAGAACCCCAAAGACCCCAGCTGGTGGCTCCATGAAGCAATCCACCTACACCCTGCCCTTGTCCAACCAGCTGGGTGAGTGACCCCTCATTTCCGTCATACTTCTCAGTCCTCCTATTTGGGTGCTCCTCAGATCTTCATTAACAGGCCAGAGGAGGACACTACCTCCTTATGCTTGCCTTTTCAGGCCAGGTTGTTAGAAAAGTGGTTCCCTTAGTTTCTAAAGGGCTCAGGTTGCTGGGGAAAGTTTGTGGTACATTTGTCCTGGTTTTGGGACAGAGAAGTATTTTCTCTTAGATGGAATCTTCCTTTAGATTTCCTGGTGGGGTCAGCCTACCTCTCCTCCCTTGTGACTTTGATGACAAGATGCTCTCTGGGTGCCAAATTGTTGCCAGTTTGTCACAACTGCGGTATAAACTCATCTTCCAGCTTCCCTAAACCCTTCCCTGGTGAACGTCCACATCAACCACCCTCCAGAAGCCACCGTGCAGATTCACCAGGTGGCCAGGGTGCGGGGTGACGCAGAGGTGTCGGAGGAGAACAGCGTGGAGGCGGTCCTGGTGCCTCAGCTGGCTGCCGTGCCCTGGTACACCTACACCCCCGGGAATGGCAACAGCATCGCCACAGAGAGCGGCCAGCAGCAGCAGCAGCAGCGAGCCCCGGGGCTGCTGGGGAGGTGCTTTCGGGAGGCTCTCCATGGGCAGGTAAGGGGTCACCCATCAAGGGTTGGAGCATGCGTGTGGAGATGCGTTTCTTGTTCTGGGGAACGGGTGCATAGGCTTATGGGGCAGAGAGGGTGGCCTTGGGATGAAGTTCTTCAGCATTAATGTGCGCATCACCCAGGTGCTGTGGGCACGGACAGCAATGTGTTAGTTCTTGGGAAGAAAATCCCTTGTTTTGGCCCAAAAGGGAGACCTCACCACCTTACCCTGACCAGGCTGTGCCCTGGGGCAGCACAGCCCAGACTTGATGGCTTTCACACACAGCCTTGTTAAAAAAGGGTGCCCTATTTATAGCAACATTTACAGCCACGCTCTGCGATTATTGTAGGAAACGTATAAAACATAGGAAAATTCCTTTCCCTCTCAGACGATAAATGAAGGTCTGATTTCCATGGAACGACGCCTTCCCGGGCAGCTCAGTCGAGCCTTGGGAAGCAAACGCACGTGAGGGGCTTTCTCACCCTTGTCCCGCAGTCATCGTAATTTCTTATTTTGTCTTTCCCCATATGTTTCTCTTGCGTCACTGGAAAAGCATCGAAGGCTTTTGGCACCCACAGGAACACCTGTGAGCTCCCCCGGAGCAGCTCACGCTCAGCGAGACCCCTGGCTGGGTAGCCCGGGGATCAGCCCCCTCCCCACCGCTCCCCAGCCCTTTCTGGGGGGCTGCTCCCGGTTCAATCCCTCCCATCCTACCGGAATACGCTCTCTCAGCCATTCCCTAGCACAAAAACAAATGAGATCAAACCCTGGGGCTGGAAAAGCCCCGCTCCTCTGAGGGGAGACTCTCTGCGCCTGGGAGTAAATGATGATGCATGGAGATGCTCGGGGACGCCCAGAGAGGCTGTGGGAGATGCTCTGGGGGAGGCAAGGGGTCCGGCCGGGGGGTACCCTTGCTGTGCTCGCACCTCACCCAGCCGGGGTGATGCCATGCCCGGGAGAGGGTGAGGAGCCCGGCGGGGAGCTCTCCCCGCTCCGCCGCAGCCGAGCCGATCGGTATGTGAGCTCTGGGCAGGCGGCCACGCACGCCTGGAGAAGGGCCAGCGCTGGCCTGTGGGCCATGGCGGCTCCGCTCTAATGGGGAAGCCTGTAATCCAGAGGGCCTTGCTGGGGAGGGGGGGGAAGCGGTGAGTGGGGTGGGAAAGAGAGACTCATTAAGCAGAGGAAAGTGCCTGACCGCAAGCTCCCCGCCGGGCTGGAGTGGTGCACCCATTTTGCTGGCTAATCAGCCAGGCACGGGGCTGATCTGAGGGCTTTGCCTGGTGATATCATCTCTGGTTCATCTCCTGCTCCATTTGGTGTCCCCTTCCCCTCCGAGGGGTGCAGGCGAGGGAGTCTCTCGTGTTTTTCTGTCTGCACGACTGCTTACTGTCTTTAAGCGCATCCCCGGTCCCGCTGTGCCCCAGTGAGGAGCTGTGCCAGGAGAGCCTCTGGTCCCATAGCATTGTCCCCTGTGCCACCTCTGCCACCACCGTGCCAGCCGGCCAGGGCAGATGGGCGCGTGTCCCCTCCCCATCCCGCAGAAGCCTGATGCTCTGCTCCTCTCTCCACAGTGCACCAACCCCCTGCCAGGGCTGACCAAGCTGGAGGACTGCTGCGGCAGCGTGGGGCTCTTCTGGGGTGTGGATCGGTGCCTGGCCTGTCCCCCCCGGCCAGGTGAGTGCTGCCACCGGCGGGGATGGCGTGACGCGAGGTACGGCACCCTCGGCGAGCAAAAATGGCCGGGCTGCCTCACACAGCCGAGGAGGCACGGAGCAGAGCCACGGGTCCCCCACCGTGTGGCTCTCCTTTGCCCAAGCCCCTTGGGGACAGGCAGGGTGTCCAGGGCGGCACATGGAGCCATGCCTGCTCCGCTGCTGCCCCGAGGAGTGCTGTGGTTTGGGTGCTGGCCCCAAGCTCAGCGCTTTCTCCCCAAACCATCCCTCCGAAGCCCTGGTGCGGTGGGTGGTTCCCGCCATGCCAGCCCCGCTCCGGAGGGAGAAACAGGAAAAGAGCGGCCGTGGTTTGAGGAGGTGCAGTCCTAGACCGGTGGAGGAGGCTGCAGACTCGGCCCTATAGAGTTACGGGCTTGCTCTGGGGCCGACACGGGCTTGGCAGGGGCTCTGGAAATAACACTACATCAAACAATTGGCAGGAGCGCACCCGGGGTCCGTTCCAGGGGCACGGGCGTCCAGCCCTGTTTCTGCTGCGCTTGGGGGCTGGACGGGCTGATCCAGCTGTAGACGAGGGGATTCCTCATCCCTTTCTCTTGGGGTGCTCCATGATGGGTACGGCCCCTCGTGCCGCAGCCCCTCTCCCGTGTCGTGGTGAGGAGGCTGCGCTGAAGGACTCCTGGCCAGAGGGCAGCCAGAGCTGACCAGGTCCATGGCAGGGCAAGGTGCACGTGTCCAGTGAAACATGTGCAGGGAGCTGCTCACCTCTCCCCTGCCCACCTTTCGTCACAGCCTGGCTGCTCGTTCTCATGCTTTCACTGGATCGAAGGACTAAAGTAAACAGACCCCATGGTCCAGGAGCCTTTGACCCCTGAGGAGAGGGGAGGTGTCCGTGGTGGCAGGTTTTTGTGCAAGCAGATGTGGTGTTGGTGCCTCCTAGCTCTGCCCAGAGACTGTCCTGCTCGCTCACATGCATGATCCCAAGAGCTGTTTGTGTCTCGTCGTCCTCCCTTGATTCGGTTCCTCCTCAGCCAGGGGTAGGGCCGGCTGGAGCCAAATTCCTCACAATCGCAGACGAGGTTGTCAGCATCCTGGAACCCAGCGCAGATCTGAGGAGCTCTGATTGCTGTCATCTTCCCACTCTGCACGGCTCTGCTGTGGCCCTGGGCCATGCTGCCGCTTGCCTGCCTTCATCCATGTGCCAGCCCCGAGGGAGCCTTGAGCACGTGGTATGTGAATGGTCACAGGGTCTCCAGGTTCAGCACAAACAAGGAAATGTCCCACCTTGGTCTCAGACCCCTCTTCTTCCTCCTCAGCCTTCGCATTCCCAGTCACAGCTTTCTCCTCCCCGACTCACAGCAGTCTCCCTGTTACTCGCCCTCTTTCTCTGTGATCCCCCCTCATCAGGAAGCAGGGGGAACAATTAACACTTCAGTTAGGCTGCAGATGGCTGCAAAATCTCTGCACCTCCTTTCTCTTTCTCCGTGCCAGGATGCTAGATATCGCTCAGTGGCCGGAGCTGCAGCAATGATTGCTCTGCTGGACTTAGTTCTTGAGGCTTCAAAACGTATCTCTAATCACAGGCTTCTGAGACATGAAAAAAAGAATGAAATACCCCCATGTGCTCCTTGCAGCCAGCCAGCCAGTAAAGTAAATGCACTTAAGCAATGCCTCCTGGCTGCCAGCAGGTCCCACTTCCACAGCCCAGCGCACGCCCCGTCTCCCAGCAGCAGCTGAAACTCAGGGGAGGTTGTCGCTGCTGGTCTTCGTTGAGGGGACAGGTGCTCGTCTGGCTTTTTTTCAGAGTAATTCCATGGGGATATGAAAAATGTATCCCCCTGGGTCTTCCACCTTCCTGTGCCGCAAGAAAATCCTGTTCTCAGTCCCTCTGGCTTTGGGTGATAAAGTTCCCCCTTGGAGACCAAATGGCTCCTGTTGATTTTGGCAGGAGTTCAGACTAGTCGAAAGGGCCGTTTTCATCCTCTTTAATCGTGTGCAAGTATCTTCCTCCTTTGGCTACCTCTGACTGACTGCTCCATAACCAGCCCCACATGCAGGAGACCACACAGTGCAAGTGAAGGGAGGTGTAAGGCAGACACTCGATGGAGGCAGCCTAGGAGAGCCCGGCTGTTGTGAAGTGAGAAGCCCAGGCGCTGGTGTGCTTTTTTGTGTGGTGCTGTCTTCACAGACAAGAGATCTCACCCCAGATTGGAGCCAGGGAAACAGTCATTCCTCTGTAGTCTTACTGCTCTAATGGAGCCACTGAGCGCTGTGACCTCTCGTTGCCCCGTGCTTCCTCTGCCAGGGCTCCCAAGTCTATGCCTGGTCCAGTGTGAAGGCATCATTCCACATCGTTCCTGTCTGAACACCACATCCCTTCCGTCTCCTGATCGTGCCGGTTTGTGTTGTGCTCACTCAAAGTCACTGGGCTGTAGTTCAGTGACCTGCTGTCTCGTGCACAGAGATAACATGTCCAGTGGACGTTTCCAGCTTTCTTCTTGGCACTGTGGTCTTCAGAGAGAACTTCTCTTTATGCTCGTGTGTCCCGGGGAGGCGTGCACCAGAGCAGACTTGACAGCACTGGGAATTTAATTCCAGCAACCAGAGACAGAAATGGCAGGAGCTAGTTCAGTGTAAACACTTACAAATGTACAGAAGTGCAGCCAGGCAAAGGCTAGACAAATGGAGAACTTGTTTGGATTGACTGTCTGCCCGAGACACTGATTGTTAGTAGAGTCTGGATATGTCCGGATGTCTCCATCGACTGCAGCTTTCATGTTTGGTACATGTTTGTGTGCGGAAAGACATCAGAGAAGAAGAATCGGAGGCAGGCGTCTGTCCGAGTGAACCTGCCATGACCAATCCCTGCTATTTTTTATGTTTTGCCCAGTATCAGAAAAGCCAAGACACTTGAATGCTTTGTCTGCATCCAAAGGAGACTATGTTAAAAGCCGAGTTCAGAATTAAGGTAGTGGGGTTGACCTGGCCAGGACTCTCTGTAGTGGGTGTTACATTAGTCTCAGAGGTTTCTTTAGACTCTGCTCCAGCTTTTGGCCGTCTGGTTTGCTGCTGGGAAGGTGTATGTTGTCAGACCCTTCAGAGAAGTCGGCACGGAAATGGGTATTCAAGCAGGCTGTAGTCACTGGGAGTTTGCTGTTGCTCACGTCAGTGAGAGCTGAAGATGGGATCCCCGGGATATGTCAGAGACAGCCCTGGGAGAAAGGGGAGAGCCGAGACCTTGCTCCGTGAGTTGTTGGGGCAAAGGCTGTCACCCAACCCATGAAGGAAAGAGATGAACCAGAGGCAGGGCCCTGGAGAGTGACAGGACACATGCATGCTGTCATCCAGCTGGAGATGGCTGGGTGAAATGTGCTGCGCTGCAAGATAGGATAAATCAGAAGGAGACATCCAATGATCCTCCTGGGTCTTCAGCACTCAAAGGAGGTGCTGGAGCACACACTGAAAGGCTAGAATGGAGAGGTAGGAGGATATGGGAGCTGGAAGGTTAAACTGAGACAAGTTTCCCTGATAAAGGGAAGAAGGAATTGGAGACTGAGAAGCAGCTGATGTAGAGACATTTGGATGTGTCTGGGAGGAAGCCCAAGGACCAGCAGGGTATTTGAGCAGTGCTGGTGAGGAAGCTGCATTGAAGAAATGTCCTGTCCCGTGACAAGCTCAGGCTGTGGGGCCAGTAGCAGGCACACTTCTGGGCAGAGCTACTCCCGCTTACCTGCCAGACAATATACTGGTTTGGGGTATGCAGTGGTCTGTGGAGAAGAACACGCTGAAACAAGGTCTGTGGAGAAGAACACGCTGGAACAAGGTCTGTGGAAACAAAAACCAATAAGACCCAAGCTGCAGGTTGACACAGACCCCACGGAGGGTGTGGATTTGGACACTGGTGTCCCTGAAGCCTTGGCTCTCCTGCGACACGTGAAGATAAAGGAAACTGGTAGCAGAGATTTCTTTCTGAAGACAAGGTGAGGCGATCTGCCCAGAGGGACTCGCAGCCCTCCTCTTCCACCTCCTCCCTGTCCTTGAGACCACACAGCTCTGCGACCAGCAGTGCTCCAGGAGAAGCCCATACCGGTGATGGACACCCCCTCCTCTACTGCACAGCAACTTTCTGCAGGGGCTTGGGGGACTTTCTGGCTGCAGCAGTAAACCTGTGTCTTCCAGGTCCTGGTTTTTCCACTGCCCACTGTCCCCTATTTCAGGCTGAAGTCAGCACCGGTTGTGCTCACTGCAGACCTTCCTGGGCTGCTTTCTCTCCTCCTGCCTATGGGTTTTAACTGCATTAAGAAACGAGTCTTTGAAGGCTATTGTTTTGTTTTTATTCCCGCTCCCCGTGTTTTTTCAAGTTTTTTGTCCCGGAGAAAAGTCTGAATTTCACTGGAAAGTTGGATCTTGTAATGTCTGGTTTGGCGTCCGCCGCGCTCCCCAAACAGACCTCCCACCGTGAGAGGGGTGGCAGCTCACCCGTGGAGCCGTCCTCATCAGAAACACCCAGCGGCTGCGCAAGCTGCGCGCTCCCCTGCCCTGTGCCTGCAGGCATTGAAACAGCCCCAGGAAGCCCCCTGAAAATCAACCCCTTGGTCTGCTCTTCTTGTGATCAGATCAGGGAGGATACAGGGGGAAAAAAAAAAAAAACCAACCAAAAACCAAACCACCCTGAAAATATGGAGAGGAGGCTACGGAGATGCTGCGCCATGTGCCACAGGGAGTCTGGCCCAGACGGTAAAGAAGGGCTGGAGTTGGGGGAAGAAGCTGAAACCTCTGCAGGATTGTGGCAGTAGCACAGAGAGCAAACACCTGGGGGAGGGCAGCATTTTCAGGGCTGTCTTGTTCTGCAGAGCGCTTGTTTTGCCCATCATTCGTGTGCAGCATCGTGGTCTCAGCACACAGCAGCACAGTGTTGCAGAAGTGGGGTTTTTTAGATCTTGTCCCAGCTGGAAGCCTCTGTGGGAGCAGAGTGAGGTTCTTGCTGTTGAAACAACCCCAAAAGCCAACAGTAATTAACAGAGTCTTTTTTTCTTTCAAGCATCTTTTTCACCTTGAAGATCTTTATTGACCATAAGTAGATCAGAGGGCTTAGTTTCATATCACACATCAGCACTGGTGCGTGCCCTCCTCACCCCTGCCTTTGTTGGGGTGTTGGAGAAAGTCTTGAGGGAGCCTGCCTACCACAAACTACCTGGAGGAGAGTGGTCATGACGTACCTGGACTGAAGGATTCGTGTCCTTTCCCTCTTGTCCATTCTGCCTGGAAACTCAGTTTATCCCCACAACCACAGCCCTGCCTAATTCTTGGTCTGGCACCTTCAGTACGTTTTCTCTCCGGAGGCTGCTGTGGGGTCAGAGGTCCTCTGCTCTTCTGCCAGCAAGTTCAGCATCTGAGGTCCTCTCTGCAGTGGAGGCTGATCTTCTCTGCTTCACACTAAACCAAGTGTCTACCACCTCCACCACTCCAGATGTCACAAGATGAAGCACTCTGGCTCCTTTCATCTCCCACCTGCTGGAAACCCCAGAGCAAGCAGAGGCACCACAGCCACCCTCATGCCCATTGTGGGCACGGGGAAATACCCCGTGTCCAGCTGGAGCTGGTCCAGGGTCTCCGGAAATGTCTGTGAGTCCTGAAAGTGGAACAGGGGTCCAGCAAGGCGAGGTTTCTCAGAGAGATAGTGCCTTTTGTGTGATAAATGGAAAGAGTTGAAAGAAATGGGGTAGCTTTCAGCAGCCAAGCATTTCGTCACTTCTCATCTGACCACAGGCTTGCCTCTTCCCCTTTTAACCCAGTGATATTGGCTGGCCTCAGGCAATGTATTATCTCACCCTACAAACCTTGCCTCGCTCAGACCCTTGTGGCTTCCACCACTAGAAGTGGTTTCTTTCCACTTCACCATCAGCCTGAGCTTCTTCATCCTGTCTTCAGACAGTGTTTGGGGAGCCAGGGCCCTTGGGTAAAGCGTCTTCTCCTGGGAAGCGATGGACAACTTCTGAAGTGTTCCTGGCTGCTTAAAGATCATCCTGGTGGGCTGCAAAACCCCTCTGCCTGATTTCTGTGCGTTCATTGCCCTTCTCGTTCCGCTGTGCTCGAGTATTGTTCTAGATGAGGACGAAGGTGCTGGTTGGGGGTCCTGGGCTGTGGCTGCTTTGTGCTCACCTCCTCCTTTCGGGATCTGTGAGCTTATTGCACACGCATTCCCCTGTGAGAGCCCGATCCCGCTGAGGATGCCCGATGCCTGCAGAGCTTGAGGGAGTGATAAGGGATGGAGCAGAGCTGGAGGGAGCGATGAGGAGAGCTGAGGGGAGATTGATCCTGGTGTGAGGTACCTGGTGAGCACATCATTTCGGTGCAGCACCCGTGGGGCTGAAGTGCCTGGGAGAGGAGGCTCCAAAATCACACCTGCCTGCAAGCCTGAAATCCCTCTGCCTGACAGATGCAGCTCAGCTGCTCTGTCCCCAGCCTCAGGCCGCAGGAGCACCCCTTCCTGGAGAGAGTGTAGACAGACAGACAGACGCAGGAGGCCGGGACCGCTCTGGCTGTGGGTGCTGACAGATTTCTGCCCTTTCCGATCATCCAGTTGGCTTTTTCCCAGACATTGCCCTTTGCTGGGGTTGAGAGGAATGGCCTCCCAGTTCTCCCAGATGCATCGGAGAGGGGTGGATGCTGATCCCCTTTGCAGGAAACTCAGGTGTCCTAAGCTGTTGTTTCAAGGGTTTTTGGCTGTCTCTGCTGTAGTTCGGCAACATCAGAACTTGTGGAAGGAAATGGTCCACTGCTCGAGTAACCAAGTACAAAGCTGAGAGTTAATAGCTTACATCCTCCTGCAGCCACACGCTGTCTTCCCTTGCGGCCAGGTCCTGGCAGAAAGAGAGTGGCCTCCATCCAGTACTTCAGAAACTGTCTTGGTTCCCCTTGGTACGGAGAGATCTGCTCACATTACATTACAGCTATTCTTTCCAGGGAATGCGAGTTTCTTTGCAAAATTAAGACATTTGTCCGCAGCCTCACGAGGGATTTGCTGCAGTAACGAGCTGCGGGTTTCTGCCTCCTGGAGTCGTACGAGTGCTGAGGTGGCACGAGACCCGTGTGCTCACCCCCACCACCACTGGTGTTTTCTGCCTTGCCCTCTCCCCGGCAGCATCTGGCAGAGGGATGCTGCAGGATCTGTTTCTCCGCAAAGGCTTTTCGGAGAGGGAGCAGGGCTCCGACACATGTCATCGCTGTTTGATCTCCGGCGTGCTTGGCTCCCCGTCGGAGGGCTCGCACATAACGATGCTGCTTCGTTTGAGCGTCTGTTATCACATCGTGCTGAGGCTGACAGATGCTTCCAAGCACAGTTAATGCCTGTCAGCAGCCCCGAGCCCGCAGGCTGCGGTGTGGGAGGACCTGGAATCCCACTGGGGCGCTGAGCCTGGAGCCCGTGAGCCAGAGGTTGTTTTTCCCTTCCTGTAAGGTTGGAAATGTACCCAGCGATTCCCAGTATCACCAGCAACCCCCTTGCCCCTGACATCCAGATATCTGTAAGCACCTCCTGCTTACAATTCATGACTGAACTGTTGAAGGGGGTGGGTAGATTTTTCGTCTTAGTCAGCACCTGGAAAACCTTGTAGCTGCATTTAATATACCTGGGGAAACCAGGCTTTCTGTTCTCCTTCCTGGTACAGGCTGGTGAACGGCTTGTTGTTCTCCCGTGTTTTATTTCCCAAGCAACTTCATCCTAGGAGGCTGGTCCCTAACTTTTGGCTTTCAAGAAGTGTCCTAGAATGATTTTAAACTGCATTTTAGGGTCAAAGTGTTCAGGACAAAGAGTTATGGACACGCCTGTTCTCTGCCCTCCTGTGCATTGTTTGTGTTCTTAAGCTCTGCAGGCTCTCCTGCCACAAGAATGGTGTCAATTTGTCCTTGGTTCTCGAAAGCTGCAATGCGTTAAGAATCTGCCAGATCCTCGATTTGGCTATTGCCATGGAGGGCTTTCCATGTACAACAGCAGGGTGTGAGCTACTGATGCCAGGCAGGAGGAATTCGAGTGGTGGGAATACAGCTGGACAGTCACTTAGCTGTTGCACACACTTCTTGTTTCCAAGCTTACAGTCCAGAAAATTAAAAAGAAACCCCACCCTGGGAAAATCCCATCCTTAGACAAAGCACCCTTCTTCCTACCCCACCCCGTGCTTACTCACTTCCCAACCCAACACCTCCTGGATTCCCTTTCCCTTGCTCCAAAATACGCTGCCTAAATTTGACCTCCTTGGAATTTATGGGCCAAGTTTTACTTGCCTTTAAATAATTTGGAGAGATTTAATTGTGCGGGCTATAGGCCATTTTGAAACTCACAAAACTATTTTAAGCAGCAATTTGAAATTTTCTTCCGTGAGAGTGATCAGGGCAGGAAATCGCATGCAGTAGAAAAGGAGGAAAATGTAATAAACAGGACCTGGGCTATTATTTCAGCATCCTGTCAAGGACCTCTGCCATTCATTTCATTCTGATCCACCTTGTCACGTGCCACCTGGCTATCTAAACTGGCCTGGGAGGAGCCAAGGTGACACAGTGATAGATATGAAGCACGGGCAGCACCTCTGGGTCACTATTTTGGCACCTGCCAAGCAGCAGAAGACACCGCTTGGGAAATGTGGCTGCTCCCACCTTTCCCTCTCATCAGAGGCCCATCCAAGGCAGACCTAGAGACCCTTTCCCCTCTGCAAGGAGGGTAGAAAGAAGGTGGGATGCTGGTGGCTGGCTCTACTGCCGGCATCTCACACTGTTTGCTTTCTTCCCAGCACACCCTGTGATTGAGAATGGGCAGGTGGAGTGTCCCCAAGGATACAAGAGGCTGAACCGGAGCCACTGCCAAGGTAAGGATGCTGCTTTCATCTCTCTCTCTCTCTCTCTCCTTCCCACATCCATTGTCAAAGCTGTAATTATCTACACAAGTAAAATACAGTTATCTAACTCCCTGATACAGATCTACAAAGAGCGTGACTAATAAAAATCCCTGTGCTTTCATCAAGCATGAAAAGAAACAGGTGATACTGGACTACATGACTGAGCTGATAAGCATAGTCAGTGCATAGTTGGGCCAGCACAAGAAAACTCACCTCCTAAGTCCTGCTGCCCATGGGACAGCAGTAAGGACTGCTGCTTTGCTACATGCGAATGTAGAAACACTTCTCCCATCGTCTGAAGCATCAAAAATTCTGTCCCCTGTTGGGAAGGTTGTCGGCTTGTTCCTTCGTTCATTTTCAAGTGGGAGAGTGCCATAAAAGTGAGTCCTTCTGTTCCAAGCGTGTGGTCTGTCTGTGCTGCTGGGCTGCCCTGCCTGCCCCACGCTGCTGGGGTCTATCCGGTTCTCACTCCCGTGGTCCCTCAGCTCTGTATGAGGAAGGCACCATCTTTCTGCATTTCCCTCTGATTCATATTTATTTGGCATCTCTTGGCCCACAGGGCTTGTGTTTTTCCGTGCTGTGACTGAAGTGGAATTTTATGTTTCCTTTCTCGTGATTCATGATAAGCTGAGAGGTGTCATCTCGAAGATGCAGCAGGGAGCCTGGGCCCCGGCCATGCAAACTTGGCTTGCCAGGGCTGGCAATCCAATGACTCATCTCTTTTAGCTGGGACTTTCCACCATGCTTAGTTAATTAATGATTCAACCTCCCCATATTGTCCTCCGGGAGAACTTTCAACAAGGCAACAGCTTCTTTTCTCCTTGGTGCTCAGATCTCAGCCCTTATGCAGCCGCAGACAGCGCTGTGGGTGTGAGGAGCTACCCCAAGACACTGGAGATGGAGGAGCAGAGCAGCTGAGGAACTCATGTCCAGCAGTGCCTGCTCTGGATTTGTGTCCCCTCTGGAGCAGGGAGAGGCTCAGCGCTCTGAGGAGCAGAGGGAGATGGCAATGTGGAGCTGCCTAGGAAGATGTTTTTGCACATGAACCATGAACCAGAGATCTGTAACTCTGTGTGCTCCTGTCTAAGCCAGGCTGGAGAAGTACTGTTCTGCAGGGAGACTGCTGCCGTGAGGTGCTTCTCCCATCTCTGCTGTTGCAGCGGGATGTGTGTCAGGAAGACACGTCACTTTAGGGTCCAGAGTGAGCAATTTGGCTGATAGACTGTGGGAGAGGCTGAGCGGGGACTTCTCTTGCCAGCCCAGGTAGGAGGGGAGCCAAGGGGCTGGATGGCAGCTGGTGGTTCCTCAGGTCATTGGCTGTAGGAGAGGAGCTGAGCTGGGAAGAAGCTGAGCTCTGACTTTGCAGGCTGTTGTCAAAGCACAGAGGTGTGACTGGAGGAGGGCCCTGGCAAGAGCTCATTTTCCTCTGTTCTGTATGGACAGAAAGGGTTGTCTGGTGCCTTCCAGTAGAGGAACAAATGGCTTATCTCTGCAAGATCTCCCTTCCTTTCCTTCCCGCGTCCCATGAACGGGGAACCAGGCTGCAATGAGTCTGAGTTGAGAGCGCCTGGCAGACCCAGTCAGGAAACCTCCTGGTGCTGCTGGGACCAGCAAGAAGTATGACACTGGAAGGGATAATGTGGTTGGTAGACATGAGGTAAGGATTGTCATGGAGGCTGCAGGCTGGGGAGCCCGGAGACAGTGGTGGTGCATGCACAGGTCACTGCACAGGACACACGTCAGCACCACGGTGTCCGTATATCCTTGGTGTCCACGTATCCTTGGTGTCTACTGCTGACTCGGGTCCTTTCTGCTCACCAAGCACCAGGGTAAACCAGCCTGCACCTTTCTACCACGGGCTGCCTGACCCAGCACAGCTCTTTCTGAGGAGTGCTGGCAGGCTTGTGTGGGGTGGGAGGAAGTGGCTGAGACATCTTACAGATCTTGGTTTGCAGTCCCTGAGGCCTCTTTTTGTGTGCCATCCCCATCCCTGGCATGCTGCAGGGGGTATGGAGTGCCTGGCCCCGAGCACGCCTGCCTGCTTCTGTCCCCGTGGGGACTTCCACTGCGGGTGGGTCCTCTGCTGCCAGTGGAATAGAGGGGGCTGGATCGAGTCCAGGACGGGGCCCTGTTTTATATTAAGCTCATAAAGACCAGCCCTTGGTACTTGTTTGTTTTCTGCTCTCATTACTCTAATCCCTTCAATCCCTTTCTCTTGCGGAGGCCATACACTTCATCCAGTTGGTGTGTTGGAATGACACAGTGCCCCGACCGTGCCAGGGAGTGACAGGGAGTAGCCCCAAGGCTCCTCCAGGGAGCCCAAGCCTCTTCTCTGAGTGGGGTTCCCAGCACATTTGGGGTCTGGCCACAGTTTTTTCTCATGAACTCTGTCCTGTGCTTGCTATGGTGCGGGAAACCATTACATTACGCAGGCAGACCTTACTCCTCCCTGGTCTGCTGGACATCCCTGGAGAGTTGGTACTTCCAACTGACTGAACATCGTGGCCTGGTCTTGATGGCCCCCTGTGTATCTCAGCCATGTATAGGGCAGCCAGTGGGGTGAACAGAGCAGTTTAAGAGGACAGGACTGGGGAGGATCTCTCAGGTCATTAAGTCTGAGCTCCAGCTTTCATAGCCGGCTGTGTGACACCTCCAGTTCCACCAAGCAGTGATGCTTCAGCTCCAAGGAATAAGGTAGTGAGTGCTGGGAAAGCCATACCTGAGCATAGCTGCTCTCAGTCAGGCTCTTCCGCTGTCTCCATTCTTTCGAGTGTCCCAGCAGCCTGTCTTTGCACCCTTTCCACCTTGAGACAGTCTCGAGCAACACTGGCTGCTCTCAGGGCACCTGAGGTCTCACCAGGGCTTTGTACACTGGCATTGGGTGTCTCTTTGGAAGGTGTTTGGCGTGATGCTGCCTAGCATCACTGTGGCATTTCCTGGTTTTGGCCGTTCACAGCTGTTGTGTGAGCAGTGAGTGCGCCCAGGTCCCTCTCACCGCCTGCTCCCATCTCTTAGCTTGTAGCATATGTTCCCGTGATTTGTCCCGGCGTGGTGCTTAGGTTCATCCAGCTCCTGCTGCTCCGTGCTCCCATCCAGCTCTTCCTGCACTGCTTGTGCTTCCAGACACGGCACATTTCGTCAGCACACTTGCTTTCCTGGTGCCAAGCACTTGAGTGAAGATCTAAAGCTGCATCAATCCATGAGGGCTTCCCCCTCACTCTGCAGTGTGAAAGCTGCCCTCACCTCCCCCTTGTGGACCTTTTGCCAATCCCTGTCTTCTCCGTCTTAGCTCATACATTCCTGTGTGGTGCTGTAGGAAAGGCAGGTGCTGCCGGCCAAATGGATGAGGCTGATGGTGTTTCCCTTGGATAAGCCCAGCTCCCTTCCTGAAGACTGTGTCTGATGTTGTGTGCTGAGTCAGGGGCAGGGGCAGAGCTCAAGATGGGGCTCGAGCTTGGCATCTTCCTTCTTGCTCAACCAGTTCCCAGAGGAAGGCACTGCAGCAGCGAGTCAGAGCTTGGCACACTGTCCCTCTGCCTAGCACTGGACTCCCGTGTGCAGGGATCAGTCACTGCCCTCCCTCTGGGCTGGAACTGAGTTTCTCAGCAAGGATCCTCTGTGGATGACGACTCCACGTCAGCAGGACCAGGGGTCAGGAGAGAGAAGAGGACTCGCCAGTCCAGGCTTGCAAACAATGACCATGATGGCTGTGAGAGTGACCCTGCTGGGGTAGCTCGCTGGTGGGGCTGCATCTGCTTTCCACGAGGACTGCGGAGAAGAGCAGTCATTCACGAGCTGTCCCTGCAGCTGCAGCGAGTGAGCTCTTTGCTGCAGATGTAGGACTGCTGTCACCATGGAGGTCCCCACCACGCTGCTTGGGGCAGAGGCTGCCTCAGACCCCCTCAGCCTGTGGCACCTGAATGGGAAGCCCTGGGTAGGGAGTTCGGTTTGCCCTCGGCTTCCCCACACCTCACTGCGCTCTCTCCTCCCCACAGATATCAACGAGTGCTTGATGCAGGGCCTGTGCAAAGACGCTGAGTGCGTGAACACCCGCGGCAGCTTCCGCTGCACCTGCAAGCCTGGCACCATGCTGGACCCGTCCCGTAGCCATTGCATCTGTAAGTGCTCCAGGGAACCCTTCGGTTTGGGAGAGGGGCCTGAGCGGGACCCCATGGCTGAGCAGAGGCTGCAGTGTGCTTCACGCCTCTTGCAAGTGCAGCACTTGTGTGTGGGGTGGGACCCCATGCCCCCTTCACCCATCATTCTTCTCCATGGACATCCCGTGGCCCCTGCTGCTGATGGCTGCGGAGCCCAGAGGGGACGTGCCTGCAGTGCAGCAGCAGAGGACACGGCCTCCTGGGTTGAGAGAGCTCCCACAGGAGCTGGTTTTGCTTGGGTCTGGCACTGCTGGAGGGATGGCCCGATGGCTGAAGGCCAGGGGGTGTTCCAGGGAGAGGATGGAGCAGCCCTCAGGACGGGCTGGGAGGCACAAGCAACGAAAGGCCTGAGGAGGAGAGGCTGAACGCCCTCATTTCTGTCTCTGGGGGGTGTAAGGCTTGGCCTCTGGCACTGACCCTGCCGTTGTGTTTCAGCGGACAAGGCGGTGTCCATGGAGCAGGGGCTGTGTTACCGCTCGGCGGCCGGAGGCGTGTGCTCCTTCCCCCTTTCCCATCGCATCACCCAGCAGATCTGCTGCTGCAGCCGCGTCGGCAAGGGCTGGGGGAAGAATTGTGAGGAGTGTCCTGTGCCCGGCTCAGGTGAGACGTGCCCCGCTTCGGCTTTGCCTGCTCTGGTGAGACTGGGGCTTGGGCTTGCCTGAACTTGCCACCAGGCAGACAACTGCAGGACCCGGAGCTGAGTGATGGAAGTGCTGGGCTGTGAGATGGGTACAGCAGCCCAGGGAGCAGACCTGGACAGTACTGGGAAGACAGAGAAATCCCTGATAGGAAAGCACTCTGTACCAGAGGGAGAGCACAGCCATGTCTGTGTCTGGCTTTGACAACCCTTTTGTCTCTTGTAGATCTTCTGCTGGGATGAAAGCCAGGTGAGGATCAGTTTGGTGTATCTCAGTGTGGGGTAGGGTGGGGGAGAAAGCACCAAAGTCCTCAGGGATGGGAAAAATCTTCAGGTGGTTTGTGCAGAGTATCATGAGTGATGTGCAAAGTGCTCAGTGCCAGTGTACCAGGGGGTTGCTTTTATCTGCTGCTTGCTCAGCTTGGACCTTCCTGTGGCATGATCCCTTCCTGGCAGTACTGATCCAGGGGAGGGATTTAGTGTTTGTTGTCTGGGAGTACCAGCCAGTGACTGTTAGAAATCCACCCTGCCCTGTGAGCAGATTCCTTCTGCTCAAAACATCCACACACTGAAGCCCATATGTGTTTCTATAAGGATTTAACCCTTAGAAATCTCTAGAAAATGATAGGATGTGAGAAACCAGTGCCTGCATTCACATATGTCCCTGTTCACCTTCACTTCTTTCTTCCACTGGTCCCACCGTCATGTCTGGGCATGGTAAGCCAGGTGATCCTTACACCAGCCTCTTCCTTCTAACCTCTGCTCTCTGAAGTTTTGATTTGATTTTCCCTTGCAGAAGCCTTCAAGGAGATTTGCCCAGCAGGACATGGCTACACCTACTCCAGCTCTGATATCCGCCTGTCAATGAGGAAGGCAGAGGCAGAAGAGCTGCCCTTCAGCTTGGAAGAGCAAGGGGAGAGCAGCAACTGGACGTTGGACTGGGCAGCAAGGAGACAACAACTGCAGGACAGCCTGCGTGGGAGCATCCTGGAGGCATTCCCCCACCCTGGTGCCTCGGCAGGAGAGGGTAGTGTGGGGTCTGCTGCTTAAAGCTGCTCCATCTGGGCCCCTAGCAAGGGTGGGCAAATTCCCATGTCCTGCCATGCCGCCATGGACGGACTTCTAGCTGATCATACATCTGTATGATATGCAAGGTGTTCTTCAGCCCTACTAGTGTTCCTGGGGCACGAGACACCACATCTTCAAGAGAGGAGGTTGAGTGTTTCAGGCTCCTGCGACCGCAGCTTTGCAGATGGTGCTGGCTGGCCAGGCTGCCTCCACCCGGACCTCAGGTCTGCGTGGCAGCCCTGGCACTGCAGCCCTTGGGCTTTTGTCCAGCCCAGCTGGAGGGAAGTGTGACCGACTGCTTGTGCCAGCACCTGCTGGAGTGGAAGCTCCTGGGGTCTGTGCCATGCCAGGAGAGGAGCCTGGGTGTGTTGGTTTTGGGAACAAGCTCTTGCAGAACAGTGTAAGGGAGGGAGCATCAGTGTCTTAGAGGTGGGGTGAAAGCAGGGCAGCTGGGGTTTGAGGATGATGCCTGCTTGCCTTGCCTCTGCTCACCATGCACCGTTTCACTTTCCAGGTGAAGTTTCTCCTGCTGTGCAGGTGAGTAAGGTTTGTCTGGGTGTATCCATGGTAGCTTGATGGGTGGGAAGGGGGATGTCATACAAATAGGTGACAGGGAGGTGTGAAATGTGGCCAGAAAGAGCACTAAGGAGAGAACAAGTAGATGCTGCCAGAGGGAACAGTGTATGAGCTGCAAACCCTACCACTCTGGCAGCTTCTCCTCCCAGCACAGTGTCTCAGGGAGCAAGGGCAGCTGGGAGGTGGGTGGGAAAATGTCTCAGGGATGCTGCATCCCAGCTGCAGGTACGTGGATAGAGGCAGTGCTATGTTTCTGTCCCTCAGGGTGCTGCTGATGCCACCGCAGAGCCTGCCACACGCAGAGGTGAGTGCCTGGCTGGCAAGAGGTCATGGTGGCCATGGGGAAGGGGACGGGGCAGTGAGGAGGGAGGGAAGTGGGGAGGCTGGGAGCTGCCTCCTCCTCACAATAGCCCTCGGTGCTGGGCAGGAGGGGCTCCTGGCTGGACTGGCTGCAGGGTGGCATGGGGAACCCCTGCCACACTGCAGTGGCTGATGTGGGGCTGTAGGGATGAGGAAGGTGGTGGTTCTCCAGAGAGGTGGAGGAGGCTGTGTTAAAGAACAAGATGATGAGGTTGCCACAGCCACCTCGCGTCCCCTTCCCATGTGCTCTCTTGGATCTCAGAGTGCAGGGGCACCCAGCACGGGTAAACCTTGCATCTGCACCTCTGCCTGGGGTCAGGGGCTGGACCTCACCTCTCTTCTTCTTCCTCAGCAGAGGAAGAGGAGTTCTGGCGTGGTCCTCTCCAGCCTGGTCACGCCAGCACCTGGGATGCTGCTGCTCCTCCAACACAGATGCCAGCGCAAGGCTCAGGTGTGTGTCCGCTGCTCTCGGGGATTTCCCTCCTCTCCCTGCTTGGTGTCGCCGGGAAATTTTGCCCTAAACTCTTCCCAGGGGCTGTCTCCCTTCCCCAGCCTGCTTACCTTCCCGCGTGCCCCATCGACTTCCCAAAGAAAAGTCCCTGCCCTACCACCCTGGGCTGTTGTTCCAGCCTGGCCCCTGCTGGTGCCAGCCAGGGAAAAAGCTGCCTGGGGCTGGAGGGAGCAGGGAGCAGGGTGTTAGGCTCTCCGGGTCTTTTTCCCCCAGCACCACAGCTCGCTCGCAGGGCGCAGCGGTGGCTGCCGGGCGAGGGGGATCACGCGCCCGCTCCGGTGGCTTTGGCCCCCTTCGTTCCCCCCGTCGGCTCGAGCTGACTCATCGGGAAGCGGGAGCGCAAGGGGAGGCATGTGGCTCCCGGGGCGGCTTGTTTACTGCGCCGGAAACAAGGACGCCCTTGTTCCAGGGTTGCTCAAGTGTCTGGGAGCGCGGCCCCTGCCCTCCGCCGGGGGCTGGAGCACCTTGGGGAGCAGGCCTGGCGGAGGCACCTTGCTGAGGAATGCATCTTCCTCAATAGCCTTTTGTTTGGGGTTGGGCTGCCTGCCCCCCCCCATCCGGCTCAGTGCCCAGGGGTGTGCAGTGCCCCACCAACCCCCCCACTGCCGCCTGTGCACCGCCACGCAGGGTGGTGGCGGGGAGATCCCTGCTGTCACCCCAAAAGAAGCCCCCGTTCAGGTGCCAGGCTCTTCTGATGGGCTTCCCCCAACGTGTGGGGCTGGTCCCACCGCCCTTGTGTGGCGGCGCAGAGGGCTCGGGGGTCCCAGCCGGGCTCAGGCCGGAGGAGGTGGCAGGGTTTGCGGTGTCCTCCTCGCGCCCCCACAGGCACTGACAGTCTGACTGTGTGGAGGAGCAAGGGGAGCCTGCTCCATTTCCCTCCAAGGAAAAAAGCAGCCTCCCCAGCCTGGTGCTGGAGACACAAGGCAGACCCCGGAGTCCTGTCCCCAACCCCATTCTCTCTCCTCCCAGGGGTCAGCAGCTGTGCCTCTTCACCCTTCTCCTGTGGAGCCGGTGCTTGCGTGCTCACCCCAGAGGGATATAGCTGCGTGTGCCACCCCGGATACACGTTGGACCCCAGCCGCCTCCGCTGCATTGGTAGGTTGGCATCTCCTCTGCCTGACAGGCCTCCACAGACCCTTTGGTCCTTCAGGCTCCTGGGGGAAGGTTTTCTGCTGAGCCCCTGCCCACCCGCTGCAGCACGGGGCTGGCAGGAGGCTGCTGTGGTGACTGCCTGTCTTCCTTCCTTGCCTGGGTACAGATGAAGACGAGTGCCTGAAAGACCCTTGCGCTGGAAAAGGTCGCTGCATCAACAGCGTGGGGTCCTACTTGTGCCTCTGCTACTCTGGGTACACCCTGGCTGTCTCGGAGGGCAAGCAGAGCTGTCAGGGTAAGTGGTGTCCACCTGGCACAGGGCTGCCACCTCACCAGGGTCTCCCCGGTCTCCCGCCCTCGCGCTCTCTCACGTGTGTGCACACACACACATGCACTCGTGCACGCACACGTGCACACACGCCCGCACACCCTCCCTCTCTGCAGACCTGCCCACGGGCAGCCTGATCCATGAGGATCACCCTCTCCTGTTCTCAGAGGGGCAGGACCTTGCCCATGGAGATCTGGACAGGAGCCTGCGATGCCAGCCCTGATCACTGCTTCATGGCGAGGGGGGGTGCGAGGACAGATGGGGGATGGAGGAGAGCCCTGGGCAGAGCCTGCTGCAGGTGGAGCAGCTCCTCTCCTGAGCCCAGCTTTCCCCACGCTTGAGGGGGAGGACTCCAGGAGTGTCTCCCTCTGTGTTGCCAGATCGAGATGAATGTGAGCAGCCTTCTACCTGCCGGGGACAGCGATGCATCAACACTCCGGGCTCCTACCGCTGCGAGTGCAAGGAGGGCTTTGCCATGGGCCCCAGAGGACAGTGTGAAGGTGAAGCTTGCTGCTCCCTGTTCCCCTGGCCCTCCAACACACCCCGTGCGGTCCTGAACACCTCCTTTTCTCACCACTCCATGTATCCTCCTGAAAGGGAGAAGACACCCACCTACCCCCATGTTTGTCTGCTCTGTGTCTTCTTTCAATGAGGGCTGCCTGTCCTCTGCTGCAGGAGGGACAGGCTTTTCTGGACTGGGAGAGGGGACTTCTCCTGGGATCCTCTCCCACCTGCCCAGGGAGGTCCCCTATGACCAGTCCATGTTGGCTTCCTGTTCTGGGAGGAGATGCCCATGAGTTTTCATGCCAGCTTGACTCTGTCACCAGACCCTTGAGCTGGCAAGTAGAGTGCAGGGAGAACAGGCTGCAGAAAATCAGGCCACCTGTCCCCACAGCATCCCGCTCACATGGCATGGCCTGGGCCCTGCAGAGCATTCGACCTTGTGAAGATTGCTTGATCAAAGATCCCCCTTTCTCAGTAGCTCATCTCCAAAAGAGAGTTGAAGACTATTTTGGGAGGCAGTACAGGAAGCAGGGCATGCACAGAATGCTGCTCCCCCAGCATGGCCTCCAGAAAGCACTTGCCTTAAGGACTTCCTGAGCTGGAGGCTGCATCCTAATCATAGTTATGAAAGTCCCTGATGAAACAGCCCTGCACAGATGTTCTCTGATCCCTTTCTCTGCCCATGCACATTCCTGGCCTTGGCAACATCCTGCGGCAGCAGGTTTCACTGCTGGATTATGTCAGCCCTCAGGTGTGGGTGTAGGATCCTGAGTGATAAATGGGTCTATAAGAAGTGTTGCCCAAGCCCTGGAAAAGTCATCTCACCTTCTCTTGGGCATTACTGTCCCCCAGAGGGGAACTCTGAGGATCCGGCTGGAGGGGACATGCCTGGAGAAGGCTGCACTGTTCACCTTTGGGAGCTTGACAGGAGTGTGTTTCTTGGCAGATATCAACGAGTGCGTGGATCCCAGCCCTTGCCCCCGTGGGAAGTGTGTCAATACGCTCGGCTCCTACAAGTGTGTCAGCTGTGGGGATGGCTACCAGCCCAGGAACGGGAGATGTGTTGGTGAGGACCGTGGGCTCTCTCTGGGTGGCACCCGTGCCCCCTGCAGCAGTGCTCCCTGCCAGCCTCAATGGGAGCAGGGGCACGGGCAGCACGCTCCTCCCGCGGGCAGGCAGCCTGCCTGGCCAGGGCACAGGGCCCTCGCAATTTGGGTGGCAGGGAAGGCCCTGAGCACCCTCCCGTTCCATATTGCTCTCTGCTGTGTCACAGATGTGGATGAGTGTCTCGCGGAGGGGACCTGTGCTCACGGGCGATGTGTCAATCTGGATGGCTCCTTCCGCTGTTCCTGCTACCGGGGCTACGAGGTGGCACCTGATGGGAAGAGCTGCCAAGGTATCAGGGAGCCGTGAGTCCATACCCTCTAAATTGTCACACAAGCATTCCAGACATTTCCCTGGGCTCTTCCAGAGCACTTGGATCTGCCTGAGTCATGTTGGCTGATTCCCCACACACATCTGCCCCTGGTCATGGTTCCTCTGCATCCTTCCCACTCATCCCACTCCCTTTGTGTTTATGCAGATATTGATGAGTGCACTGCCCAGGGTGCCTGTCCCTCTGGACTCTGCCTCAACACCGAGGGCTCCTACTCCTGCATGGCTTGTGACGCCGGCTACACCGTGTCCAGAGATGGCAGCACGTGTGAAGGTACCACTTTCCCAGGGACAAAGGATTGGGTGCTGGAGGGAATGAGGGAAGAGATGTGTCCATAGCTGGATTATTAGTGAGGTCCAGGTACTTCTTTAGCCTCAGGATCCTTCTCCAGCTCTTTAGCGCTCCGATCAGCAGATAGTGGAGGGAAGGGCTGCAAGCATATTGTCACCTAGAGCAGCAGGAAGGTGATCTTCACCCAGAAAAGGGATGGGGGCAAGGACTCATTGATGAAACTCGTAGACTAATGGTGACCCAAAGGATGCTAAGAAAGGCCAGAGGAGTACAGGAGGCCTGGAAACATGGGTAGAGAGGAGCTGAGTGTGGTTCAGTTCAGAATTGTGTGTCTGGAAGCGTGTGCCCCGATTGCAGGTCCTCACCAGAGCATGAGAGTGCCCTGTCCCAGCCTCACAGCCTGACTCCCCAGTGCAGGCAGGGAAACTCCCTCCCTGGTGGCTGCCCCCAGGGGATGTCCTGGGCTTGAGATGTCTTGGTGCAAATTTCTCTGTCCGGGGCAAGGGAAGGGAGGGGGCAGAACTGGCAAAGGTATTTGTTTAAAGATTGGCCCTGTGCTATGGGTTTCTCTCTGGAGCACTGCAGAGCTCTGCAGCCTGCACAAAGCTGGCAAACAGAAGATCTAGCCTTTGATGTGCCTCTCAGAAGAACCCCTCTGCATGGGGGCCTCCAGTGGGGGAGAAGAGGGAGGCTTTCTTCCCTCTCTTCTCTGTTTTGGTGTCCAAGAAAGCCAGCATGAAACAAGCTTATTTTCCATCTGATTTTTGCGTGCAATGGAAGAACCATGGTTTGATCACTTCCATCTGCCCTCTCCGCTTCCCAAGACTCCATGTGAGCCCCTTCTTAGCCACCTTGCACCAGCCATGTCACAAGGGCACCTTATCAGGGTTCGATACTGTTTGGGTCACGCTGACCCGACAGCAGGATGGCACGTTCTTCCCTGCCTTGGCTGGTGGCCTTGTCTGTAGATCGGGGTTTCATATTTGAAAAATGATAAGGGTTTCATGATAGTTTTGTGATAAGTAAACTAGGTTATGGTTCATCTCTGGAAGGATTCCAGAATTCTGCTACTTGCAACCCTTTGAGACTGAACAGCTGGGAATCCTGCCCTGAGGTGCTAGGGACTGATGCTCATTTATGCCTGTGGTGTGCTCAGTGCTCCGTGAAGGGGAAGAGAGGGTCCCTGCGCTGCCCGCAGGAGCTGCCAGTCTCAGGGTTTTAGCTCCTGGAAGGGGAGAAGAGTACAGCAGGACCTTCTCAATTAGCATGTCTTCTGCTGCCTGCACACCAGCCCGTCCTTCTGGTTAGCAGCGTCCTCCAGTGCTTCCCCCTACCTCATGGGACTATAAGCAACGTCAGTCTGCTGGCATGTCACAGCCCCCTGGTAGAGGGAAGGCATTCTCTCTCCTCTGCTGTCAGCAAAACCCTCAGAGTGCCAGCAGGTTCTGGCCCAGGCCTGGGGGAGTTGGGTGACAGAGGGTTTGTGGGGAGTCTGGCAGGTAGGAAAGCAGAGCCACAGAAGGTATGGCTGGTGCTGGGATACTTTCCTGATATTTGCAGTTTGTCAGCATCTGTGGGTCTGTGCTGGCCTCTTGGTGGCTGTGGTACCCAGTGCAGAGCTCCCTGGGACACTGGGCTTAGCAATATCCCTGTGCTCACAGAATCACAGAATGGCTGAGGTTGAGGTTGAGGTTGGCTCTGGAGGTCATCTTGTCCAACCCTCCTGCTCAAGCAGGGTCACCTAGAGCTGGTTGCCCAGGACCATGTCCAGATGGCTTTTGAATATCTCCAAGGAGAGAGACTCCACAAGCTCTTTGGGCAATTTGTGCCAGTGCTCAGCAACCCTCACAGTGAAAATGTGTTTCCTGATTTTCAGATGGGACCTCCTGTGTTTCAGTTTGTGCCCATTGCCTCCGGTCCTGTCACTGGGCACCACTGACTTGGTGCTGGGATCCAGTTTATCCTGGTCCCTATGATGGAGGGGAGTGAAGGGTCTGGTCTGACTCCTCACACCCCAGTAACAGGGAGTCTCTGCCCTCATCTCACTGACAGGATGGTTTGGGAGGGCGGCTCAAACCCACCTTGCTGCCAACATCTGGGTTACCCACTGCTTCTCTGGGTGGGGATCTTCTCCAGTGGCAGCAAGAGCTGGGGCCTCACTGTGCTGTGCCCTTCTGCTTGGCAGATATGGATGAGTGTGAGGACCCTGCTGTTCAGTGCCTGAGGGGAGAGTGCAGGAACACCCCAGGCTCCTACCACTGCCACTGCCAGGCTGGCTTCGAGCTCATCAACGGCACCATGTGTGAAGGTACGAACCCCATCCCTGCAGCCGTCTGGGTCCAGGACATACAGCCTCCCTGTAGATCCCCCTTCTTTCTTGGCAGGGAGGCCGGTGATGCCACCATGCATGGCACACCCATAAGGTTGTAGCCAACTGCAGGATCACCATGGACAGGGAAGATCTCTGTCTCCATGGCAAGAAAACCAGGGCCCAGGAGCCCTGCAAGGGCTGCCTGTAAGGGAATGGGGAGAGGGAATCTCTGTGGCTTAGGTGAAGGCTGGGTGCACGGCCCTGACTCTGCTCCCTCTGCAGATGTGAACGAGTGTCTGAACAGCGAGATCTGCAGCCCCAATGGCGAGTGTCTCAACAGTCACGGATCCTACTTCTGTATTTGTGCTCCTGGGTTCTCAAACACAGCTGGTGGAGTCAGCTGCCAAGGTGAGCTGGAGGGTGGCAGGGACATACCTGGGGACCTGCCCTCTGCTGCCTCCCCTGCTGTGAGATCCGGGTTGACGATTTTGGCCTGATTTTGCAGATGTGGATGAATGCGCAGACAAGTCCCGGTGCTCACAAGGCCAGTGCCTGAACACAGAAGGCTCCTACAGGTGTCTGTGTGAAAATGGGTTCAAACACTCCCAGGAGACTGATGACTGCGTGGGTGAGAGCTCATTGCTGGGGAGATCAGCCCCCTGGGATTTGGGGGGACGGATGCAGCCAGTGCAGGAGGGAGGACAGTTCTGCTCCTAGCACCCAAAGTTTCTGGTGGCTTATAAGGAGGACTAGCAATGGCTCAGGGCCTCTGGCCAACTGAACTTGACCCAGGTGCTGCAGTGAGCTTTAGGGTTCCCCTCTGACCATCCTCATTCCTTTGCCCTCCTCCCTGCAGACGTGGATGAGTGTAAAGAGTACGGGGATGCCATCTGCGGCACATGGCGGTGCCAGAACAGCCTGGGCTCCTACTGTTGTATCATGGGCTGCCAGCCCGGCTTCCACTGGACCCCCTTGGGTGACTGTATCGGTGAGTACAGCCCTGGGTGTCCCCATCCCTCCTCCTGGCAGGGACAGGGTGGCTGTGGGACGTGTCTGCCAGGGGCGCGGGGAGAAGGAGGAGGAGGAGGAAGCATGTGGCTGGTGGAGAGGCAGATAATGCTGAGAGTTTGTTTTCTTGGCTGAGCTGCCTGCTTGTGTCTAGACTTCTCTCTTCCTGGCATCTGGAACAGACACCGCATTGTGCTGCTTTCCGCCTGGGGAGAGTCCTGGGCAGGTTACAGCCATTCCAGGCTTGGGGCTGGACGGCAGCTCCTTTGTAAGCTGTGCTTGCTGGGGCTGCTGCCTGTGCCAGTCACCTGCCTGGCAGGGCTGGGTGAGGGGAAAGGCTGCTGGTACCACTGTGTGCTAGGCTGGGCAGTCTGGGTTTGGAGTTCAAGCTCCAGCGAAGAGGAAAGAGTAAAGGGGTTTTTGCATTTTTGAGGCTCCCCCTGGCTCCGGGAAGGCTGCAGCAGGGACGAGCTGCTGCCAGCCACTGGGCTATGGGCTGTGCTAGGACTCAGGCTTAACATGTGGAGCTGCTCCTGGCCTTGGAAGCAGTGATCTATGGGCATGCAGCTGCTCTGCCTACTCCAGAGAAATAAATTTGCCATGTGTAGTGGTAGGAGGGGAGTGGGATGCAGCCCCAGGGCTGTAAAACTACCCTCCATAGGCAGAGGACCCAGTTGATTGTCCAACCCCACCGGGCTGGAGCAAGGCAGAAGTTACTCCCTGGCACTATAGCTGTTGGAGAAGGACTAGGTCAAGAAGAATGGTGCAGGAGAGTATCATCCTAGATCTGTCTGCGCTTGCCCCACACGCTTCAGTTGCACCCTCGTATCTCCCGCTGATGAGTCTGGAGGCTCTGTGTCCCTTTATGCCTCTGCAGGGACCTGTGCTACCCTCGGTCACCCCTGCCAGCCACCTCCCATGCTTCCCATCCGTTTCCCATTCCCACCCCGCTCCTGTCACTCTGTCCATGCGGTCTCTCTGTAGCTCTGGATGTAGCAGGAAGCTTCTATTAACACGTCCACTCAGAGCAGGGGAGTGATTGGGGCAGCCGGACCCAGTCCCCACATCGAGGGAATGCCTGCACGATCCCTGGGTCCTGAAATCCGAGCAGAAGGGCCTGGGCAGGGGGAGGCGATCGGGAGAGGTGGGATCTGGGGCGATTCCTGCTCTCTGCTCTGCTGCAGACATAGATGAGTGCGCCAACGAGACGCTGTGCGGGAGCCACGGCTTCTGCGAGAACTCGGATGGCTCCTTCCGCTGCCTCTGCGACCGTGGCTATGAGAGCTCGCCCTCCGGGCACTACTGCGTTGGTGAGTGACCCGCGATCGCCCTGCCACTCGGTGAGGGAGAGCCACCGGCAGTGCCAGGCTGGTGTCCCCGCTGTGGGGATTGCATGGGGACTGCATCCGCCCATGAAGAATCCCAGATATGGACAGGGCAGCTCATGGAGGCAAAACTCCTGCCCTTAGCACAGCAGGTCCTTAGGACTGGGAAGGAGCAAGGCTCTATGAAAAAGACAAGTGGCTCCCAGTGAACACAGAGCCCTTCTCTATGCGGGTGAAAAGGAAGTGCTTCAGGGCTGGAGGCGCTGAAGGTGCTAGAGAGGTACTTTAGTGGGTGCCTGGAGAGAACAGGCAGGGTATAATATAAGGAAAAACGTTTTAACCGTGAAGACAGGCAGGCAGTGGAACAGATGCCCAAGGTGGCTGTGAAGTTGCCACTCCTGGAGGTTTTAAAGACTCATCTCTGAGCAGCCTGGTGGGATCTCATAACTGACCCTCCTTTGAGCAGGGGTTTGCACTAGAGACCTCCGGTGGTCCCTTCAAACCTGGATGATCCTGTGATCCAGTGACTCACTGCGAGCTGGAGTTCAGGCTCCTTGAATCCACTGAGAGTAAGGCAAGAAGCTCTTGCCAGGCTTGTGTTGAGCCACAGTGTGAACAGAGCTCTCAGCTCCTCCCTAGCAGCTTCCATCTCCCTGCTGAAGAGTGACCCCGTGCTGCAGACCATGCACAGGCTGTCCATGCAGAGGCAGGGCTCCGGCTGCCACTGCTGCCCCTTGCTTTGCAGACGTGAATGAGTGCGAGCTGATGGTCGCTGTGTGCGGGACTGCGCTCTGCGAGAACGTGGAGGGATCCTTCCTCTGCCTCTGCCCCAGCGACCACGAGGAGTACGACACAGAGACAGGGCAGTGCCAGCCCCGAGCAGCCATGGGTGAGTAGGCAGCTGGGACAGAAGCACGGGTGGCAGGTAGAGCAGGAGCATGGTAGTCCTGGCTGGGGTGATACGAAGCTGAGGGGTTGCCAGGACTGTACAAGCCCACTCAGGCATGGGCAAGCTTTCCTCTGGGGAGAGCTGAGGAGCCTGAAAGTGGGGAAGGCCACGCTGCTGGTGATGGGTGTGCTCTGGGACCTCCTAGGTGTGGGATGCTGCGTTGGGGTGCCAAGGACCCCATCCCGTCCCTGCCCTGCTGTCTTCTAGAGGGCCCTGAGACACATGCAGCCCACCTCTCTGACAGCGCAGAGCGCAAGCAGTGCTACTACCACATCAGTGACGTCCGCCTGTGTGACAGCGTCCTGGCCAAGAACATCACCAAGGAGGAATGCTGCTGTACTGTGGGGGCAGCCTGGGGTGACAACTGTGAGACTTACCCCTGCCCCATCCCGGGCACAGGTAAGACTGTGGACCCACCACACCAGGCAAGGACAGTGCTCTGCCCAACAGCTCCACCTCGGTTGCACTAACGAGCTATTTCTTTTTTTCCCATCTGCCCTTGGCATCTGCCTCCTGGCCAGTGGAGTACCAAGAGGTCTGCCCTCTAGGGAAGGGCTATGTTCCCCAGGAAGATCTGCTCTCAGGAAAAGTCTCTTTCACAGGTACTAGCACCATTTTCTTTGATTTCTTCCAGGGGGAAGAGAGAGGGTGCTGTGCACAGCCCTGCATAGAGATGCATCCACCACAATATCTCCCTGGGGCTATGGTGGGGGGTTGCTAACATCCTGCTGCTGTTTTCCTATGTCCAGAGAAATCCCAGATTTCCAGTATCACTGAGCTGGAAGTGCCCTTTCCTCCACTCCTGCCGCACTGCTGGCAGCGACTCTTTTCTCGGTGCAAACCTCCCATGCCCATTTTGAACCAGGAAAGGGATCCAGTAAGACACGACCCTTCTGGTTACTGATAGATGTCCCAGTGGCTGGCTGGCTCAGTCTTTGCTTCACCTTCAGGGGGTTGTGTTCTCAACCTTCCAGAAACATACATGAATTTCCTACTTGTGAAAGTATCCTGTTCTCTGTCATCCCTCCTCCTGCTCTGCCCGTGGGTGCTTCCCCCTCTGCTCCCAGGGCCCGTGGCTGGTGGGGGGCTCACTCTGGGACCTGCCAGTCCAGGCCAAGGTGCCATACTTTCTGTGGGCACAGCACCCAGCCAGCTCTGCTCCATGAGATGCTCTCCCCCTTCCTCCCTCAGACATGGACGAGTGTGAGATATTTGGCTCCGAGTTTTGCCGCAACGGGCAGTGTTTGAACACGGTGCCGGGCTACAAGTGCTTCTGCCGTACAGGCTACTTCTATGACTCCAGCAAGCTTGAGTGCGTTGGTAAGATCGTCTCAAAGAGCAACGGAGTGTCCCACCATGTGCAGAGGGACAGACGTGCCGCTGCACCCAGAGTTGTCCCTGCTGCCCAGGCTACAGGGCCAGCCCTGGGTGACAGGCTTCCTGGGACCCTCCCAGGGGACAAAAGAGGAGGTGGCAGGGAAAGGGTCGCACTGCCCGTGTCTGCCAGCCTGAAACCCTGCTCTGTCCTTGTTCGTGGGCAGACCAGGACGAGTGTCAGAACGAAGTGTACTGCATCAACGGCGAGTGTCTCAACACGGAGGGCTCCTACCACTGCTTCTGCAGCCTCCCCCTCGTGCTGGATGCCACTGGCAACCGGTGTGTGAACCTCTCCAGCAGGGCAGGTGAGCCTGAGCCCCCACCACAGCACGCCTTCACCTCGCACATTCCACCCCACAGCGGGGTCTCCCGGGAGGGAGCAGCTCATTGCCGGGCTGAGGGGTGCCAGTGCCAGCACAGCGTGCAGCCAGGGCAGAGGGGCAGGAGCTGGGCCACACGGTCACCCCTCTTGGGACAAAGGGGGTAGCGCTCTTCTGGATGATTTTTATGGCATCCTTTGCTCGTGGCATTCACAGATGGCCTGGAGGAGTACGAAATCCACCTGGATGTCTGCTGGCAGACTGTCGCCGACTACATCTGCCAGGACCTGCTGCATGGCGAGCAGACCACCTACACCGAGTGCTGCTGCCGGCTGGGCGAAGCCTGGGGACAGAACTGCGCACTCTGCCCGCACAGGTCCTCTGGTGAGTGGGGTGGCATGGGCAGGCGTCCCCCTGGCAGAGGTGGGGACAGGCTGGGCTGCTACTGGTTGTGCCGGGCAGAGTTGGCCACATATGGCTGCAGTGGGGGCTCCTCCTGTTGTCTGCATCGCCAAAGACAGCCCAAGGAGTGGGTGAACCCCCCCACTTCTCCAGAGCTGAGCTACACCAGTGGGGAGGACATAGAATCACAGAATCTTCATGGTTGGAAGGGACCTTTGAGATCATCGAGTCCAACCGCAAAAAAAAACCCAAACAAAACCCAACAAAAAATCAACACCACACCTACCCGCAGACAAAAACCAAAAATCTTGGGCATTAGAGCATGCCCTGAAGTGCCACGTCTACATGTTTCTTAAATGCCTCCCAGAATGGCGACTCAACCACCTCCCTGGGCAGGCTGTTCCAGTGCCTGACCACACTCACAGTAAAGTAATTCTTCCTTATATCTAATCTAAACCTCCCCTGATGCAACTTCAGACCATTTCCTCTGGTCCTGTCATTATTCACTTGGGAGAAGAGGCCAACACCCACCCCTCTACACCCTCCTTTCAGGTAGTTGTCAAGGGCAATGAGATCTCCCCTCAGCCTCCTCTTCTCCAAACTAAACATGCCCAGTTCTCCCAGCCTCTCCTTGTGTGACTTGTTCTCTAGACCCCTCACCAGCTTCGTGAACCTGAAACTGGTTTCCAGTGAGTCCGAGGTGTCTGAGGGGAGGGTTCCTCTGTGCATCCTGCTGCTCCTGCTTCACTTAGGAGAGGTGAGGCAGTGGCAGCCCTGCATGGGAGCACACTGAGAACTGGGGTTCTCACTGCTCAAGGACTTGCTGGCCCCGGACAGGAGCTGGTCTTCTCAAAGATGGGGTGCCATCAGCAAACTACAGAGCTGCAGCTTTGGAGGCCATTGAATGCAGGCCTGGCTGAGCTGGTCCAGTGTGGACGCACCCTCTCAGGCTGTAGCAGACCTATTTCTCATGAGCCAGGCTGCACTGACCCTTCCTTTTCTCTCACCACTTCCAGCTGATTTTGCTTTCCTGTGTAATGGGGCCAGCGAAGACAGCGAGAGAGGGGCTGAGCTCCGGGAAAGACCTAGGTATGAGTATGGACCAGGCTTGGAAGACCCTCACTACGGCCTTCCCAGCCCAGATATAGGCCCCTACTACAATTACCTGGAGTCTGAGTACGGAAGCCCCGATTCTGGTTTCCCTCGGAGGGAACCCATCAGTGAGTTCCGTGGCAGCCCTTTCCACCACGGTCCAGGGCGGTCTTCACCCCGCTACCTGCCCAGCCAAACTGGTGAGTACTGGGAGACACTGAGAGATGTGCTTTCCCACCCAGGTAGTCCATGGGAACTGCCTGGCAGCTCCCACCCCAACCAGGATGCTTCAGGCTCGGAGCAAGCTGTGCTCCTGGCTGCTCTGAGTCAGTCCTGGCCCCACCGGCACTGTCTTGCCACGTGCCCGATGTCCCCTCTGCAGCTGGGTGGAGGGTCACCCTGTTCTGACACCATCTTGCCACCTCCCAGGCCTCTACGAGGGCTTCGAGGGGCTGCAGGCTGAGGAGTGTGGGATCCTCAATGGCTGCGAGAACGGGCGCTGCGTGCGTGTCCGGGAGGGCTACACCTGCGACTGCTTCGATGGCTTCCATCTGGACATGACCCGCATGGCCTGCGTGGGTGAGTGGTGGTGGTGGTGGGGTGGGTGCCGGGGGGCTGCGGCCGGGGCTGTGCGGGCTGCCCGGCCCTGGCATCCATCCCTTGGCGGCTGCCGCTCTCTGGTGGCGCCGTCCGGGACAGCTGCCGGAGGAGTCCCTGCTCTTCCTGGTGCCTGTGTCCCACAGAGCTGGGAGGACCATCCTGGAGGTTGAGCCTGCCACTTTCTGCTGGGGGCTAAATCAAGGCACCTCAGGGCGTCGCGGGGAGCAGCTGACGCCGTACATCACCAGCCGCTGTTACACTACCCCTGCTTACTTTCCTCTACGTTCACCACTGCCCTGGTGAAATTCCTCACTCTCCACCCTGCCCTACGAGACACGGTCTCTAAAGCTTCTCTCTGCATCTCCTCTGCATCCCTATGCCATGTCTCCATCCTTTCTGCAGTGCAGGTCCCCAAGCCAGCTGAGGCCCCAAGTGCTCAACAGAGCAGATGAAGACCCTCCTTCCTTAGGCACGGCACTAACTCCAGCTCCCATCCTTATTACACGACACAACCACGCAGCTTCTCCATACAGAACCCATGGTCTCCTCCTCCCCAAATGCTGCTGGGCAGAATGGCTGCCTGAACTGTTACTCCTCCTTCTGCATTTTTGCACTCAGTTTCCCTTTCCTTGGCTGCAGCGCTTTGCACTTGCCTTCAGTGAATTTTGTCTGCTTGATTTTGGACGCTTCTCTCCTCGAACAGTATGAGTCTGAACCCCAGAGTGCTGGCATCACACACATAAGTTTCATAATCACGGGGATTCTTCCTTTGTCCGCGTTAATGACAACATTGAATAGAGCGAGGGTGAGGACAGAGCCTGGCAGGCTGTGCTTTAAATGGCTTTTATTGTAACAGCCAGGTATTGCTAATTATCTTTGAAGTGCAGCTTTGCAGCCCATTGTGCAATTGCCACGGTTTCATCTAGACGGTATTTTCTCAGTCTGCTTGAGTGTGTGTCATGTGAGAGCGTGTTGAAATCCTCACTGTGGCCAAGGCACATCAGACCCACCGCTTCTCCCTTATCTGACACACCAGTTATCAGGTCAGCGAAGGGAACCAGATTGGCTTAACATAATCAGAGCTGCACGAACTATTTAATGACCCTGATATGCTTTGGAGGGTTATCACCCAATCACTGACAAACCTGGACTGCCTACGGGAATGGGGGTGAGCAGTCTGTAGTTCTGGATTCTCGCTTGTCTGTTTTTGAAGGTAGTTGCCAGATTTACCCTTCCTTGGGTCTTTGAGACCTCCTTTATCCTCCATCTCAGAGAGAACTGCCAACTTTTCAGGGACTGCAGGAGCATTAAGCACGTGAAGATGAGTTGCAGCAAGCCTTTAGCAATATGCATGTAACCAATCTATCTGTCTGATTGTCCAGCCTCTCCATCACAGCATGGCCTTTTCCTCGCTGTGCTCCCGCACCCTTGTCTAGACACGTCAAACATGCTTTGCACCCTTTCTGGTCCCCACGAGCATTTTTTATGGTGGCTGGAACAAAGCCCACGTCAGCTGCTCCAGCCAGCTCGGCTGGCTTTTGTTTCCTCTGCCGATAAGGACCAGACCGACATTCCCCATTGTTTCCGGCTAACATATTTACGGAACTTTTGCTTGTTGCCTTTCGTGTCCTGGACTAGCTAGCACTCATTTTGCACTGAAGCCTGTCTTGATTTTTTTTTTCCCTTTCAGTTCTCCTAGGTGGTGTTTAGTCCTCCCCCATGTTTTCACCTTGCTGACCTGATGCTTTTAGGGTGCCCCCACCCCTGCCTGAGCGGGCAGGCTCCGGAGCTGGGTGTGCACTGCTAGTGCCACTCTACCACTTCTGGTTTTCGGATGCTTCTAGGCTAAAATAACCTTAGTTTACTTCTCTCAATTTGGTGGAAGGTCTGCTCTTCCTGCTTTTACCTTTTCCTGGGGAGCCCAGCAAGGTTCCTCCCCCTGCTTCCCAGGGTGCGGAGCACATCTTCCTTGATGTGCTTCCTATCATCTCCTCCTTGGTCTTCTGCACAAGCCCATCCCATCCATGGTGATGTTCTGGTCCTGAGGTTGAGCCCATGTCTGCAGTGCCCATTCAACCATTGCTTTGGCTGTGTATGAAGGCTGCCTTGTTCCTCAAGCTCTTTTATTTTAAGTTTCCCTTCTCCTTCTTCCTCTCGTGATGGCTGTGCTTCCTTCCACTGCACCTGGTTTTTGCCTCCAGCCTCCCCCTCTGAGG
>JAHREE010000101.1:118532-156582 GCA_033628505.1 Tringa tobata
CCCCCTTTCCTCTCGTCTCCCACAGCTGGTGTCCTGCTCCGCTGTGCCGAGGACGAGCGCCGCCCAGGCCCCCGCCAGGCCCTGCCTGTGCCCCGGTGGGCCGCCCGCTGCGGTGGGCATCGTCCTTCTCCCAGCCGGGCCCGACGGAGAGCGACCCCAGCGAGGGACAGGTCTTCCTCAGCGAGAGCTGCGTGAAGGTAGGGACCCCGGGAGGCAGCTCCGGTGCCTCTGGGAGCGATTTCCAAGCTGCCTGGCCTGCTTTAGGCCCATAGGGTTGGCGTTTGAGCGCTTGCCAGGTCGTTCAGCAGATCTTCTTTTTCTTCTTTGCAGAGGCTGCTGGAAATTACAGAAGGTTCAGAGTTTCTCAGGCTGCAGGTCGAAGGAGGTGGCTGCTCTGGATTCCAGTACAAGTTTTCCTTGGACACAGTTATCAATCCTGATGACAGGCAAGGACAAAGGGGTGTAGTGGTGGTCAGGTGTGACAGTTCTTTACAAAGGTGACAGGAAGGGTGTGTGTGACTGTTGTGGTTTAACCCCTCCCAGCAACTAGGACCATGTAGCTGCTTGTACACTCCCCTGCCCCTAGTCAATAGGGTAGGAAGAAGACAAGAGAAAACAAGAGGAAAGGAAAAAAACTCATGGGTTGAAATAAAGACAGTTTAATAGAACGGTAATGGAAGAGGAAAACAGCAATAATGGTAAAAGACTATACAAAATAAAGTGATACAGCACAAGTCGCTCTCGCCACCTGATGACTGGTTGCCCAACCCATCCCGTGCAGTGATCGTGCATTCCTGCCCCCCAGCCAACCCCCACTTATATAATGAGCATGATGTCTATGGTGCGGCATATTCCTTTGTCCGGCTTGTCCTGTCTATGCTTCTTCTCAACTTCTGTGGGAAGCTGAAAAAGTCCTTGACCAATGTAAGCATCATTTAGCAACAACTAAAACAATACATATTATCAGCGTTACTCTCATACTAAATCCAATACACGGCAGCTACTAGAAAGAAAATTAACTTCATCCCAGCTGAAACCAGGACAGTGACGTGACAGTATCTTGCTTTGAAGGGAGGAAGCCTGTGAGATAAGGAGAGTGCTCAGGCTGTGCTTCTTTATCATGTCTGCAGCACAGTTAACGGTGAAATATGCTGCTTTTCTGCAGGGTGTTTGAACAAGGCGGTGCCCGTGTGGTCGTGGATGTGGACAGCCTGGCCTTTGTGAAAGGTTCCATGGTGGACTTCAGCCAGGAGCTAATTCGCAGCTCCTTCCAGGTGGTGAGCAATCCCCAGGCAGAGAAGGGTTGCTCATGTGGGACTTCTTTCTCTGTCAAATTCTGACTGGACTTCCCATGGATGGACACTGTCTGCAGAGACTTCATGGTAGTCTTCAGAGGGTTTTTGCTTGTTCTTTTCCCAGCTGCTCCCTCTCATCTCCTTTACCCTGTAACACAGCTGTTACATGTGACTCCAGCTGTGTGTGTCTGCACTGAGCCTATCTCCAAGACTTGTTGGTCTTCCCTTCAGGAACACAAAGTAGCTGTGAGCACGCACATGGGAGCATCTTCAGCGCCTTGTGAACCACTGTCCAGGTGGTGCTGACTTGCCTAACCTGTCCTGAATGTGGAACTGCTTGTCTGTGCAAGAGATGGCTGTATATATGTGTGTGTGTTTATTGAAAGTTCTTACTAAAAAAAAGTCTTTGAGATTGTTTGGTATTGCTCATGCATTCCTGTGTGGGTAGAAACCGAGTTCTTTCAGGCTACTCTTGCTTATCCTTTATCCTTCAGCTGAGTGGGACTTGGAGTGTTTCCAGTAGACCTTCCAGCATTGCTGGTTCTCCACTCCCCAACTCGCAGTAGGCTTTTCCAGACACTTCACTGTTCTTTACCCAGCAGGCTTGTCGTGGTCCCGGGAACGTTCAGTGGTTTTGCTATCAGTCCCAGGGATGAAAGTTTTTACTTGTTCAAAGTAAGTGAAGCTAAAATATTGAGGTAGGGAATATTAATAGCTTACTTCATTTATTTAAAAAAAAATTAAAACTCTGTGTGTGTATATATGTATCCGTATAAAATACACCACCCTCTATCCCCCAGTGCTATTTTAGGCTGTTACTAAACTGGTCTTGGAATTTTAGATCGTACACCATGAAATCTGAGAGTTTGTATCTGCTGCCTTCCCTTGCCAGCAGGAAGGGAAGTTCGGATGACGTATGCAGAGGAGGATCTGGACTACTACTTAAGGGTCCTCAAGTGCTTTTGACTTGGGTGTCTGAAAATCTCTTCCGTAACTTGCTTCGCCATTTAATCTCTGTTGACCTTGTGCCTGGTTCTATGAAAAAATGAAATAGCTTCTTTCCTTTCTGACACGCCCATAGAATGGGAAATCTGCAGGTTTCAAGAACAGCATCTTTTTGATTAGTTGTTTTCTGTAGCTTTTTATCTGCCACTAGATGTCTTTTAAATCAAAGTGATTCACCTGCTTCTGGGTGAAAGGAGAGATGGGGAAGTTATTTTTGCTCCCTCTCTTATCTTTTATCTGATCATAACCAAATTGTCTAAGACTCGAGTCTTTCACGTGCGTATGGGAGCACTGCATGACTTTGGTCTCAAGGAAACTGCTTAGGAGAAACCATGAGCTTTTTAAGACTCCATGCCGTGGGCTTTTTTGTTGTTAAGCTTCCCAAAAGCCTTTCTAAACTAATTGGCAATTTAACAGGCACTGATTTGCCTGTTGATGTCTATCGTTCAGACAGTTGATAGCCAGCTTAATTTTAACTTCGTCTGTGGATGTTACAGGAGTTCATGTGTGAACTGCTGTGACTCTGTCCCGCGGTGGATATAGGTGGGATTTGGAGCAGCAGCTCTTTTGCTCCTTTCCATTTCAGTTTCCTGCGGTCAACAAATTCTACCTAGTTATCTTTCTGTTGGAGGGAGCTGGATGTAACACTGTCCCACTGTAAAAGGGGGAAGGATGTGATTAAAAGAGTTGTCTAAACCCCTGCAGGATGCCTTGGCCCTACCCTTACGTTCCCAGGTCCTGAATGTGATGTCAGCCAGAAGTGCCTTTGAAAATTGTAAGACCTAAAAGCTTGTGTAGGTAGAAGACATCAGATAAACTCAAGTTCTTTCATCTGGGATAACTCAGCAATGAAAGCTGGTGGAAGGAATTGCTTTCTGAACCAGGAAGTACGGATCCACCAAAACAGGATCCTGTTTTGGTGCTGTTCCGTGCAGTCTGACCTTGGTCAAGTCACTTTTGGGATCTTGTATGGGAAGTAAAAGTGCAGGAGTAGTGCAGGGGAGGTAACAAACCAGGAGCTACCAAGGCTTTTTTCCCTAAACTACAGCCTGCCTTCAGCCCCTGTAAGCGTGCAGCCTTCATCTTGGGTTATTCTTACTGAATGTAAATGTGCCACGTCTGTACAACCCAACCGGGTGCCACCTGCCTTCGCTCACTCTGCACTGATGAAGTAAATCAAGCAAGTGCTGTCCATGTGGAGTTTCCCCCCTTTCAGAGCATCTACCTCTCCTTCCCAGGGGCTGTACAGAGGATGAGGCTTTTGGGTCCCCACCGGTGTCGCCGTCAGCGTTGCTGGGCTGACGGGGGAGCTTGTAGCTGTGGCTTGCTGTGCCCGCATTTCTGGCAGTACTGCTCCAACTGCACTAGGTGGACCCCTTACACCTTGGGAGTCGCTGTGCTGGATATATACAGGCAATTGGGCTTCTTTCTGGGATGAGGTTGGATCTGCTCCACACAGGACCTAGGCAAGAGCAAAAGTTTCTCTGCAGCTGCTTGTTTTGGAGGCATGCTGGAGCTGGGTTCACCTGGTGTAGCAGCAGTGTGGTCTCTAGAACAGAGAAACTGCTAGGAGCTGGAGAGGTTCCAGCAGTACAACACCTTGCTCTTGGACTCCCGGTCCTGCTTTCCAGGAGCAGCTGTAATCTACAGGTCAAAGCTACTAGTCTTCCAGTTCCCAGTAGGGATTGGGTGCAAAGGGCTGTCTGTTACCTCCAGAATCCTCCTGACTCTTACAAAGTCTGTCAATACATCAGAAATTGAAAACTTCTGCCCATGTTAGGAAGTCAGCAAAGGGGGCTGTGTTAGCAGAGAGGGGTCACCTTGTTGAATTTTGGCTGTGTAGGCAGAAAAGGCTAGATCCTGGCTTTTATGGAGGGGAAAAAAAAACCTGTCAGGGCTTGCACAGCCTCAGGGGGCAAAGGTGGCACCACACTGTAGGCTGTGGGGCAGGACCAGTGGTGCCAAGAGAAGGGTGCAGAGGATTAGACAGGACATTTAGTTCTGCTTGGGCTGTGAGGGGCTGCCAGGGCACGCCTGTGAGGGGCCCATAGTGTGGGAGCAGGTGGGAGCCCTGGAACTGAACCACCGAGAAAAAGCAGGAATATGGAGCTGGAGGTGCCGCCTTCGCTTCATGGGAAATGAGAAACTGCAGTGGAAAATCTCTCTCTGCTCCCACATGAAGAAGGAGGATTCTCTCAGTTCACCCACCTGACAAGGAATGAATGATCAAGAAGGATATTTATGGAAACCTACATTAAGATGAAACTTCAAGGGAAAAGGGCACAATCATCAGTGTCACTGACAGGCGGGCAGAAGAGGATGGAATAGAAATCCTCACTTTGGTGAAGGCTTGTTGGAGCTCTGCAGGGACTTGTTAGTAGACCAGCACATCCTCAGCCTGTGACTCTGGCTCTGTTCTTCAAATAAGGTATCTACCATCGCCTGCTAACTGTGGGTCCCTCCTCCAGGCTTCAAGCCAGGCACTGGTAGAGAAATGGCAGATTTTTGTCGTGCCTCTTTTCTTGTGGTTTAGGGATATGCATGAGAATACTGTGCTCACCTTGGTGGGCTTTTGTGCGGTATTGCTTGTTACAAGGAACATTTGGGGGTGAGTGGTTCCTATAAGACCAAGGGCCAACCTAGGGTAGATGACCCTCTCACCCCTGAATTTTCATCTGCAAAATTTCACTAAGTTCAGTCCTCCCCCCTGTGAAGTTGTACATCTGCACAGAGCTGTTGGGTGAGTCAAGAAGACAACTAGGGCTGAGGAGCCCGTACCCCCTGGATGACACCCACTGGGGCTTCTGCTTCCCCCACACAGCAATGTAGTTTCTTGCCACCTTAAGGCTTGCCTGGATGCAGCACCTGGGGGAGGAATCACTGAACGGTGGAGGAGGCAGTAAGAGGAAGGCACAAGTGCATGAAAGGTGGCTTCTCTTGTCTGTGTCCCACACTGTGAAGGCAACTGCTCCTGTATCAAGACTGTCTTCAGCCTTGCAAGCATTTTGAACATCTGCAGGCAGCTGGAAGTAAAAAACCAGAGTGGTATAAAGCCCGCTATTCACACCATTAGCTGGGACTGGCCAGAAGAGTTTCCTGAATTCAGAGCAAGCATGCTGTATTTCCAGGATGATTTAGAACATATGCTTGTGGGCCAAACCACACACTGTTTTCGCTAGCAAACACAGCAGTCGGGTGTGATAGGATGTGCACCATTTTGATGCTTTATTCTCTTTGCCTGTTTTCCTGCAAACTAGCCAAAGCTCTCACCCGGTGTTCACCATGCTCCTCTAGAACTGGCTGTAGCTGCTGGAGAGACTGGCAGCAGAGAAAGGGACAACCTTGCGTAATGGTGTGTTTGACACAACTGTTTGTTAGCTGCTCTGGAAGAAAAACCAGAATTTATTGGGGAGAATAAACTGCAGCCATCTGTATTGTATCAAACTCTTCCATTTGGGTAATCTTTTTGTTGCCCTTTTTTTTTTTTTTTTAAAGAGGATGAATCCTTGAACCAAACGCTGTTGGGTGCTAGGTATAGGATTAACGTTGCAGTTTAGATCTTGCTGAGTTCTAAGGAATGTGTTTGCTCTGCGTGATTTCCAGGATTAGGCTGCAACTGGCTTTAATGTGTGCAGATACCTGCCCAGGAAACAGCTCAGTAGATCGTGGTCCTGGGGTGGGTCTAGCATCTAGCTGTGGACAGAACTGCTGCCGTGGTGAGGCAGCTGAAGCTGTTCATGACAGCGAGATGGGCTGTTATGCCCAGGCTGTGATTCCTCGCCCTGTGGGGAGCAGTTTGTGTGTGATGCTTCCTGCCTCTGGCCTTCCCAGCACTTGTGCGGCGCTTAGTGTTTCCTGCTTGAGCAATAAGAGTTTATGGCCCTAGTCTTTGTGGTTGATTAGAGCCCAAGTTTGTGCCCCTGTTTTAATCAGTGCTCATTTACCTTTGGCATCCTTCAGAGGAACAGAATGGTATGTCTTTCAGTTGCCATGGAAACAGTGAGACTAAATGCACATTTCCATGGCAACCTGCCATTATCTTCAGCTCTATCTGTGGGTCTCGTTTTCTGACCATGGGGGTGGGGTGGTGAAAATGGAACTTCATCTCTTAAAAAAATAAAATTTAAAAAAAAAATAAAAGAGGAATAGAAAGATGCTACCACCACCGTCGTCACCACCCCCTTTCCTCCTCTGGCTCAAGGTTGGGGCCGAGAGAGAGGCCTGTGACTACTGCTGCCATCCCATGTGCCTGGGCTCCGAGGTATTGTCTTCAGCTCCTTCTCTCCTTCACCTTTCTAAAAATAGGATGTTCAGAACAATTTGATGACAATGTTCCAGCACTTCTCTGAGCTCTTTGTTTCCTCAACTAACGCTCCCGGAAACGGCCCTTGAAGTTAATTGAACTTTCCATCAGGTTCCAAAGGTCAACGGGCCCCAGCTCCTTTTGGTCCGAAGGGCCAAGGGTTAATTATGGAGTCTAAGATTCTGAGGAGAAGCCTTTGTCTGCAGGGACTGGAGGCACCAGGGCACATCACATTAACCTCAGGAGCAAGGGACCTTCTTCCAAGGGGAGCAGCATGGACTGCTCCAGGAGGTCGTACAGAGAGTTAGGGATCAAAGGCGATGCTTATCTGTTTTGTGTGCAACTCGGTGGATGCAGGGCAGAGACACCAAGTGTTTGCTGTCTGATGGGTCCTGCAGCCCCCCTGGCCAGAAGTGCTCTTGGCCACTGCTAACATCCCTGCCTGCCCCAGCCACTGAGTCAAAAAAAGGACAGAATCTGCTGTACTTTGAGCAATTGCACACAGCTGTTCCTTAAGCCAGTGTTCATTATTCTTGTTCTAGCTGGCTTGACCTTTAGCTAATTCCTCTTTTTCACGGTCTAATCTTGGTTACTGAGGGAAAAAGCTTGTGTCTTGCACTGTTCTAGCCTGATGCAATAGAGTCATCCATGGAGAGGATGTGGTAGAGCTCTCCTTCCACATCTGCCCCGAAATAGCCTTTCACGGGTGCTGAAGCAGAGGATAATAAAGCTCTGTTTTCTCAGGAGTTAGCAGATGTGGTCTTCAGAATAGGTCAGCCAGGTGAAGCAGGTGCTGCTCAAGCTCTACTCTTTTCCTTGCTGCAGTCTACCACAGTGCTGATCGCACGTGTCAGCTATCACAGTCAGCCCGGGTTTGTGTTGTCTCATCAAGGGGAGAACAAAGACCAGAGAGCCCCATATGTTGCTGAACTTCCAGGATTTCACCCTGGAAGAATTACTGCCTGGACACATTGCCAGGGTCTGGTTGGGAGCTATTGTTTAGAAGACACTGAGAATGGTTTCTGAGATGTGGTGATGTCCCTCCTGAGCTGAGGTGCTGAGCCCTGGGACAAACTCTTGCATGGTTTGCCTGGGCAGAGGTTTGCAGGAGGATGTGCTGCTGGTGCTGGACCAGGCTGGCTTGGCTCCGTGAGGTGCTGTGGCAAGGGGTAGGGAGGAAGGTTTGCTGCACGTACTCCATGTGGGAAGCGAGGGCTGCCCTCTGGCTGCTGTGGGGCTGTCCCCCGAGAGCAGGGACAGCCTAGGCTCTTCCTGCTGAGCACTGCTGTGGGCTGGAACCGTAAGGAGATTTGCCTGTGGACTTGGTTGTAGCCCTGCTGCTGTGCTCACAGAGCTGCACAGCCGGGGTGGCTTTGGGCTCTCCCCCTTGTGTCCAGAGCATCTGAGCAGGCATTGACCGAGGAAACAACACGGCCTCTCGTTCAGCTTCTCCTTGGCACGTGGGGTCAATTCTTCTTGCTGGCGTCCTGCGCTGTGTCCAGGTGAGGGTGCCCGTGCTCTGGCCAGCACGTCCATCAGATTGCGTGGAAGGTTTCTCTTCGCCTCCCTGCCTACCCACGCGTGCCTGCCACAAACTTCAGACCTGGAAGATTCGTGTTAAATATAGAAACTTGTCAGGGAAGAGCTAATAGCGTTTGGAAAAGAGAATTCAGTAGCTGCCTTTGGTGACAAAGGCAGAAATAACGGGGTGATGCTATTGTTAGAAGAATTTTATCTACCAGCGCCTGCAAAAGCTTAGTGGGGAGCAGGGAAGCAGTGAGACTGTGTGGCACATCCCTCGGCCTCTTAATGAAATGCTTCCTCCTGCTGCCACTGTCCTATGTTCCCAGATAACAGGCACAGGCCAGAAATAGGACTGCAGTGGTGAAAGAACTTACTTAATCCTCTTCGAGCTAAGCAAAAATGTACCAGTGAAGAGCCAATTCACAGGGCAGAGCTGAATTACGCAGGAGAAAATTGTGTCTGCAAATCAAATGGAGCTCCAGCCCTGCGAGAGAGCGAAGACAAAACAGGCTGGTGTGGGAGAAGAGGGAATAGCCCAGACAGATGTTTGGGGGTGGAAGGCAACACGAGGTACTTGCTCAGACTCCTCCAGCACCAATGGAGAAATGGTTGTGGATGGATGAGGCCATCAGAAAGTGGGAGGACACTTATAGCTGTCCAGGAATCATAAGAGGCAAAAGAACACGATGAGACCTGGGAGCCTCTGAGAAGACAAGAATTAGTGAAAGGATGAGGTGTTCATGTAGAAAAAGACAGATGGGATGGAGGAATAAAGAGTAGGCAGCTAGACCAAGGAGATGCAGGGGGTGAGCAGAGTTTGTGCCTCTGGCTCTGCCCACTGAGTGACTGTCCCCATGGGACACAGAGCCATGAAGCCACTGACCTGCTCTGCTTTGCACTGGCTGGACTTTGAATGGTGACAGCCTGTGGGGAAGGACCCTCAGCAAACAGAAAGTTTCAGAAACGGAAACCAGACCTGCCAAAGGACAGGAAAATTACATGCTTTTCAGGGACTGGGCCCTGCTGGCAGCCAATCTAAAAAGTAAGGGTGCACAGAGAGCCTGGGGTGATGTGCTACATGCTTAAGACCATGGGCTAGTTCTCCAAATGAGTAAAGGCTCCTGTTGTAAGGAGTTGAGGATCAGACTTCTGCAGCTTGAGGATGCCCTCTTCTACAATATGCTGTGCGTTGCAGGTTGATGTTCTCTTGATCCGTGCTGGATGTGGTTATTTTACAGGGCAGATGAGACCACCCGAAGTGTCAGGTTAGGAGGGCTTCCTAAAGACTGGGGCTTGGCAGGGAAAAGGGAGGTCCTAAGCACCCTGGGGCTGGTCCAAACACAAAGCTGACTGAGTTGTTTATCTCAAGACAAAATGAGGACACACCTTGCACAGTATATGCTATGCTGGGCACAGAGGTCTCGCTCACTGCCTGAGGTCCTCACCTAATGCTCAGGTGCAAAGGGCTCGCTACACATGACCCTGCAAGCTTCTTCTGGCCCAGGGGAACCTGATCGTATCCGCCCAGGGACAATGATTTATGTCGCTTCTTTTGGAATCTGTGCTCCCTTTACTCCCTCCCCTCCTGCTCATGTTTTCCAGAGGCATTTGATTTATACATACTCATTCTCTTCCTCACAGGAATGAGTTTTGGTGCGTGTCGGTTGCGTGAGAGAAAAATTGATAGAGCAGGTTGCACAGCAAAGCAGCTGGGATCTTTCTTAGGAGAGCCGCAGTCGTTAATTATAGGAGTCTAACTAAACCCTGGCTCAGGCAAGAAGCATTTTCTACATCTCCCTCCTTTCTTTTGTACCTCCCTGTGCAGGTTGTCACATCAAAGCCAGGATTCGGGGGACGAGTTAAAACAACACCCACCTTTTTGAATAAAAATGGGATGCCGAGCACCAGGGAGCAGCTCCCTTTCTGGATCCCTCCGTTCCCAAACTGGTGTGAGGGGCACTGCACCTCTCCTGGGCGAGGGCTGCAGATAGCAGTTGTCCATCCCTTGGGCTTTCTCCCGCTCCTTGCCTGCCTCAGGCAGCGCAGTGAGTCAGCTGTTGCCTTACTAAAGCCTCTCGGGTCTGAGCTGAGCCCTGGCATCCTCTCCCCAGCTCCCCTCTGTGCAGCCCGGCCGGCACCTCGGGATGGCAGGTTCCCAAGGGGTCCGTTTTATTAATGAGAGTCACCACAGGGCTGGGTATTTCGGTCACAAGCAGCCTCACCTGTGCACCAAGGGCAGAGCCAGCAGCACTGGAAAGGATTTTCTCTGTATAAATTTACCCCAGAGGAAAGAGACGGGGGGGGGAAGAGAGGGAGGAAGCATAACCTGCATGGCCTTAAAAACCTAATACTCCCTGTGCACGTACCTCTCAGATATGTTTTTGGCTGATGATCCCAGCACAGGCCGTGCTATTGCCCTGTTTCAGAGCCTGCCTACACAGATAACCTCATCTTAACATCGCCGGCTTGCTCCCAACCTTTGCTCATGTCGCTTCCTGACCTGTAATACCGAGATAAGAGCGCTTGCCGCAGCGGGAGTCTGCCTGCATTAACAGCTAAGAGATACTGGGGGGAAAGAGGGCCAGGAACATACCCAGGGTAGATAAAGCCGATTTGGTCTCTTTGCAGAAGAAAGTTGTTATGTGTTTTCCTCAAAGTTTCACGGGGCGGCCAGGAGATGTGCGTGCCTAGCCAAGGGAGGTACTGTCATCAGAAGCTGATTTTGGTGCCCCAGATGGATGCTCATGGCCTTCTGCTGGGGCTTGGGCAGGGGAAAGAAAGAAAAGAGGGGCACTGGCTTGCTAATTAGGAGACTTTCTCTCTCTGCTGTCTTTCTGCTGCTCAGAGGGGGAGGTAGAACCCATGCCTGATGAGAGCCTCTTGCCTGTGCTGGGACCCTTCTTAAAAGCTGTTATACATTCAAATAAAAAAAGAAAGGAAAAAAAAAATCTACAAGCACTTTGATAGTCCTCACAAGAAAGTGAAACAGAAGAGCCTTTGAGCTGCACGTATAAGAAAAACCTCTGTACATCACTAAGGAAGAAAGGCTGGCAGAGCCGAAATCTGGCAACAGTCCCCAGCTGGCGAGGGAGGTGCTTTTCTGCCGTGAGCTCCTGTCACAACTGATGCAGAGAGAGAGAGAGAGAGAGAGGAAAAGCGCAGGATCTAGGCACTAACTAGTACCTCAAACCCACTGGGGTGTCAGTGGGATGGGGATGGGGATGGGGAGCCAGCGCTCGTCCTCTGCCTCTGCACAGGGGCTTTGCCCTGGGCTGACCCAGCCTCGAAACATCACCCCTCCTCCTGCGGGACCCTCCCGGCCAGGCAGCATCCCCCTGCTCCGCATCCCTCTGGGTTTCCATAGCAATCAGTGGTGTCAGCTGCACAGGGAAGCCGATGGAGGGAAATGAAGGTTTCTCCCCATTCTGGGCCAGCGGTGGGGTGGGAGGGGAAAAGGAATGTCCTGATGCTCCTGATGGACGTAGCAGCACCCAGACTGCCTCAGTTCACCCCCAGCCAGGCCAGGGCATGAGGGCGCAGTGGGAGTGTGTACCCCAGGGGCTGTGCGGGGCAGGTTTTGGGGGACCGCATGCATCCCAGAGCCAGCCCCACACACCCCCTGCCTCAGTGGGGCACCCTCTGGGGGCTACCAATACCAAATGGATCCCATCCCTGATTTTATGTCCTCTCTTCCCATAGCTCCATCTCCTTCCTTGACAGCCTGTTCTGTCCCCCCCACTCATTGGTGCGTTGTCAGTCAATGAAGTCAGAAATTAATCTTTGACTTTAATGGAAAACATGATGTGGGGGTTGGAGAGGCACAGGCAGCCTTAAAAGAAGCGTTTTTATTCCCGGGATGGAGAACGGGGCACTGGAGTAAAATCCTAGGGAGGGATAGAGGGGTCAGGTGATGGAGGGGAGTGTGAGTATCCAAGGCAGTGCCCCAGCAAGAGGAGAAGGAAAGCCCCGGGAGAGCAGCCTGTACCCTCGGCACCACGGGGAGAATGTATTTCACCATCTGCTAACCATCCCCACCCCTCCCACACCGACAGGAGGAAGGGGGAAACCTGCCCATTTGAACTGAATGGAAAACTTGGGGGGGACTTTCAGAAAATAAAACAAAAATATCAGTTCAAATCCCCAAAGTTTCATATTTTTCAGCTTTTTTTTTTAAAAAAAAATCAAATTAAAAGATAGGTCAGCTTTGAGATGGAACTGTCATGTTGAAAGAAAGCCCAGCTACTTCATTTAGAAAATGTCTAAACAAAATGTTTTGACATTTTCAGGAAAAAATTATCCCATACATTTTCAGACAAAACTTGCTAACGAATGTGACTGAAAAGCTTGGCATCCTGAAAACTGCACTTTGAGGCAAGCTTGGCAAGTGCCAAACATGTCTCATGCACTGCTGGGCACAACCCAGGCATCTCAAGCGCGGAGATTCCCGGGAAGCGGAGCTGCCCAGGGATGCTTGGAGCAGGCTGGACAGGTCCTGGCTGTGCCCGGGGCAGCTCCGTGTGGCCGCCTTAGGGTTTCACCCCGACCCAGCTCCTGCCAGCACCTCTCTGCCCATGGTGGGAAGGATGGCACAGGTACCCGTGGGTCAATGTGCCTGTCTTTGGCCCAAGCCATGGCTCTGCTGCAGGGGTGAAAACTGGGGGGCCGATCATTTTTAGCATATGATGGTGGGGAAAGGAACTATAAATAAGCCAGAGCCATCCTTCAATGGCTCGTGCAGCGTGGGGAAGAGAAACACAGAGGTTTCTGGCATAATGACATTCCCGAAAGGGGACTCTTGGAGAGCCTGAGAGCATGATTTCCTGATCGGAGAGATAGAGGCAGCGCAGGCACAGCATACTGTATCCCTGCCTGGCCTGTTGACAAGTCTACATGCTTTTCAGCAGAGAGATTAGATGTCGAGAGGAAATTGCCGTTTACAACCGCAGCATACCGGTGTGAGCTGAGACCTCCGGTCTCACGTGGCACCTCTGCTCCGGGCACCGGCTGCGGTATACGGCTTCGGCCACCCACAGCCTTCTCTCCCATTCCCACCCCCCGGCACCTCAGAGAGGCAAAGGGCACCTGTCAGGAGGGATTTCACCATTGCAGGGCTGGGCTGTCTGGGTTGGTTTCAGCTTGATAAGGCAGACCTTTACAAGGTATGTCCGTGAGGTGGGAGGGTGACCAAAGCCGGTGCCAGGAAAGACCCCCTGCATCATTTCATGGCTTAAATAACTTAACCCTCACCTGTCTCAGCAACCTGTTCTGGCACATTGGGAGACCTGAGAGTCTCTGACCTATTTCCATGAATTCATCATTTTCCCTTCTTTACCACTTCTGCTCCCGCAGCCCGGAGGAGGGAAGGAGGGGCTTGGCGGAGGAAGTGTGAGGAAGATGCATCTGCAAAGGTAAGAGAGGAAAAAAGCAAGCGGCAGATGTGACTTGAGCTGTCTGTGAATCCCCAGAGGGACCAGAGGACTGCTGAAAGCATCTCCTCTGAAGCAGCTCGCTCCTGGGAATGCCTCGTCTCACTGCAACAGGTTTGGCACCAGCGCTCCCAAACCAGTGGCTTCGGGAAGGCAGTGGGAGCGTGACGCGTGCCCTGAGGACCTCTCAGCCCTGACAGCTGCCAGGGACTCTTTTTTTCTTTTTTTTAAGTCAAAGCAGGCTTCAGACTTAACATTCTTTCCTTCTGAGGGGCTGAGGCATCCCCCAGGGCCTGGCTGCTCCGAACGAAGTCATACGTAGCAGCAACAGATAGCGATACAGCTTCACCCTGGGGCACAGGTCTTCTCTCCGTAGTTATTCCGGCTTTAATAGAAAACAGCCCAAGAAATAGACCTGGCTCCTCCCCACAGCCTGGTCCAAGGCTCCTTGCAGCAGTCCGGGACCATGGATTGGTATGAGGTGGGTGCCGTGGCAGCTGTGTAACCCGGAGCAGAGGGATGGAGAGGCAGAGCAGCTGCACTCCCTGCCCGCCTGGCTCCCAGCGCCGCTGCCTGCAGAGCCTTTCAGAAGAAAATGCTGTTTGTTCTGACATTTAGAATAGATTAAAAATCGTTACAGGCTCTTCTGGAACATTTTAGAAGGTGAAGCTATCGATTTAAAAACTCAACATCAGTTTTGTAAAAGAGGTGAAGTCTCCCCGGCTTCCTCCTGTGAGGACCAGTGCCTGGTCCTGGCTGACAGCAGGAGGTTTGTCACCGTGCCGCCCTCCATCCCCAGTTCATCTCTGCCCTGCACCTTGTGCAGGGTTGTGTGAGGGGGCACCCAACTCCCCCAAAGCCTCTCAGTATGTGGAGGTTGCTCAGTCTTCCATTTTGTGGATCCCTTTAGGGACGGGTGGTGTTTTTAGGCATTTTACGTGCCTAAAAAATAGCACCGTCTGAACCTGCTGCTCTTCACCGCCTGCTGCTGTTGGAGATGCTCCCAGGTCCCAAGATCGTGCCACCTTAGCCAAAACACTGGCCTTTCCTTCCCGAGGATTGCTCAGGATGCAGGACACAGCACTGCCAATGCCCCCCAATCCCACAGTCCCAGCTTACGCTCTGACAGGCTGGAAATCATCTTTATTTTGAAAATATTGAAAAATATATGAAAATATCTGAAAAATATTTTTATTTGCAGCTCACGGAAACACGCCTGTGAACACTGGGCCCCAAGGAGGGGTGTCAAGTGCCACGAGCTGAGGAATGAAGTTGTGAGGGCTGACAGCACTGTCTGCCTGACAAGTGCCATCAGGGAAGCAGTGGCCCAGTCCTCAATGCCCCACGTATCTTCTCCTCCCCTGTCCTCTGGCTTTTTGCACACTGAGGACCCTGTGTTCAAGGAGCAGCTTCACACCCGCTGTCATTTATATCTCCTCCTCATTCTGCCACCTCAACCTCAGATGCCATTTCCCTTGGCACGGTGTAGCAATCCTCTCTGGCTCATCCTGCTGATGGCAATTAATAAGTTTACTGGTTTCAGTCTAAGCACAGGCAAAGGTCCTCCTCTTTATGCCTCCTCTTCATACCTGCACCCTTATCTGCTTCAGCTTTGCTTGAAGAGTTGGAGAGCTGCCCAAATTTTCCCCATTTAAGCTTTGCCGTGTGGCTGCCAGGACTGCCGGGACCTTTTCTTCCCTCGCCAGCTGGCCTCTTTGGGAGATGAGGGACATTCAGCCTACCTTGGTGAGTACATGGACTTATTGGGTGCCTCCGGCTGCTGCTAAGGTCAGAAATGCTCAAATGCATGTGTCCCTGCCATGACATGGGTTTGTGTCCCAGCCCATCTGCAAGAGCTGGCTATGCTGTGACACACTCCTTTTCGCATGGCCCTGTGGCAGCAAGACAGCCAGAAAGCAGGAGGACGGGTAGGGACCTGTGTCCTGAGGGATTTAGGCAATAACTCTAGTGAAGACCTTTTGTTGCACTGGGATGAGGCACCAGAGACATCACAGCAGTGCTACACCCGACACGGGGTGACAGCCATGCTGGTGCCAACTTAAACAGACCCATATGCCATGATGGCTTCAGCTTGACTCTGATTTTCTTTACCAGTCTGGGTGTTTTGAGCTTGTGATGACAGAGCAGAGGTGGTGAGGTGCTGGCTACCACCAGCACAGGCAGTGAGGGCTCAGGACCCCTCTGCCTCCCCAGTGCTGAGCAGGAGGATGAGCATCTCACACCACCCCAAGCCCCCATGCTGTGCTCACTGCCAGATGCCAGCTAGCTGTGCTTGAGCACTGATAGGGGCTCTCTGGGGACACGACCCCCTGGCTGAGCTCCTCAGAACACCCCTCTGCTTGCTGGGAGCAGGTAGGTCCCCCCCGTGGTGACATTACTGCAGCAAATCGCAGCAGTGCTCAGCCCCTCAAAACTTCTTCCCCCAGCAGCAGAAGTGAAATGAAATTGCCTCCGCTGCTGGCTCTGGAGCGAGCTCATATCTCTTGGCCCCTAATCAGGGCAGATATGAAATTTCTTATCTGTTAAGTAAAACGGTGCTGCACTTCAATCCATCCAATTATTTTTTTTCCAATAAGTGTGAGTGAGGGGGCTGGCGGGGATGGCTGTGGGAACTCACACAGTCAGCGGTGTGCTGGCAGTGGGGGGGCCCTGCCACAGTGGGCACCTCAGCCCAGACTCCACCACAGGACCAGCTAAGAAGACACCAAAGCACCTTACCTCCCAACCAGCATGACCCAGAAAGGTACCTGGGGTGGGGTGCTGTGGGGGCCAGCCTGTCAGGCAGGACCTTTGAAGCTTGCTGCTCACCAAGGACACATCCAGGAATACGCCCCGTGTGGCCACAAAGTGGTCCCCTGCCTTTGGCCCAGAGTGGGGGCACTGCAGGCTGCAGGTGCTCTGATCCACATGTGCAAAGGTTCTCCATCAAATGTTGGTCTGCCTTCAAGGGGAGCAGAGCTGTCCTTGAAGACCTGTCCAGAGGAGACCCATCCATCTCCAAGGTGAGGGGTGTGTGTCTGTGTTTAGCCCCAGAGCCTGGGGACCACCCCTAGCAAACACTCAGCCAAGACCATGGGAGCCAACCCAACAGAGACAGCAAAAGCCAATGGCAATGAAGCGACTTTCTTGTCCTGGGTCAGAATTGGGCCCCATCCGACAACATCCAATGCCTGGATCACCCAGCTCCAGCATTTCTCCATTCCTGGTAAGGCAGCTATTCACCTCTCCTCTTTCTTGCCTCTTGGACATCAGCAATAGTGGGGTTAAATGTGAGGGAGGATCAGAAAAGCTGACCTGGCCACATGCAGCATTGATGTGTGGGCATCTGGAAGCTCCAGACATAGATGGGGACACAGAGGCAAGGGAGGAAGAGGAGGGCAGAGGAGAAGGAAGAAAGATGGGACCAGAAAGTGGGAGAAAGCACATAGGAGCCCTGCAGAAAGGAGAAAAGAGAGATGAGCCAGAGGAAGAGCTCTTGAAGGAGAAGTGACAGGAGAAGTTAGCAAAGAAGACATGAAAATGAGACAGAGTCATCTCAGAAGAGTCCTCCCTGCATTGTCCTGCTTGCAATCACGCTGGGGAAGCAGCCCTGGCATCAATTTACCGGGTGCTGCAATGGCTGCAACCCCTCCTCATTACCCCTTTAGCCATCCCTGCACCCCAAGAGAGCAGCTGGGACAGGGTAAGGCCTCCTTTCCTTGGCACTGCTCTGCAGGCTGGGCAAAATCCCTGGGAGGGGTGCCTGCAGCTCAGGCTACCACAGCAGTGGGGCTAAAGATAGGGTCAGGGACAGTGCCATCTGCCACTGGGGAACTGAGTGACCTTAGGTGCTCAGGGTAGCCCCGATAAGGTTTTGCTTCCCTTCCCCTCATGCCTCATTGCTCACTCACTGCTGCAATACCCTGGCATCCCACAGTTCCCCCAAATCCTCTGCGTCGCTCCCCCCACTCCCCAGCCAGAGCTCCCCTGTCCCGGTGGCTCTGCCAAAGCCATTCCTGGGCCATGGTCCCCACCTTCTCTAGCCCTTATGGGGTCACCTTGCAGGGACAGGGTGCTGTGCAGTGTCTTGTGCATCCTGGGCAGCAGGTGAAGGGTGCTGCGGTCTCCTGGATCCTTCCCAGCACCTTGCTGGACCCAAAAAGTTCAAACAGGAACCAAAGCCCCTCTTTTGGGGGGTAGGGAACAGGCACCAGCTACAGCTTTCACTGCTAAACTCTGTGTTTCCAAGCAGGCGGCGGTGGAGGCTGCAGCGTGCCAAAGAACAGGGACATCCCCTGTGACAGCAGCTCCCACAGAAAGCATCTTCACAGGCTGCCACACCAGCAGCAGAAAAAACAGATGTTCAGATGGGGCAAGGGAAAACATCCCCCGCTAGCCCTGCTGCCCTCCCCGAGCCACCGGGCTCCCTGTCGCCTTCACGGGGTCTGTGCCATTTGCCTGGGAACAGCCAAAACTCTGGGAAGGCAGAAGCCAAGCCTCAGCTTCACGAGATGACAGCTATTTTTTTTTTCCTTTTCCCCAACCTTTTAATAATGCCAGTAGGATGTGCAAAATAATTCAATGCGCTTCAGCAGTTAACATGCATACAGTCACCAGTTAATTGGGAAGCCGTTCTCAGGGAGGGATTTGCAAGCTTCTCCATTAGCAGGGGAGGAAAGAGAAGCCTGTTAATTTAGGGCAGGAAAAGTTGATGGCTATCTAATTGATAGAAATAGCGATTGGCAGCTTTTTTCTCTAAACTTCTCAATTCTTGACTTTGAGTGAAACATGGCGTCTTTCCTTTCTGACTGAGGTTGTGTGAGAAGTTTGGGAAGAAAGGGCAGCATCTTTGCTCTTCTGAGAAAAGGCAGGAGGGTAGGAGCTCTGCCTGGGACCAGCAGCCCTGGTGGGACGCTCAGCTCTTACCCCGAGCTGACCCCAGCAGGGAAACCTCAATTAAATACCTGTTGGACTCAGGGAGCAGGTGCCTGAGCACCTTGAGACCACCTTGGAAAGGCAGCCTTGTTCCTGGGAAAAGCAACGCTGGGCGATGCAGACTTTCTCCGAGGTGGCTCCCACCATTTTCTGAAAGGTTTTCTCTATTTAAATGTTAGCTGCAAAATGGATTTGCTCTTGAATCCGCCGGCTGAGAAGCAGGGAAATTAATACAATAAAAATGTAGCTATGTAGAGCAGTTCTCCGCTGACCTCTCAGCCTTCCTCTGATGGCAGGCTTTGAGTCGGAATGGGATTAATTGGGTTTCCTTCCCCATTAAAGAGGCAGGCTTCTGCTCACCCCCTGCCCGCCTACGGCTGAGCTGAGCTTACGCCGTGTCCTGCCCAACGCGGCTGACACTGCCTGGATGGAAAAAATCTAATTTTGGGGAATAGGTGACTCCTCATTTTCTATGATCAAATTCCAGCCCGGGGTGGGGGAGCTCATTTCGACCCAGGGTCATGCAGCATCCCTTGTCCTTTAATACCTCTGGGCACTTCACCAGAGCATCTCACAGGGAGGAAGGATTTTCTGGGAGGAAGGAATGAGGTGCTAAAACCTATCTTTAATATCTGAGTCACAAAATGGAGTTAAGCATTTTTTTTACCTTCTTTTCTTTTTTTTTTTTTCTTCCCCATTACTTTGTGACACATTATTAGAGCAAAACCACCTGTGAAGGAAAGGGAATGATTCAATACCTTGAAACCTTAGGCCAGTTCACCTGGTGGGAGAGCACTTTAAATGTTAAGGGAAATATCCCACGTACTGGCTTAATTTCAGACAGAAATCCCATATACACCATCAAAAGTATCTGAACAGTTACAAACTGGCTTGGCCCACGGAAAACAGATCCAAAGTGAGGGAGACACCCTATCACCCTGAGAGACCAGCCTGAAAAAGAGCTGAAACGCACACATGTTGCAAAAACATCTCTTTTTCGCCCACAGCGCTCGCTGGTAAAGGTCCTCCTGACGTGACATTTCAAACAATTGCATTTTAGACCAGCCCAGCTCAAGAGCACACGAGGGAGGCATCGCTCTGGGCTTCACTCTAAATAATGCATGTGGGTTGCTTCACAAAATAACTGCGGGTGACGTCCCGTTTGTCAGCCTGGCGGTGCCACGTGTGTGATGGCCCCTTGGCTGCTGCTGGCAGGGGCGTCCTCATCCGAAGGAATCGAGGCCACGGTGTAAGAGCCTCCACATTGTCAGGGAAACTGGCACGCCAAGAACCGTGGTCCTGAATCTTAAAAAAGGAGACTTAATGTGAAATAATTTGCTTTGATCAAATATAAAAAAAGGGATGTGACCTCTGGCTAGTAGGCATTCCCAGATAATGCCCAGATTAGGGACCCCAAGGGCCTGATGCTCCAAGTCGTGTCCTCTCCTGCTGTGCTTACAGGTTATTCAAGCCTAATACGCATTCTTCCTCCCAAAATAGGGTGCAGACGTGGACAACCACACCACACTGACCGTCTTTACCTCTCTCCAACCACAAAAGTCTTTGGTGAGGTGGCCAGAGCTGCCTCCCACCCGTGGCCGTGCACAGCTGCCATCTCAGAAACTGCTCATCCTCCAGCAGTGATGCTACGGGGTCGGGACCCACATCCTGCCCCAGACTGGGGGCAAACAGGCCCCGGAGAGCCCATTTTCATGAGCAGGAGCTGCACTCCTCCTGCTGTTTGCAGACACACGGGGGCTCGGGAAAATGCTAACCACGGGCTTGTCACTTTGACAGCAACGTTTTCTTGATGGCCTGTCAACTGCTGATAACAGCATCGTCCTCACGCTTAGGAGCACAAGTCCCAGCATAATAAATCCCATGCTCTTGTCTAAGGTTGAGCGGTTGGAGAGAGACGAAATTGGGTCATGGCTGCTGCAGATTTGTCGGCCAAGTTGGGGCCACATTCAGCAGGAAGCTGGTGGCTTGCGAAGGCTCTGATCCCACGGCTTTGGTGGGTCTCACAAACGTATCGTGGCATCGATGAGTTGCTGGGCTGGGGGGGCGAGGTGTGCAAATCTCTGATGGCAAAAAAGCAGAGAGGAAACAACCGACATCAACATCCTCTGAGGGGAGCACGGAGGAGGGACCGCTTCTTCGTTTGGCACCATGGCTGGTCAAGAAGCACCGGGTTTGGTGCAAACCACGCATTAGAAAGCAGATTCAGGTAATGCTTCTGCACGCCCCAAGGAAGTAATTTCGGGAAAGGATGCGTCCTGCACTGAGGGTAGAGGCAGAAATCAGGAAAGCGGGTAAAGAAAGCACCCACCTGCCTCCTGCCTCGCAGAGACAGAGGGGAATCAGTGCAGTAAAGAGCAACCTGACCATATAAATTTTTACAGCACTGGGGGCTTCCCAAGGATTAAGGGTAATTCCGCTTTTGGAAAGGCAATGGCTCTGATTAGAAACAGCTTTCAGAGTGTGTTCTGTCCTACCTAATGGACCGCTTTGCCTACTAAGGCTGTTTCACCAGAGTACAAGGGACATTAGTGAGTGAGAAGATGCCCATGGACACAAGAACTTTATTTTCTGAAAATGGCTGAGGGTGAATTTTCAGGGCTGAGAGACAATAAGTCCAACCAGCCCTGGAGCTCCACCAGCAATCCTAATCAAGTCATCTGCTGCTGCTGCAGAATCCAGATGTAAAAATCTCTGAACTGGTGTGCCCTGCTTTAACCTGGCCTTAGCTTCAGATATCTTTCCGCTACAGTGGTCTACCACAGGATGGCAAGGGTTAAAAAAATTGTTTTATATGACAGACATGTCTTTTTCTACTTGCCCAGGTGTGTTTCAGAGGAGATCCACAGACCACAGTCTCTGATGGTCTGTACAGACTTTGAATTTATGGGCTCTGATCTATAATAAGGGCTCTGAATCAGAGAGCTGTTCCCGCTGTGTATGTAGGCTATTTCTGCTCCTTATAATTGTTTCCTGTGCCCCATGATGTCCATCACCAAGTTCACGTCCAAAATTGTTTTGATAGTCGGAAGACAACCAGGAATAAATACAGCATCCCAGGAAGAGAAGTGGGGCTGAATAACCAGAGCTTTGGGTGTGCAACCTTGAAGGAGAAGAACGGGTTGGGTTAAAGCTTCATAGAGTGAATGAGCAGCGTGCACTCTGCATGCTTGTACCAAAAAAAAAAAAAGAGACGGTGTAAGAGCTGTGGAGATTTTGGAAAGACTGTAAATCCAGGAGAATAACCTCTTTTTTTATATATTGGTGCCCTCTACTTCTCTGCAAGTGGCCAGGATTTAGGCAGCACAGAGCTGTGCTAAACCCAGGAATGAGAGCCCGGAGAGCCAGCAGCACGGGGCTGCGCTCTGGTGTTGTCATCCTTGAGGTATAAAGCTTTGAGCAAGAGGCTGGACAAGAGTAAATGTGTTTATAAACCACTAGAGCCTGCCAGATATGAAATAAGGGTCCTGAGAGTCTTGGAAGTTTTCCACTGTTTCATTCCTCCCTACAAAGATCAGGGCAAGGCTGACCGAAACTATACTGCATGGTAGAGCCAGCACCTCCCTGCTTCTTTGAGTTGGCCCTCTTGAGAAGACACTGAATCGCTCAATCTATTACTGGAGATGGCCAGAGATGTTGGTTCTAGGTGTCTGTCCTTGACAGGACCTCCACACTTTAGGGCTGCTGCCATGAAGATGACCTGCCATGAAGATGACCCGCCATATGCATGTCACACCACATCCTTGCAGAGGGATGTGCTTGCTTTCCAGAGAGGAAAGAAAACAGAGGACTGGCCTACGTGCTCCTCAGAACCAACACAACAGCAACCACTGGCTTTTTGGGTCTCGCACCTGGTGGCCGGATGCCCAGTTGCTTTGCATGGGGAGTGGTGGAGAAACATTGAAATGAGGAGTGCGTGGTGGCCTCCTGGACCAGCTCAAGAAGTTTCCTTTCTGTCCACTGAGGGCACTTGCTGGGAGGTGCATCTGACTCAGCCAAAACAGCCCATGTGTGACGGCGGACCTCAGTTCGTAGCACCCAACCTGGAAACTGTTATGAAGATGAATGGCGCGTGTCACATCAAATCAGCACCCTAGCAGCTAGCAGCAGCTTAGCAGAAAGATTTGTTCAAACAATGAAGTGAGCCCTGTGTTCTTCAGAAGGAAGAGCATCTGTTCATGAACGCTTGACTAATTTCTCATTATCTTATCGAAACAGCTTATAGCACTGGAAAAGCATCTCCAGCACGGCTAATGTTCAGCCAACAGTTGCCTACCTGTTTTGATTTACTGAGATCATCAAGAGTGACACATACAATGTAAGAACAGTATTTCAGGGGGAGAGACAGGTAAAAACCATTTGAAGAAGAGAGACAAGTGAAAACCACTCCTTTAAAGCAAGGACAAACAGAATGAGCAGGAGCAGAACTGGTGGCTCTGTGGGGACCTGTAGCCATGGCCAAGGTGAGACGCTGGACCGGATTTGTCCATAGGCTGCTTGGATCAACTTCCAATAAACGTACCTGCTCCCTGGGGTCTGGATAAGGTGAAGGTGGGAGTTTCTGTGTGGGGCTCTGTGGGCTATGCCTGTCTCTCATGGCTTTTGTCATGCCATGGTCATATCCATCACTGTGTTGGTCTGCTCTGTTGGCTGCCCCACTAAAGAGTTGCTCCCCTTGGACTTCCCCGGCATGCTGTGTGCTGTGCCTGAGGACCAGCCTCTGCCTGTGCTCCCTGGAGCACTCTGGAGGCAGAGGAATGTCAAACTTTGGGCTGAATTTTACATAACAAACTCCAGATCTGCAGTGAAAAGGTTTGTTACTGCTCCCACCGGGAGACTCAAGCTCAGCTATGGTTGGTGCCTGGGGCCAGTTCTCTTCAGTGATATTTTCCTTCAAAGCATAAAGTGTGGGGGGGGGCACTCTGCTTGTGTCCCTCTCGCTCGTTACAGAGCCCAGTGATTTGTTTCAGCTTCTCCATCTGTGTCACAGAGATAAAGCGATTTGCCTATCGCTGCAGAGCACTTGGCGATGGCTGGGTGGAAAGCGCTCCGAGAGCCAGCCCTCACCTTGCTCCAGCTGTAACATCACGGCTCCCCGAAGGAGCTTAGCCGGGGGACCTGGCCCTTTCTGCCATCCTTCATCACTTTTGCATCTGCTGGCACGACGAGGATGCTCCCCGAAGCACGCTGGAGCTCCACGGCTCTGCCTGCAGGAGAGCTGGGAAAATGAAATATGCCTGGGGTGTGAGGGGAGGAGGGAAGGGGCAGGGAGGGAACCGGTGCCTGCTATTTCCACGTCTCAGGTCTTTCATCATCATTACAGTTCTAAATGACAGTATACAATTTACCAAGAGATAGAAGTGAGGAGGAAGCAGAGGGGAGAGGCGGGAAGAGGAAAGCAAGAAGAGGTAGAGAGCAAAAAGTGAAAGAAATACAGGCACAGTTTAGGGAAATAAAGCAAGGAGCACAAAGAAGAACGGTGCCAGACTTTGGAAACAACAGAGGGAGAGAAGGGAGGGATGGAAAGAAACAGGATCTGGCAGGGCAGCAGGGGAGAAAAGCGATCAGTTCTCTGGGAATTAGCTGGAAGAGGCAGAAGCTGGCTGCTTCCCTGGTGCTCAGGAGTACTGATGGTTTATTGATCGAGGGAAACTAACATATTTCATTCAGCAATATTTCACGGCTGGGAAAGGCAGCTGATGTTTGGGAGGAGAGGGAGCGGGGGCTGTTGGCAGCCTGCCTTCTGGCTGCAGGAGGCAGCGGTGCTCGTAGGGTTAAATCTGGCTCGCAGAATGGAGAGAGAGAGAGGGCAGGGATTTAAGAGTCATCCAGCCTGATGGGACAGCTTTTAGAAATAAAAATAAAGGCATTAACAGATGCAGAGAAACACAAGGGACAGAGAAAAATCATTTGTCTAACAGATCTGGCAGAGCAGGGCTTCTCGCAGAGGGCAAGCAACCACCTAAAGCTGCAGCCTGTGAAAAATGCACTCATACTTACTTGATGAAGAAATATTTTCTACTTATATAAGCCTCATGAAAACACATACAAAGTCACAATATCTGCAAATACAGGCAGAGAATCTAAGATTCCTGCACTGAAATTAAAGTGGTCTAAAGGACAGATTCAAGGCAGTTTGGTTCACGTTTGAGGGTCAGAAAATACTGTGGTATCTGGGGTTCAGCTCCCCAATTGAGGCGATCCATTATCTTTTGGGCCAAATGTCTTTAATCCTGTGCCTTGATCCCAGCCCTCAGCCTGCACAAGCACCGGGCTCTCCTGCTGCGACGTGGCATGGTGCTCCTGGAGTTCACCTGGTCAGCCTCTTCCGTTTGATTTCTCCCTCTTCCAGCCTCCGAGCCATTTTCTCTTTTCAGCTATCCACAGGTTTTTTATCCTGGCCACTAACGTCAGGTCAGGGCTGCGAGCACCGTCTCTCCCTGCCAGCTGCCTGCCCGCTGCCAGAAGGGGCTGTGTCTCCTGGCAGGTAACTGCAAACCCTTGGGCATCTTCTCAGGGTGTTCTCTCAATGGCTCAGTCAGTGTGGATTTTGAAGCCCAAAGTGCCATCAGATGCCAGCGGTAAGTCCCAAGCAGCCCACGGGGCTTTGCACAAGTGTGAAATGAAGCACGAACTGTGGTGGGGATGGAGGGTCTCACTGGGTGAAGCTCAGAACTGGGGCTGGCATCCTTCAAGAATATGGTGGCTTCTGGGTGACTTGGGGCATCTTGGGTGCCCTCCTGCCATGCCAGCAGAGGCCAAAGTGCCACGAAGGGGATGGAGTTGGACATGGCTGCTTAGCACACTGTCCAAAGCCAGGCAGCGTGCTGAAGAAAGGTCAGCATCAGCCACCTAGGATGGCTCCCACGTTTGCTTGCTGCCCTCATCCTCCTTTCACATGGGCAGTGACGTCTGCTGGCAGCCTGCGGGCTGGATCCAGTCTCTGGAATACTTCTAGCCCGGAAGGGTCTTGAGAAGCTGAGCACCACCCAGCTCCCCAGGCAGATGCCGCAGTATCCCGGTGTCAGGGATGCAGCTGAGGTCCTTGGAAGGGCCACCTGTGACAGCCCCCACAGCTGGTAAGGAGCTGTGGTAGCTCGCTCACATGCACAGAGTGTTTTCTCCTTTGCACCCCCACAGCCTCCAAAAGCAGGGGAAGGTGGATGGTCAACACCAGACCCCCAGCTGGGTGGAGCTGTTGGCTTCTTCCCCCACGCAGGACAGGCGGCAGCTGCTCCCCACTGATGGCGATGCTGCTCCAGGGCTTCTCCTTTTTCTGGCTTCAGGGAGTGGCAGATGGACACAGGCTGGGATGGCAAGGAGGAGCCCTGCGGGGTCACGGGGACCAGACTGCCCTGTGGTCACATCCTGGCTGTGGGCTGAGCTGATGGGGACAGCAGGTGGGAGAAGCACCTGCAGACAGGAGCCACCCCACGTCTGGGTGGGAACGTGAAGGAGGTTGAAGGAAGGAGAGAAGGTGAAGCAAGGGCATCAGCTGGGCACTTCGCAGCAGATGTAGCTCTGTGCTGCCTCTTCACCTGCCCTCCTCTGCCTTGGCACTGGGACCCTTGGAAAGGAGAAGGAGCTATGGAAGCGAAGCCATGGGGAGTTGGAGGGGGCCCCACCAGCTCCACGGCCCCCCACGACCTGGGACCTCATGTTCCCAGTGGGCTCCAGCACCAGGTTGTCTCAATCCTCACACCTGGCCTTAAATTGGTGGAATTCCTCAGCCTCTGCAATGAGGCACTTTTCCTGACTGCGGTCGTTTGCACTGGCTTTTTACACAACTCTTAATGAATTTCAGGGTTTGCCCCTTGTAGAGCCTGGATTAAACAGAATTTTAATGAATATTAAGAGTAATACCTTTAATTGAAAGATAGCCTCCATCTGAGGTGAAATCTTGGCTCTGCAGGAGTCGGTGAGAAGCTTGCCAATAACTCGCTGGAGCCAGGATTGTATCCATTAGCGTTCAGGGCAATTTCAGGGCTGCAGCTTTTTCACAGGTTTAAAGAGAAAATGCCACAATTTGTTGTAATAATGCAGCTCTCTTTAATGAGCAAATTAAACGAAGTTGGTGCAGAGCAGGAGGGAAAAATGGGATGGTGAGGAGAATGCTAAAAACTTACCATATCAGCGGGGTGACATTCTTGCTGTGATGCTCCTCTCCCCAGTGTAGGCACCTTCCTCCAGGCTCCATCCCTTGCCCTGCACACCCAGCCCACATCCAGGACTTACCAATCTGTTGTGCCTGGCTTCCCTGGGGTCTGGCTTGATCCACCCGCATGGACAGCCCCTGCTCTAATCCAAGCACTGGTCAAAGTCATGTCTTCGGGGCCCCAGCTCTGCAGCTCCCAACCATGCTCCTTTATCTCTGCTTCCTTCAGCCCCTGTCCAATGGCACCTGCTTCTGCCACCATGATGTGGCATCAATGGCTTTCTCTGTGTTGATGACTTCTTGAATCAGGTTTAAACTTCTCATCCTCACATCCCTAATTTTATTCTTCCTCTCTTTTCTGTGTAGCTTCTGATTGTCATTATTGATCTCCTGACTGCTTTAGCTCCAAGCTCTCCTGAAGGCACTTCTCCTGTGGCTGGCTTGTGCCATTATGTGCAGCATCACAGACATGCACCCCACATTTCCCGCTTTCATGTCCATGCCACACTTGCTGCCAACGTAATGACTGTCACTGGCACCTCCCTGTGTTAGAAAATGATATTTACTGAAGCCCACGCTGCAGCCAGGTAAGAAACAAGAATAATACCAATGGTGCAGCAGAAATCTTCCAGGCCCAGACCTTCCTGCTGTATAGCAGCACTGCTGAAGGAGCAGAGTAGGCTAAGGTGAGGACAGAGATTTGACAAGAAGATTTGGCAGGCAGTTCCTATGCAGATGGAGAACAGGACTTTAGGACATCCACAATAAACGTTGGCGAAGGCTTTAAGGACTGGTGAGGCCAAGTCAGTCAATCCACTGCTTTAAAGGCAATAGGAGTGAAGATGATACGATCAATGCAGCTCCAGCCAGCAAACCAGCATGCTGCTGCTTCCAGAGCAACCTGCAAGGTGCAATGGAGAGGCCCTGTGGAGAGGGAATTACAATAATTGAACCAAATGGACATGTGGGTGTTTACTGCTCTTGCAAGGTCATCAGGGGGTGCAGTAAATCTGGGTAAAGCCTGTGCAAGCTGTGCAACTGAGGGGGAAAAAAACCCAACAGAATACTCTTTGGCACCCCACCTCCCTGGTTTCCAGGACCAGCAGAGCTGCTGCTGGACCCCAAGCTTCAAAAGCATGCTGGTGTGGCACACAGCACAGGGGAGCAATACCCAGCTGTGAAGTACCCGGTCAGAGCAACTTTGGTGTGTTGACACATCAGTCTGGAGCAGGGGGTTGCTTTTAAAAATACAGGACCTTCAAACAGTTGTGAGATGCTGACATAGGGAATGATGTCTCGCCACATGTCCTGGAAGGGCTGCTGTTATGAGGTGACCCTGGCTGGGACAGCTCAGTCCAGAAGCTACATGGTCATTTTGGTCTTCAGACCTTACCTGCTCAGGCCCAGAGCTGAGTTTCCATCATCTCATGGGTTGTGGATGAGGGCAGCACGCTCAGTCATGGACCAGGTCTTACCTCCTGCAGCCCAAACCATGGGTAGACCTAGGCCCTTCCCTCTGTTGTCCTTCTCTGCCCCACTCTGGGAGTCTCCACAGCCAGCACAAGAAATCCACCTCCTCTGCATCCCAAAATCTCCCATCTGCCCCACAGAGAGGGCTGCGTGCACGGATCCCTGGGGTTGGTGGAGGAGAGGGGCTGGCAGGCAGGCCCCCTCAGGACAGCCGTGATGCTATTTAGGTCGACGGGTTTGGCATGCTGCCTTAGAGATGCATCGATGGCTTTCGGAGAGCCAGAGGGGCTTATAAAATGTTTTTATTTTGTATTTTCACCGCTTAGAAATGTGCTTAGGGGTTTGCATCTTTAAATGTCTTACAGATAACAGTATCTTAAGTCAATTGATTGTGGCACAGTCCCTCCAAACTGATACCATTGGTGTCACAGCCTGGCACGCTCAACACCTGAAATACTTCCCTCTTTATAAACAATCTGTATTCTGAGGCTAAGGCAGCTATTGGTACAGCTAAATCTATAACTCTGAGAAGGGACCAAATAAAAAAAAAAACCAAGCAGCTGCACAGACTTCATGCACAGTTGGCTGTTACAGCCGAGCATCCACAAGAAAACAAATATATTGGCTACTTCTCCTTAGATTAAAGCTCCCCACCATGGCCTGCCTCTTGTGAAAGTACCTCGGAGCTAGTCTGAGTCAGCGTGGTACCAAAATGGTTGCAGATGCTGTCCTTGTCACAGGTCCAGCTCGGGGGTTGTCCTGGGGTTAGAGAGGCAAAGCTGAATGGGCAATTTGTACAACTGCTGTTTCCCTCCGAACCCCACTGCTATCGTATTTTTGTCTCTATCTCCAGGCAATCTCACCTCCCAAGGTTTGTAAGACTCTTCCTCCTGTTAATCCAGCCCCTGCAAGGTATTTCGGCAGCTGACATGAATGATTATTGGCCTGCTATGGATTTCAGATGGTGCATCAGTGCCACCCAAGATAGCTCTTGCTCTTTAGCAAGGAGAGCACTGTCCTTGTCCTGCTGCAACGATTGAGAGGGAGCTTCAATTATAAGCAACTATTTTGGTAATTCACTACTTTCCGTACAAATACTACCCTTTGAGATGCATTTTCTTTTGGTTCCTTCAGCCCATAGGTGGTATATTTTGTAAAGTTTGATAAAAATCTGTTTGGCTGGTCTGTAGTATTCAGATAGGAGGGGGGTAAAGTGGTTTTAGCACCACAGATATCTTCCAGATTGTGTTTTTTCTCTCCCTGCAGTTTGATACAGTAACTCCAGCATATCCCTCAGCTACTCTGCTCGCACCCAGGTCAAACGCTGTCATTATGCTGGAGGACAATTTGGTTATGAAGAGCTGTTTTAAGCTGATGGCAAAAGCTTTAGCAGGACCCAGAGCCTAGAGGAGCCTTTGCCCTGAGGACATGGGACTCCATGGATGTCCCTAGGAAGTCACTCTTGCTATAAGCACATCTGCTGCTGCTCCACACCAGGACTTCCCACCCATCTCATTGACCAATCTCTCCAGAGCCTTATCACAAGGCACGTCTGAGAAGGAGGGGTGTTTCCCAGTCACACAGAGGTGTTCACATCTTTTGGTACCCAGCCTGTGACCTTCTGCAGCCTCCAGCAGTCACTTTAGGCACTGCTCATTGCAATCCCTCATGGATTGTTCCAGCCCTGAATAAGCGTGGAAGCTCTGCCAGCACCGAAACAAGGCAACCATGGCCAACAAGTGACGTGCCTCAAAGGCCACGGTGGTCCTCTGGGAAGTGGAATTATGCTACCACCAAAACATAGCTGCGGTGTAGGAGCCTGAAACCATCCCCCTGGCAGCCCAGTCCATCCTCAGCTCATATCCCAGAGCTGTCTCTCTCCCATTTTTCCCTATGACAGGTTGCTCCTGGGGGTGTCCTCACCTTCACCTCCCATTTCCTGGCAATTTCTTCCCACCACTCATCAATTTTTGATATAATCTGAGCATTTTGTCATCAAAGCAGAGGCAATAGTCCCCGAGTGCTGCCTTGGGTGGGCTCACTGCACTCCAGCTCCCCCAGCAGACTGAAAACAAACCCCAAAACAGCCTGACCAAGCTCACTGGGCAGCAGCAAGGCTTAGATGCTGGAGAAGGCTCTCCTGGCCAGGGGAGGTGGCATCATCCCAGAGCCTCACCACCTCCCTTGGCCAGGTGTAATGGCCTGAGCCCACAAAAGCTGCAGCTGCTGCCCTCAAAAAATTGAGGTTGTCCTCAATTAGTTACCATTAATTCATTCCCTGACTCTCCCTGTATTTCTCCCTCCCTGACTCATCCATCCTTGTTTTGCATCTCCTGCTGGCCATTACCGCTCCACCTCTGCCACCCCAGACTCCTCCAGACTCCAGGCCCCTGTTTCTCAGGGAAAAGGGTCAGTGCTGGCTCCGGTCCCTGCCAAGTACGGGCAAACCAAGAGGCTTGGTGGGACACAGCCTGGTCTGGGTGATGCTGGTGGAGTGGCTCAGGCTGCAGGAGCTGACGTCCATGGCTTGCTAGCAGGGATTTACACAGATCAAAAGATTTGTTGGGAGGATGCTAAGGAGGGCATAGGGTTATTGAAAAGGAATCCAAGGTCTTTCTCTGAAGAGACCAAAATGGAAATTTTGACCTTGTCTGAAGATCAGAAATGGGCTGCAGAGCCCGGTTTGACTTTAATGAGCTGTGAGCAGAAGAAGGGCCTCTCTGGAGGTCCCTGCCCTCAATTTATCCATTTTCTCCCTATTAAAACCGCAGCACTCCCCGGGGATGGCAGCTCCAAAGCCCATCTCATTTTGTCATTTGAATGAAGTGTTTGATCTGAGAATTATTATTATTATTATTATTTAATATTTGATGGCTGATAATGCCTTTGGCACACAGCCAAAGCATATGGGCGAGACAAGTCCCCGGCCCAAGGCTTTAGGACCAGGATTCCAGCTTCCAGTTAGTCAGAGGACACCAGAATGCTGCTCTTAATGAAAAATGATGTGACGCATATGTGGTATGAGTCATTATAATGTTAACTACTGTTACTTCTAGCCCAGACATCACCAGGATCGCTTTCCTCCCCAAAGATGATTCATGTGCCTCATGCATGACAGTTCAGCCATTTTTTTTTTTGCTTATTCAAGTGAATTTCAGTATTTTTTAAGTGTTTGGGGGGCAAAGCCCTTCTGTTCCTGTTTGTCGAGCTGAATTCCCTTAAAATGTTCACAAGCGGTTTCCCAGAGGCTTGTTACCAGGAAGGAGATAAAAAGGGAGAAGCTCTGAGATCTGCAGGTCTGTGTGCACGGGGGCTTGCAACAGGAGGCTCCTGCAGCAACAAGGTCCTCTCCCCACCCCAGCCACGAAGTGGAGGTTGCCCCATGCACCCAGCTGCCCACGAGCTGAGAGCAAGCCTTGGGAGAGGGCAGGGGGATGCTGGAGGGTCTGCAGGGGGATGCTGGAGGGTCTGCAGGGGGATGCTGGAGGTTCTGCAGGAGGATTCTGGAGGGTCTGCAGGAGGATGCTGGAGGGTCTGCAGGAGGATGCTGGAGGGTCTGCAGGGGGATGCTGGAGGGTCTGCAGGAGGCTGCAGGATCCCGCAGACAGGGGTGCAGCCCACTGCTGCCCCTCCTCTGAGCCAGCAAGGGACTAAGCACCAACGGGAAGGGTCCCTGTGGTGCTCACCCAGCTGCTCCTTGATATCTTCCACCTAACCCTGCTTGCTCTGCCTTTCATCTCAGGCTTCGGCAGCGTTGTACAGCTTCATGCCTCCTGCCAATAGCTGTGTGAGGAGCTCCCCAGGGCTCAGTCTGCCAGCCTCTAAAGACAGCTGTACTCAGCAATTAAGTCAGTGGGGAACCCGCTTTCAATCAGGTGACTGCCACTGCGGGTCATCGCTGTCTTTGCTGGGGTTGGACTTTAACCCTCAGCAACCGCATCGCGGCACGGAGGCAGCCTGAGAGCCCCCAGCCGCCGCGGCTGCACGTGTCCCCACATGCACAGGCTGGGAAACATCCTCACTCAACGCGGCCTTTTTTTGGGGCAGAACAGGGCAACTCTGAAAAACGAGAGGGAACGGAATAAAAAAAAAAAAAAAAAAAAACAAAAAACAGAAGTAGATGAACTTTTGAGGAAGTGAAGCATCGCAGAGCAGGCCCTTGCGGGATTACAGGATTGAACCCTGTTGGCTCAAAGCCAGCTCTGGGACATGGGGAATTCGCTCTCTGTCATCTCCTCTCAAAACACGACTCAATCCAGCTATTTTCTTCTTGCCCTCCAAGGCCCCGGGGACTAGTGGCTGCAGCTTGTACAAGCAGCAGAACCAGCCCTGGTAGCGGGATGGCTGAATCATGTCCATCAGCCATTGACCTCACTTCCACCCTGATGGGACCAGGGCAAGCTTTGCCAGGCAAGCACGTGTCACGGACTTCTATTCTTAGGAAGAGCTATGTCAGAGTGAAATCTTCAATTTGTGCCCTAAATTCAACATAATGGGATGCAGAAGTGCACAGACAGGTCTCAAACACTCTGCCTTGGCCCAAACACATCTAAATTTTATACAGCTGAAGCTCACTGAGCTTTTTTGGTGCAGGATATGCCGGAGCACAGGTTTGGGGTTGTGTTTACTTAAGGTTCAGTGGCTTTTTTCCCTTGATTTTCTTCATAACTCAGAGTTGCCCCTTCAACAGCAATCTCAGCTCTGCCATTCAGTGACACCATCCAAACACTACATGGTGGCAGAATCACAACATATCAGGCTGGAAGGACCGTACCAAGGTCATCCACGGCAAACAGGTAGTCACACCAGCTCAGCTCTGTTTTTTTAAGAAAGTGTTATCTTTCACAGCCAGATTTACCACAAGGCTCCGGCTGCAGGCGAAAGCAGTCGAAGCATATGGACCAGCTATTCTGGGTTTGGAGCTGCTTTGCTTTGCCAGAGCGATGCAAAGCAGCTAGACAGCACACAGGGTTCCCTTCCCTACCCTGCTCAGCCTCCAGATGTCCGCTATTTGCCTGAACACATTCCCTACATGACGTGCGTGCACCCATACACACCACCTCCTTCTCCCTACTGTACATCCCACACTGCTCCCTGGCTCTCCCAGCCTACACCTCTGCTCCAGGAGCATGAGCTCTGGATTTGGAATTCATAAAGGTCTCTTGCCCTCATGAGGACTTGCGTTTTTCCATAATGACCTCCTTGTCCTGTTGTCCTAAGTGGGACGGGCATCCAAGCTACTGTTCAGGAGGATGGGAGTTTCCTACGCCGTGAGGAGCTGGAGATGCTGCCACATACTTTAGACGCCCAACAAGGCTCCCTAGATGAACCGAGGAGAAGGTCCCACTGGATGGCAGTTCACAGCATATCAACTGAGTGCTTAATTACTGCAGAATTCAGGTGCTATGAATAGCTTCCCAAAGGCATCTGCCTTCCCCCAGCCATCATCTGCCGAAGAAAAGTGGCTGGATCCGAGCAGCCTGAACAGAGAGACCCCCCACTTCACCACGGCCACACAAGACAGTGTCGGGGCCACGGGGAGCAAGCTGGGGGCAAGAAGGGACTTCCTCGTGGATTTTTCCACACTGAAGCAGTTTAGTCTTCAGCCTCCTCAGAAGCCGACGTTTACTGAGAGAGAGGAACATGACACTAATCCCAGAAGGATGCTATTCAAATATATCACAGACACGGGCTTCTCGGGAGCTTTAACTACACGGGAGTTGGAGACATCTGTGTTATCAGGTGCTAATCATATCAGAGGCGTGATAAAATCTGACGTGGAGTGCTATGTTTTGTGAGGGACCTGCAGCTTACACATTGCTTACTGCTGCCTCCTAAACGGCCAGATTTCCTCATAAACGCTTAAAAACTTCATTCCGCTCTCCAGGGCTTGGTGCTTCAGTTTTCCAGAAGACTTTAATTCTTTTTAACTGTATTTTTCACAATAAATGATCTGAATCTGTCTCCTAATTGAAAAACCTCAACTTATCCATAACAGCTGAGTCACTACCAACACGGTACTGTAATATTTTCATTATTTTCTGTTATCACTCTATGAAAGCAATCTGACAGCATGTTGGGGTTTTTTTTTCCTCACCACTGTACATTAACCAGATGGTTTTCACTCTATTGTCCACAGATACACCCGCATCTTTTTTAAACCCTTCATGCTTCCAGTTAATTTGGAAATCACTAGCGATTTTGAAGACTTGAAGTCGTTCCTTCCAATATGCTTTACCTTCTCCTTGTCCGCGCTTAATTTCTTCTCCCATCACGCTGCCCAATTAATTAGATTTGGCTGATCCCTCAGAAACTTCTCTCTCGTCTCTAGATTTCACTAATCTGATCATTTTTAATAGCTGCAAATGTAACTTTAATCTATTCGGTGCTCTCCCCTGTCATCGTAAATAGATACTTCAAATCCCCCCACTCGTTTTGCTGGCACAAGGGGCACTGTGTGCCCCTAACAGGTGGGTCCTGCCTGTTGTCCTCTGGTCCTGCTGAGGCAGCCACCGAGCAGCAACGTCCAGTCGTCTCGAGTGTGATGTGTTTCCCTTTCCTGGTGTCTCCGCTCCCTGTTTCTGCATCTTTGAGGATGCTCTGCAGCTGAGTCCTCACCTTCACAGAGACCTTCCAATTATTGGGGGGTTTAATAGTTTCTGTCCCTTTCTGGCGTGAAATCTTTCATCTCAGCTCTCCGCTTGCAACTGCTTGGCAGGAGCTCAGGCTTTCAGTCTCGAGTCTCAAGTGATCTGAGGTGGTTTTTTTTTGGCCATCAATAAAGTAATGTTGCCAAATTTGTTGTGGCATATTTATCTGTTGCTATGTCTGTAGTTAGATGAAGCATGTGAAGCTCAGGACATATTGGCAGGGAGTTTTTAATGTTTGAGGGAACATAATCAAAAACAAAACCCCACCTTCCCGTGCGAGGCAGTCCTGAAACACAAGCACAGCCTTTTCCTCGCGTATTTTATGTTTATGGCAAATTTTTTTCTAACTATTTTTTGAAAAGGAGCATCATTTAACTGGTGTAACAAGTACAATGTGATACTGCGTGAGCTAATATTTAATGTAATGATATCTCATTTCCTTCTACTGGGTGGGCTCTTGCCAGAGGTCTCCCTTGCAGCTGAGAGCAAAGGGCCGTTTCGATATCCATTTGCCTTTCGTTCACCCCAGCAGATGCATAAAGACAAGAGGTTTCAGTGGAGTGCGAGGCTCTGTGCATTTTGCTCTGCTCTCTTCAGCATCTGTCCCCTTTCCTCCTCTGGACAGTTTCTGACCAGCACCTTATCCTCAGTGCCCCAGAAGGTGGTCCATCTCTGACCGACTCCTTCAGGTCACGCAGCCCTTTTGCCTCATGTCACCTCCCAGGTGACATGCCCCTCTCTACTCTGCAGTTATCAATCAAAGCCCCAAACCATGCCACTTAGGCTGGTTTTCACCATCCTTCCATAAGCACTAGCACGCACATATAATATATGTGCACATATAATATAATATATGTGCATGCATGCATTTATTCTCAGAGCTGCCTGAGGTCGGAGAGGCGTTGATTTGGGATGCTAATGTCGCCTTATCGTGGTTAAAGCAGGAGAAAGAGTGCTGCAGCTCTGCTGCTAAGTACTGTATCTGTAAAAGTTGTCGAGGGCTAATCCCCCGCTCCGCCGGGCCACCGCGGCGCCTGCGTGTTAATCCAGGGATGCCAGTGGCCCTGGTGAAGGACGGAGTGGCTGCCCTGGGCTGAGGAGAGCAGCTGGACAGGGACTGTGCAGGGCTGGCTGTGGTGGAGATGAGAACACACGCCGCAGTGGCAGGGCTGCCTCCATCAGCCATCCTCCCCGCTCGCCCTCTGCCAGGCGCTTTGGCACCTCGGCATGGCAGAAAGCTGAGGCAGCTCTTCGGACCTTGGCAAGCCGTGGATGAAGATGCTTCATCCAACAACCAAGTTTTTCTTTCAGGCTCTCCCGTGGCGTGGAGAGAAAGGGTTTCGAGCCCACATCTCGCTTCTTGCCACCTCCACAGCCCCTCCAGCCTTGCCAAAAGGCTGCCCTTGTGTGATGAGGCCCTCTTTGTTTGCCTTTAATTAGTGCGTGCTGGCTGGACCGGGCTGCATGGACTCTGGTAACTGAAGTAAATACCAGGGCCAGGAGAGTGGGCAACCAGCAGTGGACTGTGTTCCATCTGACCATGCCCCCGCAGGCTCCTCGGGGTGCAAGGAGGACTTACGGGGACTCTCACCCAGGAAAGGTGATTGCCACCAATCCTCCTTGTTCCAAGCCATGCAACAGTGAGTCTCACTGCCTCTCCTGCATCCTCGCAGGGCTGCAGCTCACCCCACACCCAGCCAGGACTGGGGACCCAGGCTCTGCTTGCAAACAACCCAGCATCCTGGAGCACGCACGGCCGGGGCTTTGCTTCCCACCCGCTGGGATTTCAGCTGGAGTAGTCAGAGAGCTGGAGGGGCCACTACAAGTCACCTGCTCCGTCCCTTTGCCCCAAAGCAGGGTGTCACGTGCTGAGGCCATTCCCAAAGGATGCCTCCAACCTGGACTGATGAACCTTGGGTGATGGAGATGTCAAAACTCCTTTGCTGTGTCCCAAGCCCTTTCCTGACTATCCCACTCACTAGGGACATGGGGATGGACTATTCCTCCTTAGACCCCTCTTAAGCTATGCTGGCTGGGTCTGGCCAACAGGGACACCTTTTCCCCAGGCACCTCTGTGTTCACAGCAGGAACTCTGCGCTCCAACTGACATCCTGGAGACAGGCTGAGACCCCCACTCTCTGGGGGGTCCCTGCCCACACTCTAGCACGTCCCCCCGGCCGCACCAAGCTTCAGCTGTGTGAGAATCTGCTGGCAGTTGTCCTGCTGCTGGGTGCTCCTGAGCTGGGAGAGCAACTTGGGGGGGCACTTGGGGAAATTTGGGGCAAGTGGGGAGACAGTGCAGGGCTGCCAGAGCGTGGGGGAGCAGCACAGGTGCCCTGGGGCATTGCCTGGGCGGGGGGGTGGAAGATGGGCTGCAGCGTTGAGTCCAGCTGTGGTGGTGCAAACCCAGATTAACTCCATTAACCGGAGTGCTGCCCAGGTGTGTGTGAAGCAAATCAACAGCTCAGCCGGGTCCTCACGGAGCAGGGCAGAAAAATATCTGGCTGAGCCAGGGAAGAGCTGCCCGCCCCTGGGATACAGCCCCGGGCCGGGTCTGTGCAGCACCAACTCCAGCAGCAAGAAACCCCATTTATCCTTTTCCTTTAAACTCTGCTGGCTGGCAGCGGGTCTTTCCCTTGCTGGGGGAGTGGGAAGGGCTGTGCCCTGGGAAAATGCAGCGAGGAGAGGAGAGAGTTCCTGCCCCGTTGCCTTAAACCGGCGGGAGAAGAAATCACGGCGGGAGAAGAAATCACGGCGGGAGAAGAAATCACGGCGGGAGGACGGGGCGGCAGCGGGGGGGTGGCGGCGCTCGGCTCTCCTTTAGCGACCCCCGAGGAGCTGGGGACACCAGCCAGCCGGTGCGGGGTCTCCGGCCACCAACGTGAAGTACGGTTCCGCTGCAGCTAGAGGGCTTCGCCGCTGCCGCACAGCCCCGCACGCCGCTGCCGCACACCCCGCCACCGGCTGGGGCTCCGCCGCGCCGCTCCCCGCCAGCCCCGCGGCCGGGCCCCGCCGCAGGACCGCCGGACCCCCACCGGGAGGAGAGGGGAGGGGAAAGGAGGGGGACACACGCACGACAGGCCGCGGTGCCCCGCACGCCCCCCCTTCTTCCCCGCAGCCCGGCCGCCGTCATGCCCGCCGCCGCTCCACTTCTTCTGCCGCCGCCGCTCCAACTTAACGGCTGAGCCCTTCCCCGACACGCAGGTAAGGACCCGCACACCGATCCCGGGTGGGCGCATCCCCCGCTCGCCGGCGGGAGGGTGGCTTTC
>JAHREE010000101.1:176551-189422 GCA_033628505.1 Tringa tobata
GGAAAAAAAGACTCTGTTTATAAGGACATGGAGCTGGCTAGGGAAGAAGTGAGCTTTGCAGGAGTGCTGAGCTCACTTAAACCTGGAGGTGTTTATGCAGTTCCCGGAGGAAGTTGTAATCCAGCTGGTGTCTGGGCAACTTGGAGGGAGATGTACTGCCATGTAGATCACAGCGAGCAGCTAGCGCTGGGAGCGCGATGGTGATGTAGGCTTTTTGCCATATGTGGATGGACAAGAATTAGGGAGAGAGACCGGAGCATCATCTGTGTTCAGACTGCTCTGTGTGTGGTAGAAGCATAAACTAAAACGTGCTCGAAGAAGGGCAGAGGGATATGAACATCAGGCAGGAATAAGCAGGTCTTACTTCTGGTGGTGGACAGAGAGAGACCAAATTTGCAGGGAAGGTCTGGGGTGTCCAGAAGAGATGAAGTGGCTTAGAGAGGAGAGATGAGGTTCACCCTCACCCAGCAGCCGAGGGATGGTTGTCATTCCCCGCTCCTGCACGTGCTTAGCTTTCCTGGGCATCCATCCCTCCAAATCGCCGAGTAGGACAGGAGCACTATTTCAGGAGAGAGGACAGCAGGGGCAACCGGACCCACCGCCCCAAAGCTCAATGCCATCCCAGCTAAAGCTGTCCCTGCCTCTCCCCCTCGAGCTCTCCTAGCTGGGGGACAGGGGTGGGGGGGGCTCCCCACTGATTCTGGTCCAGACCGAACCATCAGGGCTGCTGGACCAGAATCAGTAATGAGAAACTGGTTTTGCTGTGACTTTGTAATTCTGCCAGCTGGTTCCCTCCAGGGGCTCCCCCAGGTGGGGGACCAGCAGCCCCTAGCCCACTCCTCATGGGCACCCCAACTCCCTGCACCCCAACATGCCTCTTTGTCTTTTTTTAATTGGAGATGCACGGGGAAGGACCGGACTAAAGGGCCAACAGAATTAAAGTGTTTTCTGCTAATAGCCTGAATCTCTGATGATCTTGTCAAAGGAGGGGGGAAGAGGCTGTGCCAGAGCATCCCTAAGGGGGGCATTATGCAAATGGGGAAATTAGTTGGAAACAGCCTGAAGGGAAACATGTGGAAATTGAAATCCGAAGACCAGCATGGAGACTGCTGCTGAATAACTTATTATAGACTCACAGCGTCTGCTGCAGTCGCCCGAGCAGAAGGGAAGGAAGGAAAAAGGCAACGAGGCACAGCAGTCGGGGAAAACGCAAGCTCCGGAAATTTGATCAAGCTAAAAAAATTATAAATGTTAAACTAAATCCTACCAGTGGGTGTGGAAGAGGTGACTCTTTGCCCCCTCTCTCCTATCTTCCCAGAGGAGGGATCCCTCTCCCACCCAGGACCCCCAGTCCCAAGGCAGAGCAACTGTAATGGTCCCGATCCTACGGGGGATACTTAGAAATTTGGGGTGAAGGAGGAATAGCCTTGAATTCCGGCCTGGCAACATTTTGAGCCCAGAAAGGAGAAGGGAACACAGGGAACCTGGCATGTCACAGCTGTGGGAGGGGATGCAAAGTGCAGGGAGGCAGCGGTGGAGCGAGATTCCTGGTGGCTGGTGAGGGAGCATTTGGGGTTCTCTGAGCTGGGGGTGGAGGGGGGGGTTGTTAAATAGTAATGTCCTACAAGGGTGTACACCTCAACCTGCTATGCCTGCTGTCCTTCCCCACACACCAGAGCTTTCTAAAAAACAGTCACAAGAGGTGCTGAAGAATCCTATGATATATCACAATAATATATCAAGCTCCCCCTTTTCCATTCACGAGTAATTTGTTATCCATAATTGGGACATCTCTTTGCCACTGAGTTCCTCACCAGCCAGCTGCAGATGCCTGTCCCTGGGAATGCAGGCGCTGTCTGACAACCCCAGCATAGCCTCGGTCCTGCAACCCCCTGGTCCCAGCAACCCTGTCCCATTGCCAGGTGTCCCAATGCCCTCCCTGCTGCAAGGAGAAGAACTTGGGGACCAAGCCAGCCCTGCTCCCAGCTTAGGCTCCCTTTGTTACCTCTTCAACATCAAGGGGAGCACTTCCTGGTGGGCTTTTCTCTTCGGAAGCAGCTAAGGACGGGGTGGATGGAGCCTGTGCCAAGGGCAGGGGTGGCCTTTGCCTCCTGCCTCCTTCTGGGATGCAGCCAGGGAGAAAGCTGTTGAGGAAAAAAGCACCGGTGTCTCAGCACACATCTGAGTGACCGAGACATCTGAGCCACTGCCTGCTTCCTCCAGCTCTGCTTGCCCCTGGGCAAGCACTGCAACACGCTGAAACGGGGCCACCAGCTACAGACAGGGGCTGAGGAGCGGTGACGAGGGATGCAGGTATGAGACCGTGCTGGATCTCGCTCCTCTTCCCACAGGGATGAGGCGAGAGGACAGAGGGGAAGGGAAAAGGAGCTGGTTTGTGGGGAACAAGAACCCTGTGGGACCCCATCCCCAGCTGGAGGGATCCACTGGGGCACTGGTCCTCCTGCATCATCCCAGCCAACCTGCCTCTCCTCGGGGTCAGCCCTGAGGCAGGCGATTATGGAAACCACTGGGGCAGGACACAGGGTGTCTGTCCTTCCTGCTGTGCTCCTGGGAGCACACAGCCCAAAGCTGTCGCCTGCTCTCTGAGCAGTGTCTGTCAGTGGGGGGAGATTGCAGCCAGTGCTGGTGGGGCAAAAATGCCTCAATCCTCCCACCATCTGTCCTCTGGAGGCTGGCGAGAAAGGAGACACAGGGAAATAAAAGTGGATTAAGTCCTTTGCCTCACTTAATGTCACAGCCAGTGTCTTCCCTTCACAGCAATCCAGTAAGGAAATAGCTAATCATCTGAGACAGGGCAAATTTTCTATTCTTGTCCAAAAAAAAAAAAAAAAATTTAGAAAAGCATTTAGCAGTGGCATCTCTTTACCTGGCTTATCCGTTCCCCTTTGCTCCCCAAAAAACAGCCTGCAGCAGAAAGAGCGCGGCGAGGCACAGCCTGTGGCAACGCCACCTCTCCTGGGGCTGGCGGGAGAGGATTTTTGCAGAGGGAAGCCAATTAAGAGCCATCACTCAGGCATCAGCTGCTGTGAAATGAGGAGGCTCATTACCTCTGCTGTCCCCGCAGAGGCAGACACCAGCTCCCCCTCCCACGGCCCCCGGTACCCACACGTGCAGGAGCGCACTGGTGGGGCCGAGCTGTCCCCACGGGGCAGGAGGACAAGCGGTGCCCAGAAGGGACAGAGTGCTAACCTTGTTGGGGACAAGGCAGATGCTGTCCCCGTGGCCTGCGCTGAGCCACCGGGCTCGCTGCGATGCCACGGGTTGGCGAGGGTGACACACCGGAGGGTGTTCGCATCACACCCTCCATTGCTCATCCATCCCCCTGCAGCGTGGAGGGGCTGTACCCCTGCACGGACCCCTCCCCACTGTCCCCCTCCATGTCCCCGCAGTGTCCAGGCACAGGGACATTTGGGGATGTGCCGCTCCTTTGAGCCGACCTCTGTTCTGCTGCAGTTGGTGCCCCTGCTGTGTCCCAGAGCAAGGGAAGCACACCTTTTAGAAGGTGTATCTTTAAAAATGCAATTTAAATATCCTCACAAGTGATACTTTGGGGGCTTTGGAGACTCATAACTAACAGGTATGAGAAGCACCTGACTGGTGAGCTCCTAAGCCAGACAGAGCCCGTGTCCTCCCACCCCCAAATGGGCAGGAGCTCCCCTTGGGCCAAGCCTCTCCAGACATACCAGAGTAGGATGGGACTGGAATGGGACTGGGACATGGGCTCACATCTGGCTGGTGGAAGAGCCTTTCTTCTCCCCCTCCTCACCACACTGTGCATGGCCGGGATTTTTTCCACCTCCCTTTCTCAGCAAGTACAAGAAGAATCCACACGGGGCTCGTGGAAGCGATGCACGTGGCTGATTTCCACTGATGTTGGAGACATGCTGCTTCAGCCCCACGTGTGCAGGGCTCCTTTCTGCTGCCAGCCCTCAACCCCTGGTGCCACCAAGGTCCACCCAGCTTCCCTTCCCCATGGTGTCACCTCTGCTGCTTTGAAGAGGCTGAGCTGCTGGGCTCTCTCCCTTTAGGGCACATCTTCCCCAACGCTGCTCCTCTCTGAAGCTCTGTGGTCCACCTGAGCTTTTCCAGATTACTCACTTCCAAAAATCTTGTGGTGTTCTGCAACTGCTCTAGTGCTGTGCTGGACATAGACAACACAACCCTCCTGTCCCCCATTTCTCCTGCCATTTCAGGAGTTTTTCTGGCTGCAGGGCTGTCCTCAGCTCACTCCCATACTTGGGAGCCTTTCAGATGCTTCCCAGCAGATATTCCCCCACTCTGTCCCCTCTTTACTTTTGGAGACATGGCGCTTGACTGGATTTTAATCCATTCAGTGTTTGCTGGCTTAACTTTTGAATTAATCTTGTTGCTTAACCAAAATGTCAGGCAGGACCAAACCCAGCGTGTCACCGAAGTCGGCGTGCATTAGAGTGACACCATCACCTCTGGTGACCAAACGCTCAGCCTCTCCCAGAGAAGCTGTGAAGCTGGACTGGTGGCTCTGTGGTTCACGGGCAAGGGGTGCTTCACCTGCCCTACACCTTCATGTATGACATTATTGGCCACAGCAGGACAGCTCTGCGCAGTGAGAAAAGGCTTTCTGCAGTACCTTCGTGTCTTCATGGATGGGTGGACAAGTGTTGCAGAGCTCCACAGGCCAACAAATGGCCAAAATCTGTGGTTTCAACTATGCCCCTGCTGGAAGCACAAAAAGTCATCTGTATCATTTGCAATTCAAATGCGTAGCAGGCATGTGAAATCCAGCTATCAGCAGTTAACCCCTCAAAAGCCTTAACGGTGTGGAGACAAGATCACCCTACTTTTGGGGGCACTCAGCCCTGCAAGTGCCCCACAAAGGAGTGGCTCCTGGCCCAGAGAGCTGAGGTAGAGCCCCCCAGGTAAGGAATCCTGAGCCAGCACCCTCCTTGTCGCTGCACACCAGGCTCCCTGCCTGTTCCCTGCCCGTTCCCTGCCCAGACTCAAGTAAATTGATTCTCAAATGTCTGAGCTTGGCAGGAGGTGTCCATCCTGCCACATCTCTCCTGCCTTCCCCCAGGGCTGCAGTTACTGGAGTGATGGAGGAGGGATGGGAAGAGGGGCAAAGGAAGAAGCCAGGGAAGGAGAAATGAAATGCAAATAAATGCAATATCTGCCAAAATGCCATCCTCAGAGTAATATATCAAAGTCTAGGCGCAGGCAGTAAACTCTTGACAGTACTAGGCTAGAAAGATGGAAGTTTTCCAGTGCTTTTATATCTGAGAACTTTCTCCAAAAGTCCAGAGTTTTCCAGATATTGACTGTGATAAATTAGTATTAGATATCAGCTCACTTGTTTTCTAGAAGAGGAAAGGCAGGAAATGCAGCATCTGGACCTTGGCCAAACAGCTGGGATGGAGCCACACCAACATCTGTCAGGTAGGGGCTGCTTCAATACCTAAGATGGGTATTAACAGGTTATTAACATTTTAGAAAATCTATTAGGCTGGAGGGGAAAATCCTTGAGGATCCATATGAGGACTGATCATCCATATTTTGACTAGTAAGTTGGCATAGGAAGGAAGGGTGCCTTGGTGGCCTTTGCTAATGAGACAGAATCAGGAAGGTCTGGAAATATGGAAGAGTAAAGAAACTGAGCTACATTCAAGGCAGGAGGGGTGGAGACGGGATGAAATGGGTTCTAATGGGAAAGAGGCAGAGAGGGTGGTAGAGAACAGGGAACAGGGACCTAGCCGTGGCTGGTGTAACAGGACAGAGGCAGATGGCTCCCCACAAACACCCTGGGGGCACAGGAGGAAAAGGACCCTCATCTCAACAGCCGGGTTGGCTCAGCAGCGCTAGTTGCTTGTAGCCCAGACCTATGGAGCAAATTATGCAGGGCATCGACAGAAAAGATCCCTTTTTTCCTTTTTCTCCTCATCTTCTTTCCTTCCCTCCCTACACAGATATTCTTGATAACAAATTGCTTTTGTGCTTGTCAGCTCAGGAGCAGTTTTGAATGGTGGCACTGACTTTTCTGTCCTCCTGCCACTGCTACATCTTCACTATGATGATTCCAACAAAGCACGGGAGCTGTCTTGTAAACCTCAACCTTTTCAATACCTTGAGATGCTTTTAAGACCAACACTACCACTCTTTGCACCAACAAACCAGCTGCCTGTGCAAAATCTGGAGGCACAGCAGTACTCGAGCTAACACATACCAGCCAGGTGCCCCACAGCTTTGCTTGGGCATAATCAACTACCCCCATGGCATGGCATCCAGGCAGGCTCTGCTGCACTGCATTGCCCACCTCCTGCACCCACAAACCCCCTTCCACAGGCAAAAACGGGGGGCATTAGTGGTGGAGGAGAGCTCTAAACTGCAGGTGAGCAGGTGGGCTGCTCCCCACGGGCTTTGCAGCTCTCCAACCTCTGTGTTTCATTTACTTTTAATTTCCATCTTTGCTGGGGTCGGTGCTTTTAAGTACCCGCCTGGGAGGGAGCTCAGGTGGCACCTGAGCTCAGGTGAGTTTTGCCAGCTGGTGCCCAGCACTACACTGTGGAGCAGCTGAGGCCACCTCAGATTCATCTCCCACCACCAGCCCAATGTGAGAGCAGCATGACAGGCACGAATCAAGTGCTACTGTTTCCCTACCATTTAAACTCTGCTCAGCCACAAACTACATCAGCAAATAACGAGCACCCATCATTTAGGTGGTACCAACTGGCAGAGACTCACCATGACCCTGCTGCCATCGAGGCATGGGGAGGGAGAAATGTAAGGGCACTTGTAAAACATCTCGGAGGGATAAGTATTATTTTCCCACCGTGCCATCCACCTAAGGGCAGAAAAACCATCATACCTACATCTCTTCACCAAGGCTCCTCAAAAATGTCTTGCAAGGGGGTGGTGGAGGATGGGGGAAGACAGCCCAAGGCCAGCACCCGAGAGAGTTTCATCCTGCAACTGTGCCCCGGTGTGAGGCATGCAATACTCCCAGTTTGGGGAGTCAGGTGATGAGAAGCAGGAGAAGCCATCTCTCTACCCTGCAGAGCACCAGGGACCTCCCACCACAGAAGCTCCCCCAGGCTCTCCTGATGCCCACCTACCTCCAGCAGCTGCTGGCAGGCACCCACCATGCTGTGCCAGGTCGATGGATGCCTCAGCCACTGCCCTGCTGCCAGGCAGCCTCCTCCAGCCTCAGGGCCACCCAAACAGGGCCTGTGTTAGCACCCATGGTCAGAAGATGCACCCTCCCTGCCCCTTCCCTTGGCTCAGCTGAGGAAGGGCATCCTTTGGGGGGGTCTCGCCTCCACCTTCACAGCCACTGCTGCAGCTGAAAGCAGCTATCTCCAGCCTCTGGCAGCTTGGAGACACCGGTAATCATTCTGGAGTAATTACCAGCTTACTCCCTCGGAAGAGTTCACTGGTGAGAAGCCGCTGGCAGCTAATTACTCCAATTACTTCCTGACACACAGAGCCCAGGGCTCTCTGCAGCAGCACACAGCGCTGCTCAGCAGCTCCTGGCTCCTCATGTGCCTCCCCAGCTTGGGGCACCCACTGCCTCAGATCTCCTCCTCTGGGGCTGTACAGGGTATACCGGGGTGGATGGGTGGTGGTGAGAACCCACTGGCACCAAGGACCTGAAGCTCAGCAGCATCTGAAGAGATGCTCCACTGGCTCAGCACTGCTCATCCAGGGTTGCTCCACCACATAGCTCAGGCCCAAGGATGCCACAGGACAACCCCGAGCACCCCTTTCTCCTGCAGGTTGACGCCCAGGAAAGCTCAGCAAAGGCATGAGGGTAAGAAAGACGAGTCAGCCCTGCTGTTAGATCAAGGCTGAGCTTGTTGATGCAAGGCTCTCCCCTCAGAGTTGTAAGGTGCTCCAACTTCCAGCAGCTTTGTGAGAAGTAAGATCAAGTACTGGAGTTGTCACAACCCTCCTCAGCTGTAGCAGCCAGCCCCAGACCCCCCCACAGCTCAGTCCTGCACATCCATGCTGGCCAACATCAGAGGGGAGCTCGTATGCTAAGGAGAGAAGGATTTCTGGAGACCCCCAGCAGAGCCCGGGCAGGCAGGGACCTCCACAGCTCTGCACCATAAGATGCTGGCAGGGCAGAAGTGCAAACAGCTGCATTGTCCCCAGCCTTGGATCCAATCTGGGCAGAGCCCAGCTCCTGCCAGGCCTCTAGAGCACCACCGAGCAGACAGTCCCCACCAGGTCCTCAGAAGCAGAAGAGGACCCCCACAGGAGCAGGGATTGAGGTGTGCACAGGCTCTTCCCACCCAGCAAACCAATTTCAGAAGCAGACATGGATGGAAAAGCCTTGCCCAGAAATCACACAAACAAGAGTAAGAAACCACACAGGACTAGGAGTGGAAGAGACTTTATTGCTTTGGTTTCTTACAAGTGAGATACAGGCATCCAGGCTCGCTGCAAGGAGACACCCACGTTGCCTTCAGCCTGCAGCACAGCACGGGGGATGCAGGCACACTTGGGCACACAAGGTTTGGTCTCTCTGCTTTCTCCCAAGCACGAGGGAAGAGAGACCCTAGGAAAGTAAGGCAGCTACCAGCTGGGAGAGAGTACAGGACTGGGTGAAAAGTTATTGCTACAAGACCAGAAAGGTCAGGGACAGCTTCTCTGGAACCAGCAAAGGACACTGGCTCCTAGCTTAGTGTTCCCAGAAGACAAACTACAGTGGGGACACAAACAAGTCCCCTTCTCTACCAGCCTCTGGTCCTTCTAGAGAAGATCAAGGCAGTCAGAGGCAAGAATTAAGAGCCAGAAAGCCAAGGTGGCATCGGTGTTGAAGCCAAGTGAAACTTTCGCTCTCCTAATAGGGGAAGAACCCAGATCAAAGATGCTCCTCCCATAAAGCTGAGCACCCCCTAAGCCCCTCCTCACCCACAGCTGAGCCGGCTCTGCCCACCGAGGGGATGCTGTGCACCTCCGTGCTCATCCTGCACATCCACGTTACTCATCCAAGCAAGTGCCTGGGGCAGAGAGACCTTCACATCCTCCATTTCAAGAGGCCCGGCAGCATCCCATGACACTGGCAGAATACTGCCTCCCTTGGTCACCCTCCGAGCACAGAGAGAGGACAAACCCCTGGCCCCTCTCTTCGGGGCAGCTCAGTGCCTTCTCCTTCCACTCCTCCCATCTCCGGGAATGGGCACTGCCAGGATGCTCCCATACCTGATTGAACCACACAGAAAAGAAAACCAGAGACTAGGAACAAAACAAAACCCAAACAAAAGTTAGAGCAGGGCCCCGGCTTGGGCACCCCACCGGAGAACCAGAGGGCACCTCAGCAGAGGAGCTGTGGCCAAGCCAAGCTGGCAACTGGCACTCAGGCATCCACGAGCGTCAGCCCATCGTGCAGGGCGCGTTTCCACATGTAATAGGTGGAACGGGCTGTGAGCGGGAAACGGGCACTGAACTCCTTGTAGGTGGGGAAGGTCTTGGACTCGAAGCGCTGCTGCAGGAACAGCTTGGCCTGGGCCTTGAACTGGGCCGTGGCGATGACATCCATCACAAACATCCGGCTGTTGGCTCTCTCCGACACGGCGTAGCCCGAAATGGTGCTGTGGTACGGCACGGCTGGCGCTGGCTTATCCAGGTGCTTGGTGGCTACCTCCATGTGGCACTGAGGCTTGAGGCCTGGCTCTGCTCTCAGAGGCGCCTGGGAAGCCACCCGGTTCAATGGCTGGCCGGAGCTGGTCCAGGACAGGCGATGCTGTCCGATGGCCCGGCCACTGCCCTTCCAAAACCAGTAGGCTGTGGAGGAGAGGGACGGGTAGCGCAGGCGGTACTTGCAGAACGGCAGCCGCCATTGCTGGACCTGCCTCTTGGCCACGTCTCGCAGCTGCTTCCGCCAGCACAGAGAGGGCTTGAGCTGCAGGAGGCTCCTGGGTGCTGGACGGTCTCCATCCAGCCTCTTCCTAACAGGCACGCTGCTCGGCTTCAACTGCAGGAACGGCTTTCCAATTGCTAGAGGCTTCTGGTTACCCAAGGGAGACTGGGGGGGTTTGAAGTTGGGGTTCTCCTTGATTGCTTTTCTTCGCCAGTTGTAGTAAGTGGACCTGGAGATGCCAGGGAAGCTGCGCTTGAAGCACCTGTAAGGCACTAGAGTGTTCATGGAAATGCATTTCTCGAGGTAGGATTTGGCTCCTTGCATGAAGATTCCTGCTTGGATAGGGTCTAAGGAAGGACTCGGGGATCTTAAGCTCCCCCGTGAATTTGCTGCCTCATCCACATCAGCCTTTTTTGGGACATCCCTGTGAAGCTCCTGCAACCCATGGGCTTCAGCCAGAGCAGAGGCATCACCATTGACCATGCTCTGCATCTCATGCTTCCAGGCGTAATACGTGGATCGGGAGATCTCCGGAAACATTTGCCGGAAGTGCTGGAGGGGGATGATATTGCCCTCCTGAAAGCAGGACTGGAGGAAGTGTTTAGCTGCAAACCTGGCAGCCGCTTTCTGCCGGTGTTCACGAGACTGGCGCTTCCAGCGGTAGAAGGTGCTCTTGGTAATGCTGTACCGGTCACGCAGGTTGGAGTAGGTCAGCTGGGGGTCACTGTTCAGCAGCTCAAGGGTCTTCATGGGCTGGACAGGAGGCTCTGGTGAAGGCATGGTGGGTTCTAGCTCCTCCAGGCCAACCACGGCCACAAAGTACTGCGCTTTGAAGACCTGTCGGGAGAGCTGCTGCCCTGACCACATGATATGGAGCGTGGAGGTTCGCGGACCACACTTCCTGGGCCGGATGAGCCGGTTGAAATAGGGCCGAATCTTCAAGTTGCTCATGGGGTAGATGGAGTAGATGTTACACTGCAGTACTGAGGCAAGAGCATAGACATGCCACATGTTGGCAAAGGTGCCAGGAAAACAGGTAGCTTTGATATCAGCATCGAAGATGGCCTCCAGGATAGCCATGGGGAGGCTGGTCATCTCTGGGGTCTCCTCAGTGCAGAGGGAGTAACGGGCAGCCTGCAGCATCACCTTGGAGTCTATCATGCCATTCAAGTAGTACTGCTTGTGGAGCAGCATCTCCACCACCGTACGCACCTGCAGCTCCAGGCTGAGGCTGGGGTTGCCCCAGAGCAGCACGCTGGCAGCCTCAAAGAGGCGGTTGCCCTCACCTTTGCAAACCAGAGGCAGCATGTTACTTGGGGCATCCTCAGGATAGAGGCTCCTGGCTACCCGGTCAACCTCCAGCTCCTCTTGGAACTGCCTCCCACAATAGCCAGGCAGGGAGAAAGATGACAGGGTCCTCTCCGCCTCCAGCGCGGCACTGGTGAGACCCTCCAGCCCAAAGCATTCAGTGGCTTCCTGCAGCTCCTGCAGCACAGACTGCACCAGCTCGTGCCGCTGGATCATCCTGAAGGATGGAGAAAAGAAAGAAGTCACTGGAGATGAAAGCAGTGCACGCTCCAGACTGCCAGGGTCCAGCTCTTACCCAAAGGACAGGATAGGGGAAAACTGCAGAGAAAAGACCACCGCTCACCCCTCCATCCACACTCAGGAGGACAAAGTAAGAAGCCCGGGTCTGCACAGGCAAACCTGGGACAGGGACATGAGCTCAGCTGGCTCTCCAGTGACCTCCTGTGGGCAGCACACATGGCACACAGCCTCCAGAGACACACGTCTAGGTGAAACTAAGGAGAGACTGCATCCATCAAGGTGGGAAGCCAGGTCACCTCCTACCCCTGCATGCCTGGCTTTGCACCCAGCCTCACCCCTACACCCGTCTCTCCCACCAGTGGCTCCATCCTGTTCATTTTACCACCCTGCTACCAGCGCCCAGAGAGAAGAGAGCCTCAAAGAGGAAACGTTTCCCATCTCAGCAGGAAGGGACCTGTGAGTGAGCAACACTGAGCGGGGGTGTGGAGGGACCTGGCTCAAGGTGCTCAAGCCCAACAGAAGAAGGGGGACGGAGCTTGCCCCCTCCCTCAGAACAGGGCACTGCAGCCGCCCCCACCACATGCACTGAAACTGCTGTCACAGAACCTGGGCTGGGAGGAAGAGACGGAGCCAGCCCAAGCCACGGTTTACTGCCGCCTGAGCTGACACTAGATGTCACTTGCTGCTCAGCAGACACACACCACCAGCCGAGGAGAAGCCGAAAAAGGAGGGTTTCTCCAAGCAGAGCTACCAGCTGGGAGGCAACCCAGAAGCGCCGACACAGCATGAGCACTGGGTGGGTAGTTCCAAGGTGCCCTCTTCCATGCCCATCCCAGTTCTGGGTTCCCTCCCTCCGTATGCCAATTCCCATTCAGGCAATCCGAAGGGTCAAACCTGCATCCCCAGACTTTGTCAGCTTTTTGAGACCTACGTGGCTCTGCCCACACCGCTCCAGGAGCTTTCATGACAACTGCACGGTCTTTACCCTGTGGATCCATCAGTGCAACCCTCTTCAGCCTCTCACCCCAGCCTCTCCCTCTTGAACCAGTTTTCTCCCAGGGACTACCAGCACTTCACTCAACTAGGGAACCCAATCTCTTCCCTTTTCTCCTAAGCCTCATTCAGACGCCACCCTCTACATGTAGGGCATCAATTTGCAGTCTACTGAGTTCACACCCCAGCCAGAGCCCACTTTCTCACAGCACTCCACGGGTACCACTACGGGGAGAAGGCAAAAGAGCACAGGCAGGCAGGAAATGGCAGAGAACGGCACCTACAGCCCCTGGCCATGACCCAACAGCAGATGAAATGAGGTGCCACAGAATCACACAGCCGTACGCAGGCTGCTTCACCGCAGGGAGCCTCCGTGCTGCTGCTGCCCCTTGCCTTTAGCCAGGCCACAGCTACTCAGCCACCAAACCCACTCCCTTCCCCTGCTCCAAACTCCTCCACAGCCTCCTGGCC
>JAHREE010000101.1:199103-245515 GCA_033628505.1 Tringa tobata
ATGTCGTAGCGACCGGCGGGGCGGGACGTCCCCCGGGCGAGGTCCAGCCGCGAGCTGATGGCGAGAGGCAGCGTCGGTGCGGGGGGCGGTGGGGCCGGCGGCCGGTGAGGAGGGGCAGGGGCGACCGAGGGGCGGGCTCGGGGGTGCCCCCGCGGCCGGGATGTCGGCGGGGCGGAGGGGAGATGGGCGCCCCCGAGAGCTCACCGCCGGGGGCTCTCGTTTTTCTTTGTTGCAGGCCTGGGCCCCGGCTGGACGGGCTGTTCCTGCGGCGCTTCCTGCGGCTGCAGGCCGTGCTCTTTCCCGGCTGGCCCTCCCCGGGCGCCCTCATGTTCCTGACGCTGCTCTGCGTGGCCTTGCTGGGTGAGCCAGGGGTGGAGGGCATGGGGGGCTGCACCCCTCCTCTGCTCCCCCTCTGCCCTGCCACCGCCGTCCTTCATTTCCCTCTGTGCTCACCTCTTTCCTCCAGAGCAGCTGGTTATCTACCAGGTGGGCGTCATCCCCAGCCAGTACTATGAGGTCCTGGGAAACAAGGACTTTGCCGGGTTCAAAACCCTGACTGCCGTGGCCCTGACTCTCATCGTAGTGAACTCCACGGTAAGACAGGCCGCAGGCTCCTGCGTCTTGGGAGACAGGGGGGGAAGGCTGCCCGCGGCTCCTGGCATGGCCCTGCTGACAAAGGATCTGTCTACCCTTGCGAGGTGTAGGACAGATCGCTGGTACAAACCGTTAGTTTTGATTTCCTTTTGGGAAATGCGTGTTCTCACTCATCTCTTCCTGTCTCTCTCCTTGCCTTCATTCCAGCTAAAAAGCTTCGACCAGTTTATCTGCAACATGATGTACGTGAGCTGGAGAAAATCCCTCACCGAATACCTCCACAGCCTCTACTTCCAGGGCCAGGTCTACTACAGCCTGCACGTGCTGCGCGAGGACATCGATAACCCGTAGGCTGCCTGCGGCTTCTCTCAACCTCTTGCTTGGCTTCTCGTGGGCTGCTCCGTGCCTTTTCCTGACTTCCCTGTGTCTCTGGGTAGGGGCTTGAGCCCTAGAAGCTTTTGCCATCCAGGCACAAATACCTTCTTCTGCCCTGGGTGGGAGGTGGTACCTGTTGCTGGGAACATCCGTGACTGCTGGTCACGATGGTTTTAGGGGTAGGATGTTTCCGTCAGGAAGACGGAGGCCTTGGCAGAACAGGGATCTAGTGCTGCTAAAAGCATGCTGTTGGCAATCTCAACCCTTGATACTCAGTGTGACGTTGCAAAGGGCCTGGCTGGAGTCAGAGAGCACTGCCTCTCCCTGCCTTCACGCAGCCAGCACTTTGGAATGCTCCCTGTTCTGTTTGAACTTCAGCCACCGGAGTCTCCAGCTGAACACAGTTTTGTTTAGTTGGGTTTTTAGTAGTCTCTATAACCCATGGGAGCCACATCCAGGAGGGGCTTTGCTTTGCACTGTATGAGGGATGCATTTCCCCTTTCTCCTTCCTAGGAAGGAAATGTCAGGGGTGACTTGAAATATGAGAGAAGGAAGAACATTCAGTCCCTCCTTGCTTATTTCAGCCCATCCTGAGATCCCCTTCCGGTTTGCTTCATGCAGTGTCCTGCTTCATGCAGTGTCCTGCTTCATGCAGTGTCCTGCTTCATGCAGTGTCCTGCTTCATGCAGAGCTGCTGATCTACCCAGGCTGTGCAGCGAAGGTCAAACGCCTCCCTTCCTCACAACTGCCTGGTGACACTGGCCTGTCCTTGCACACAGGAAACTGCTGCCCTAATTACACACTTTGAAGAGTTAAAGAACCTACATTAGACATCATATGAGAGGTAGAAGCTTTTTGGTTTTCCCCTCCAGGGTTTAAAAATGTTTTTATTAAATACTTGCTGAAAAACTAGAAACCAGGGCTTAACTTTTTCCAAATTGTGTGGCTTTATAGAGTTGTTTTGAGACTCCAAGCGCTTCTCTCCTGGAGGAGGCACCCCTGGCCTAGTTGCTGCACTGGTGCCATCTCCCATGTTGATGGCACCAGAGGAGACCAAGCCCAAGGTCCCCGTGAGAAATGGCTGCCTTGCAGGGACTCCTAACTGTCGCTAATAGAGGTGACCTCAAGGAATTGAAGCAGCCTCTGTGCTTCTCCTGCCCAGTGCTCCTGGCTGCCTGTCCTTGCCCCTTCGTTGGACAACATCGTGGTCTGTGTGGCTGCACAGTGAAATAGTGCTGGGTATCTCAGGGGGTTTGGGTTTTGTCTGTATTGTTTTTCAGCCAGGCCTGTCTCCAGTTGCTTCGGCGGGCCCAGTGCTAGGAGAGAGCCCAAGTAAGAGCAGCTGGCTGTGCACAGGGGAAGCAGCAAGCAAGGAGAGGGCTTAGCTTGGGTCAGAAGCCCTTATGGCCACACGTGAAATCACAGCTTCGTGATGCTGATGCGCTTTCCAGCTGCTGTCGAGGTTACTCCCAGCCTCCTTAACTGCTTGTTTCTGATAGTGCTTCTCAGTGGTATGGAGTTGCAAGGAGAGGTTAAAAAGCCATGCCTGTCACCAAGGCATGCAGCGCTTCCCAGGCAGTGTAGCACATTGGCCATGGCCAGAAGGTCCTGCACGCCTGTCTTTTCCTTTGGGAAGGGGCTGGGAGGGAGCGGGGAAGGGGAGGACAGAGGCCCCTCACCACATGACTGTCCTGCTCAGGTTTATTTTTAACCAAGGAATGTGTTCACATTGTGCAGTGAAATGCATGAGATAACTGGGTCACTCTGCTCCACAGCGATAGAGCCAGCTCTCCTGACCTTAGCAGACCAAATGTGTGGGATTGCTGTGGAGTATTTTTCATTACCACCTTGCCTCATGCTCAAACAGCCAATCTTATTGTTTAGTGTCTTTTTTGGTGCCACTACAAAAAAATCTCTATATCTTGCGATTACTCGGTCGGGAATTTTTCCCTGCACCAGGCACTTAGAGCGAACTAGAGTGATGAAGTGACCTCCCGTTATGCAGTGCAAACCAAACTGAGCGTTAGATGCGTGGTGTCATCCATCTGGAAGGAATGAAGAGTGGTTTCTGAGTGGCATACAAACACTTGCAGTTCCTAGCAGGGCATTTGAGTTGATGTTTATGTGTTATCATTACATGTTGCTTAATAGCTCGTAAAAAGCAATATCCTGCCATGAGTCTATAGCATTACTTAAATTATAATTTTATGGGAACAATTACAGTCTGAGGAGAAGGAGAAAATGATGACTGTAGGGTCAGTCAGGGTGAGAGATGCCCTGAAATTACAGCCATTGCTGTTTCAAGATTGCAAAAGAGTTGAGAGATGAACGTCCTTCTGGTTATACCTGCACTGGTGGCTAAGCTGGAGTCTGGCTTTGCTTTTCATTCTGGACTCCAGCATTCACAGTCATGGCCTTTCCACCTGGGCTTAATGCATCAAACTGAAGCCTTCGTCCAGCTGTGCTGAACAGATGAGGTGTCAAGGGAGTAAATATGCTGAAATCCTTTCTAATTACCCCAAGTGCAACTTCTGCTCAGCAATGAGATGGATGGGACTTGAGGTTCTGCTGGGCCATGGAAATTTTCTCCTATGGGGGAACAGGAGTCACAGCTGCAGGACCCTCCCAGGTCGGGCTGTTCGGCTGCGCCCTGTCTGAAGTTCAGGCAGTGAAACAGCCTGGCTTATGCCCTGTTAGGGGGTTAGTACTGGTTCTTGCCTCTGGGCTTTAACAGTGTCAATGGCTCTTTGTGTTGAGCAGGGACCAGCGCATCAGCCAGGATGTGGAGAGGTTCTGCAGGCAGCTCAGCTCCATGGCCAGCAAGATCATCATCTCGCCCTTCACGCTGGCCTACTACACGTACCAGTGCTTCCACAGGTAAAGAAAGACCCATCCTAGCCCTGCTTTCGTGCCTCTTTCCTATACTTGTTTTTGGAGCCTGGCACCCACGTTACAGCTCCCTAGGTGGATGCTTGTACATGTGGGTGAGTGGTCTCTGCACTCCAAAGGGAATTCTGCCTTGGCGGTGCTGGAGTGTGTAGTGCTGGCCCCCAAACCTCTGTGAAAGCCAAGAGAGGGGACAGTTGAGGGCTCTGACTGCTTAAGCCCAAGGGTGCTGGGGTGTCCTTTGGCTTGGATTATTAGCTGACCTCTCTTTCTCCTCCTCTGTAGCACAGGCTGGCTAGGCCCAGTGAGCATCTTTGGATATTTCATCATTGGGACGATCGTGAACAAGGTATTGATGAGTCCAATTGTGTCTAAACTTGTGCAGCAGGAAAAACTGGAGGGAGATTTCAGGTGAGTCCCAGCATAGCAGCGTTTTCACTGCCTCTTGGCAGCTCCTGTGAAAGCTGCATTTTTGTCCCCACTCAGTGCTATGTAGGCAGCTACTTCTTTTGTCTGTGACTTTCTCCACACTCAGAGACACCTACTTGTGTCCTACCTAGGTAGAAACCTACCTAGGTAGGACACAGGACTGCTCTGTGCCATGTCAGGCAGTGTCCTTGTTCAGTCTCCAGGATGCTTGTCTGGTCACTGCTGGTGCCTCTGCTAGGCCATTGCATGTGTAGAAGAAAACTGCACATGAAACTTCTGTGGGTACAGATGCAAGATCAGCGAACTGCATCTACTGACAGAAATCAGGCTTTTGCTTCACCACCACCTTCACAAAGTGCCGAAAACAGCACAGTCTTTCTGTATTCTCTGGAACTTGTCTCCTCCCCTGCCCCTGCAGGTTTGGCTGGGTGTGTGGCAGGGCTTTGCAGCTTTCCCTGGGGCTCAGGGCATTCAGGGACAGCAGCAGAACCTGGTGTGGCACAGGGAGCCTGGACCAGGGCCGTTGGTTGTGGTGATTCTGTATGGTGGAGAAGTTGGGCTTGCAAATGTGGCTGACCAGAATGTGGCCAGCTTAGACCTTGTGCTAAGCCTTGATCTCTGGTTCCCTTTTGAGCCTGTTGAGTATTCCTGTCAAGAGATGCCTCAGGTCAGTGCTCTGACACATGCAAGAAAGTTTCCTGTAGCAAGGATGTTGGCTACGTAGTTCACTGGGCATTTGTGCACAATCCTGATGATGGTTTTTTTTTTTTTTTGGGTTGTCCAGATTCAAACACATGCAGATTCGTGTCAATGCGGAACCAGCTGCTTTCTACAGGTTAGTAGCCTTCGTTTCTTTATGTCCTCATAAGGATCCTCCCAGCTCAGGGCATCCTTGTTGTGTTCACATATCCCAGAGGAGTCCAAGTCCTTTTGCTGCAGCCAGAGCTTTCTGTCCCCTCCATCCAGCTGCAGTGTCGTACAGCCCTGACACTCCATTCTCCTTTGCATTCTGCACATCTTCTGCAGAAATACTCCGCAGCAGATGGAGACAACTATTTTTTCTCTGCCTCCCTTCTAACATCCCCAGAGGCCTGATACAGATTCGGTGCTGGCTCAGAGCCCGTTGCTGATGTTTTGCCAGGTCCTTACCTGGAAGATTGCTCGAGGTCTCATTACATCTTGTCAGGATGTTCCCCTGGGGACTTGTTACAGGTTGTTTCTGGCCCCATCCCACTGCTTCTAACCTGCGTGTCTTCTGTGGGTATGCTAGCTGTTGCCTGGCCTCCTTACCTCTGCTTGCTCCTCTAGGTTGGTCTGTGCCCTGACCCTGCCAACACCGTACTACTACTCTCCGAATTTGTTCAGTGCCGTTTACTCCAGAGCTGAACACACAGTCAGGAGCATAGCAGCACCTCCCCACTTAGTTGGTTGAGCTGCTGCTTGAAGCCTTTAAAGTATTTCACAGAAATGGCTATAACCCAGAAAAATTTTACTGTGACTTGTGTTGGGGTGCCTGGTCGGTGGCAGGAGGTCATTGCTTCTCTCTTGTCACGTGTCTGCCTTTGCCCTGTGCATTGTGAAACCACACTTCTTCCAGGAATTTAAGCGAGCACCAATTTCATAAAGATTTATATTGACAGGCATGAAACTTTGATTTAAATAACTGAAATCAATCCAGGTTTGCATTGGCAAGTTTGAGTTATTTCTTTGTGGACTGGTTGATTCTTATGGGTTGATGATAATATTTCTTAATGGAGGAGATAATCTATGTGCCCTTATTTAAGCTGCAGTACTTTTCCTTGCAATTTTGAAGTGTTTTGTTTTATTGCTAAGTAGAAAATGGAAAGTGAGTTATTACTTCAATACAGTTCATTAATAGAAAAGCTTTACTTGGTGGAAAACTAGAATATAATTTAATTGCACAAACCCAGGCAATTTCATGGTATGAATCTTAATTAAAAATAAACGAATTTTTTAAAAGGTTGCACTCCTAGAATCCTGCAAGAGGAGGAGCATGTGGTGAGTGGCTGGTTTTGGTTGCCAGACTTCTCTAGCTTGTAGAAGCTCTTAGATCTTGTCCTCTTGCACCTGCCTAACCACTGTTTTGGTAAAGCAAGAAACAATACCTGAGCACTGTCACCTCTTCGCTTCTTTGGCTTCTAAGCCTTTGGCAAACTTGCTTTAAAAGTGAACTGGATGGGAAGAAAAGCTGAAACCTATACAGCAATCTCTCCTCATCTGCAAAAGAAATGTCTCTGGTCTCCAGTGTCTTCCTTGCCTTAATTCCTTGTGTGCAAGGCTTTGTCCTTTTCAAATGCTCAGCAGCAAAGATGGTAGCTCAATAAATACCTGAGATGGGTTGTAGGGCAGTAATGACAAACTGAATTCTAACTGGAGGCATTTTTGAGAAAGAAAATGTATTTTTCTAAGAACTGAGAATCTTCAGAACAGATTGATTCAAAAGTCTTAATTTGCATTTTTCGTGCAGCTCCTGGCCCTATCTGCTGGGGCCCTAGTGACTCCCCCCAGTTGTGTGGACCATGGTGGGAGTGTGAGTGTGTGCTGGGCACAAGCGTGTGTCGGGTGGCCAGGGCAATAGCTGCTGCTGCAGCACGTGAGAGTCTGGAGCAAGACGTGAAGCTCTCTCTGTGTTTTGCCACCTGAGGGCAGCCCAGCCCTTGCAAAGGAGCAGAAGGAGCTGCCAGGCTTGCTGAAAGTGGTGGTTTAAAGCCTAGATGTGCCTCCTTGCCACTGGCTCAGCCTGGCTGTGGGAGCATCACTGCTAGCTCAGGTGGTGGGCGACCCCCTGATGCCTGTGGAGATACCCCCTGGGAAAGGGGGGGCTGTGGGGCTGGGCTCACCCATGCTGTGGGCTGCACTGCTCAGGGCTTGTCCGTGTCCCACTCTCTGTGGTGGAGAATTGGGAGAGGCAGAGTGGGGCTGCTGGCCATGCAGGTGGTTTTGCCTTGCTGTCACCTCGCCTCTGCCCTCTCCGTTCTGGCTCCAGCTGTGTAGCAGTGCCATCCCTCTCTTCCAACTGGGGTCCGCTAGTGTTGCTCCAGGCTAGGGCCTTGCTGACAGTGTCTGCCCTTGCCTCCCCTCCTGTATGCAACAGCAGCATCCATGGGCTCTGGGAGGCATATGCAGGGCTGCTTGTTTCAGCCAGAGTTTCTTGGTGAAGCTCTTCAGGAAGGCGCTCTTGGCTGTTCAGTTCCTGCTCAACAAAGAGCTTGTTGCTTGGAGTCTCAGGTGCCAGACCCTTTCCAAGCTTCAGACCCAAAGCCCGTGCTTTGTCCTCGTTGTGGTGCTTCCAGGATATCTGTGGCATGTTGCATTCTTATTTTACAGGGCTGGGCGAGTGGAGCACATGCGCACGGACCGGAGGCTGCAGAGGCTGCTGCAGACCCAGAGGGAGCTGATAGGCAAGGAGCTGTGGCTATACAGTGAGTAGAGAGTTTGGGGGGTGAAATGGGGCATGTGGTAGCTCCATTGTGGTTGCCGACAGGCTTGAGAACCTTACTGCTAGAGCAGCAGTACTGTTTTTTCCTCTCCCACCCCTTGCTGGTGCATGAAAGCCTGGAGGATGAACAGAGGGTGCCTTCTGCAGTCCTAAAAGGGAATCCTGTTGTGAAAAAGCCTCGTAGATATCAAGGCTGTGGAGGACCCATCTAGATCAGAGTCAGAGAACACAAGCCCTAAAAGGAGAATCTGTGCTTTTTGTGGGGCAGGTGTTCAATGGCAGGGAAGAGGGCAAAGGACTTGAGCTTTCGAGAAGGAGAAGACACAGTATATGTGATTGGGAGATGTGGAAACTTCTTTCCCATAGAGGCTATCCCTTGAGCATAGTTGTTCCCTGAAAATCTCCCCTGTCCCATTGTCATTGGGTCCAGATTTGGGCACTAAATGACCACTATCAAGGCAGCTTTTCCTCATCACACCAGCCTAGTGAGCTTCTGAGCAACATAAGGGAGGGATAGCCCTGATTTCAGGTGTCTCTCTGGGAGTTTGGGGTTAAAAGTCTTTCGGCCCATTCTGTGCTCCAAGACAGACTTCACAGCCAACCGTCTTGCTCCAGAGCTTCCTTTTTGCCCTCCCTCCTGTTTCTTGTGGGTCAACCAGACCCCTGAAGAATAGAAACAAGTAGGTAAAGTGGCTTTTGCCCCATGGTGGTTTCTGAGCTGTGTGTCTGAATGATGTTTCTCTGTTCAGTGCCATGCCCCAAAGTGCTCTTTGCTTGGCAAATGGATTTCACCCTGGTGCTTGTGCTGTCCTGTGAAATAGGTTCTTCTGCTGTGGCGCACCGTGAAGGGCTGAGGCAAGGTCTTCCTCTGACCAGGTTCATAGGCTGCACTTGAGCCTGGCTGGGACACAGGTTCCCACCCTAACTCACTGTCTTCTCTCAATGTGCTTCTGCCCAGTTGGGATCAACACCTTTGACTACCTGGGCAGCATCCTGAGCTACGTGGTCATTGCTATTCCAATCTTTTCTGGGGTCTATGGTGACCTGAGTCCGACAGAGCTCAGCGCCCTCGTCAGCAAGGTGAGCTAAGGGTGATCTCCCAGACCCCATTGTGGAGGGTAGGCGGTCACTGAAGATGGAGGTTTTGTGTTGGGCTGGTGGCATTGGGGCTGGATAACCTGCAGCAATTGATCTTCAGGTTAGACTGTCCCTAGCTGTGGGGCTTGGAGCCAGCTGGTGTATGATTAACCTGGGGGTGAGAGCTGTCAAGGACACATCTATGTCAGTGTTTCCTAGCTCAGACCTCTGTGTCTAAAACAAAAAGGGAGGTCAGAAAGCTTTTGGCTTTAGCAGTGTGGATGAAGATTGGGTCCACGCGGTGCTGCAAGTCCAGGTTATGCCCTGGACTGCTGCCTGTGGTGACCCTGGCCACCTGTGAGGCTGAGCTGGCTTGCTTTCACCTTCCTCACTTGACCTGTTCCCAGATACTCAAAACTGGCTTGTGAATAGAGAATGCAGAGCTAAAAATAACTAAATGGGCACTGCAGGCTGAGAGGCCCTGATCTGAGCCATGTGTGGTGCTGGGGCAGGGCTGGTGGCACGGATCTGCGCAACTTAGACGGAGTAAGTGTGTTGGGCCTTGGGCTGGCTGGCAGGCACTCTGCAAACACCATCCCTGGGTGGCAGGAGATGTGTCCGGGCAAAAAATGCAGTATAGAGCAGGAAAGCCCATCCAAGTATGGTTGTCATCTCCTTCACTCTTACTGCCCTGGGTGACTTCTCCTTCATCTTGCTGGGACTGCTGACGTGGCCAAATGTCTGGACTCGTTGCCTGCCTCCTTGGAGCCATGCGGAAGGGACAGTGCCCCAGCGCTGATCCTTGCTCTGATGTGATTTCTCCCCAGAATGCCTTTGTTTCCATCTACCTCATCGGCTGCTTCAGCCAGCTCATAGATCTCTCCAGCACCGTGACCGATGTAGCTGGCTACACGCACAGGTGAGCTTCTCCACAGGAAAGGGAAGTGCAGGACAAGACTCTGCCCAGGTCTGTGCTAAATAAATAAGAAACAGTTGCTTGCAAGCACGACAGACAAGCACAGAAGTTTGGATATTGTGAGGAGGCTGCTGGCATTGTCCCTGGCATTCATGCAACCTCTTGTTTATCTAGGATTGGTGAACTGCAGGAGACCTTGCTGAGCCTTGGCAGGAAAAAAAATGATAACTACTCAGAAGCCAAAGCCAGCTGGGATTTGAACGGGTGAGTCTCCTCTCAGCAACTGGCTGGCTTGCAGCTTATGTACCAGAGTGTGGGGCTGTCACAGGATGGAGGTGGCCCTTGGTGTCACAGCCTGTTGCATGCAGTGCTCACAGTGATTTGTCATTCCTGGGGCACATGGGGCAGGGCTGCTGTCACAGCAGCACAGGAGGTCTAAGGCCTGATCTTTGCCAGCCTCAGTGTGAACGCTTACCCCAGATCTCTCCTCTTTTGTCTTTGTGGTGGCCCAGCAGCCATTCTAGAGAGGACCCAGTGCCAAAGGACACAGCTTTCCTTCTGGAGCGAGTGACACTCTCGGTGCCATCCTCTGGCAAGCTACTCATCAAAGACTTGAACCTCAGGATCTCACAAGGAAACAGCGTGATGATTGTGGGGAACACTGGCACAGGGAAGACATCTCTCCTGAGAGTCCTTGGGGGGCTCTGGGAGAGCACACGGGGTAAGGACTGCTGCTTGCTGCAGCCTTCTCTTTCTCAACCATGGCTACCCTAAATTTGGGAGTCAGGGGCGGTGTGGAGTTGTGGGACCAGTGCCACCTTGTGATCGTGAACCTGTCACTGATACATTGGAGCCACCCATCTCTATCACATACTCTGCTCTGGCTCTCATTGCTTCGCCCTGTGTGGCAAATATACTTTTTCTGGGATTTGTTGGCTACTTCATGGGGCAGGACTGCCCAGGGGGTGGTGGGGAGTTGCTGGCTTGAGCGTGTCTCTGTGCAGGGAGCATCAAGATGCTGACCTGCTTTGGCCCCCGGGGAGTGGTGTTCCTGCCGCAGAGGCCCTTCTTCACCGATGGAAGCCTGCGTGAGCAGGTGAGCCCAGGGGCTGCCTCTGCTCTGGCCCCAGCTGTGCTCCCAGCTGTGGTCATGCCCTGCCAACCTGTGTGCTGCAGAAAGGCCTGCAAGAGGGAGGATGTCTGTGGCTGCTCCTTCCCTCATGCCTGAGTTCATGCCACCGCCGTTGCATCTCTGACAGACTGTGTCCAGCTCCCCCTGACATGGCTTCTTTTGGTCTGTTAAACAGGTCATCTATCCCCTGAAGGAGATCTATCCAGTTTCAGGTATGTGGAAATTCATTAGACCAATTAGCCAACCCTGTGGTGTCAGCTTTGTGTCCCGTACCCAGTGCAGCTTCTCCCCTACCATGCCCCATCAGGAGACCTTATCCGTTTCACTTTCGTTGCTCTCTGCTTTTCCCTGTAAGATTTACCTTAGTGTAAGTTGAGGTCAGCTCCATGTCCCAGCACACTGTCAAGGTCGGGCTACGTGAATCCTTTCTCTCCCCTGCCCTCTTCCTAAGCCAGATCACACGTGGTCCCCTGCAGCTTGCAGATATCCAGGTTTAATTTTCTGTCTGAGTGAAGCAGTGTTACATGCTGCTTTCAAACACTTAGGAGTCAAAGCCTTGCAGAGAGTAACTGCAGCTATCAGGTACTGTTGTGGCTCTTCAGCAGCTTCAGAGAGGTCCACGGCAGATGCACAACTGCTGACTGCACCAGCTCAAGTGTATCTTCTGCTCCACAGCTGGTGCACCTGAGGTTTTCCCCATCCCATATAAGATCCTTTTGCTGTCTGTTACCCGAGTCCTGCTCCCATGACTCCACCACCTGCAGTGGACAGGCAGCCAGGAGAGAGCAGTCGGTGGGCAGGGCCTTGGCAACTGAAGCCTGGATCCTTGTGTTCTGGCTGTGTCTGTCTGTGACCATGAACTGAGCCAAGTCCCAGGTGTATCTGTGGAGCCCAGCTGCCTCCTGGCATGCTGCTCACAGGCATGGTTAACGTTTTTAAGGAAAGTCAGTCTTTGGGAGCTCTCTGTGCCAAAGCTCAGGGCTTGATGTAGTTAAATGGTCAAGTCATCTACACTGAACCTCAGGAGATACTCCAAACCTTCCCTCCTGCCCCACCGACTCCTCCTTGCAGCTGTGGCCTCAGCACACGTTGCCTCTGCTTATGTTCTATTGCTTTCTCCCCTAGGGTCTGTGGATGACGAGAGAATTGTGCGATTCCTGGAGCTGGCTGGGCTGGTGAGTCCCCCGTGGTACTGCTGCCTTCTTTCCTGGTACTGCCAGTGAGGGAAGAAGGGATGAGGTTTTGTGGCAGCACAGTGTGACCGTGTGCTGGACACATGCAGGGACATTGTCTGCAGCTGGGACAGGACTGTCCATGGGACAGGCAGAGGAGGAGGGATACAGAGCAGCTACAGCTCAATGGGGAAAAGAGAGAGTAGCAGGAAGCGGGTGGTTCTGCTCGGGGCTGGGGGCTGCGTTCTCAGGTCTGCTGTGCTCTCTGCAGAGTGATTTGCTGGAGAGGGCTGGAGGACTGGACGAGCAGGTGGACTGGAACTGGTAAGGGAGCTCACCGTCTGCAGCGAACACTTCTGAGCACATGCACGTTGCCTCTGGACTGATGAACACCTGTGTCCTGTGGGAGGTGGGCAGCGTACAGGGGCACAGCCTTCATGCCCCCAGCATCAATGCCAACAAGCACCAGCCATGCTGCTCTGCAGGCAGCTGTCTGTGCCCAGGGGTGCAGAGCCAGGCCCAGCGTGGGGGGAGGTACGGGGGACACATAGGGACAGTTGCTGGGTTCTCTGATATCAGCAACCATAAGCTCTTCAGCAAACAAGCTCTTTTTGATGAGGGAGATTTTGAATCTTGACCCTGCTGCAGGTATGACATCCTGTCCCCAGGGGAGATGCAGAGGCTCTCGTTTGCACGGCTCTTCTACCTCCAGCCAAAATATGCAGGTGAGTGAGTGACTGTGAAAGAAAACAGGGAAGAAAAAAAGAAAGAAAAGGCAGGGCCTTTGGTGTAAAAAGCAGCTGGTACAGAGACAGCTCATGAAATCTCTTCTTTGCTAGGAATATGCTTCATCTTGGCTGTTATTTTAGCAGCTTAGCATGCAGAGGAATTCAGTGGTGAAAATATTTCATTATCTGTGTGGAGGGTGGTAAATCAAGAGGCTGTATATAATACATTCTTTTCTTAGGGAACTAGTGATTAATGTTCTTGGTCCATGTCCGATGGCTCCTGAAGAAGCCCCCTCTCAGCATGCTCACCAGTCATCACGTAAAGAAGCATGATGCTCGGGAGCGTAGGGTCAGCTGCCATATCTGAAGCTTGTGAACCTCTGTAGGGTTGTGGAAGCAATGTGGGAAATTCAGCTGTAATGCAGCAAGAGAAAACAAGGAGGAACATTCCTGAAAGGTCACAGAAGCAGCTCTCATTAGCATATGGGGCTAATTGCTTTGCCTTAGATTGCTAGTGACTGCTGGGGGAGTTGTTGGAGGACTTGTCATGAGGGCCAGGGTGGGTGTCCCTGGACAGAGCCAGTGTCAGTAGCATATAGCCACAGGTAAGTATCTCTCTTTCCCTGAAGCTTGTGGCACAGCTCAGTGCTGTCTGGGCAGAAGGAACCTGTGGATTGCAAACTAAAAGCTGTAGAGATGGTGTAAATCAAATTGAATTTATCTGCTGCAGATCCGTAGTATTTACCCTTGGCTGACAGGAAGGTGCCTCAGGCTGTCCTGGATGCCCCAGGTGGGGTCTGGGCTGGAGGGGTGCACAGGCAGCTGTGCAGCCCGGTGCTCTGGCACACAGCCTGCCTTGAGAGGACCGTGTCTTGGCTTTCACAACAGAGGGGATGAGGCAGTGGCTGGCAGCTGTTGAGGCAGAGGAATGAGATGTTTGGGTGGATTCGAGGGTTTGTGGGAAAGGGCAGCTTTTCCAGTTGACTGACACCAGCTGTGCCAGAGGAAAATGAGAGTCCTTAGGCTTCTCCTCACTTGCCTTCTGCAGATACTTTTGATAAAATCTGGTTAATATGTGAAATGTTCTGGGCAGTTGCTGCTCTTTTGTCTGGAGGGAGAGGACTAGTTGGGAGAGGATTTGTGGGACTTAAAACTTTTCTCTCAGTCCTAGATGAAGCCACAAGTGCCTTGACAGAAGAGGTGGAGCATGAAATGTACCGCATGTGCCTTCAGCTGGGCATGACACTGATCAGCGTGGGACACAGGGCCAGCCTAGAAAAGGTAAGATGGGGAGACAGCGCTCCACACCTTCCTGGTGGTGGCAAGACAGGAGATGTAGAGAGGCGCCCTGGTGGGCAGAAGGGAGTGAGTGAGGCTGGAGAGCCTCACTGTGGGAGGACATGCCCTTGTAGAGATATCCCTCAGTCGTTGTGTTATTAAATTGCAGTTCCACAGCTGGATTTTGAAACTTCATGGGGAGGGAAGATGGGAACTCACTCGCTGTGACAAGATAAAGCCAGGGAAGGATGCTGAGAAACATGCCCTTGTCTGGCCAGCTACAGAACCTGCACACTCGTGGGAGAGCTCTGAATAGCAGACATGGAGCTGCCGAGCCAGCAGCTGACAAGAAGGGATTCATCCAGTGCAAGACCAGTTCTGGATTTTGCTGATGGACACAGAGCCAAGTCTGTGGGGTTCTGCCATGAGCAGATACATCTGTGCCATCCTTCTCCCAGCTCCCTTCTCCTGCTTACCTGCCTCTCTTGGGGGAAAGGACTGAGCTGCCAGAATGCCCGAAGAGAAGATGCTGCCTCATGGGGCTTCTAGAAGCAATGGCTAGAGGAACCTCCACTTGTCCAGGATGCAGTGGTGCAAGGCTAGGATACAGCCTCCTGTTCTGCCCTGTGCCTCGCTGAGACCTCTGTCTCTTTGATACACAGCTCTGCAGAACAGTCTTCTGTACCTGTGGCTCTGTTGAGGGTTGTGCTCCCTAGCAGGAGCCAAAGGATGCACTGTAAGGGAAGGAAAACACTGACACAGAGAAGGGGCACGTCTCTGCTCTCCTTATCACACAGGTTTGCAGGTCAAAGGATCATTTTTGTATTAAAATCTGCGTCCTGTTTTCCAACGATGTTTATGGAGAAGAGTCAGTATTTGTTAACCAGGCTGCTGCATCTGTTCCTTCTGGGGTTTGCTTTGGAGGAGATGCCTGTATATTGGCAGTGGTCCCGAACTAGACTATTGCTGAAGAGCAGAGCAGGGGTAGGAGTAACATACCTGTCCAGGGCTGGGCATCCTGCCCTGCTGTTACCTCCACAGCTACTGCAAAGCACAAGGAAGCCCAAAGAGGGCTTACGGCCCTCTGTTTTTAGGGCCTTCCCTTCCTGTTCTGCCTATGGTGAGTCATATTCTCTCCCCTGCCTCCCACAGGTGTATGGAGACAGGATTTGAGGGTCTGTGTTGCAGAGAAGTCACTCTGAGACTGCAGCGCAGTGGTCTCTGAGCACTTACTGGCCACCAGTTGCTTAGTGATGTTTCTGGACGTGACCCCAGTTCTGCAGTGGAGGAGCAGGAGGTGGCTGCTGGCAGAGCCAAACTAGCAGCTCTTCTGCCCCTCCACCAGGCGCTTGCGTCCTTCTATGATCTGCTGCACAGCTTCATGGTCATCCAGGGTCGTTAGGTCCCCAAGCTCACTGGCCTTGTCCTCCACGATGCTCCTTAGGACCCGACGCATAATCTTCCCCGAGCGTGTCTTGGGCAGCCGCTGTGTGACCTGTGACAGGGAGGAGAAGAGCTAAGGCTGAAGGAAAGGGGTTGTCCAAACTGCCATGGTGGGTGTTGGACTGGCCAGCACATGTTACCTGAACATACTCTGGAGCTGCATACTTAGCAATCTTCTTTGAGATCAGCTCCCGTAGCTCAGCAGTAAGAGTCTCCTGTGTGTAGCCACTGTCCTTCTTCAGCACAACAAACACGTAGGCTCCTGGCAGGAGGACCAGCAGGTTACTGAGTATTGTGCACAGTGGGCTTCTGAGAGCCTGCCTGGACCTAGTGCTGGGAGAGGTCCCTCTCTGCTGGTAGCCTCAGGGGATGCTCTATAGCCTGAGCTGTAAGTGCTGCTGTTGCCTAATGCAGAGTCCAGCTGGTCTCATGCGTAGGTTGTGATGGTTGTGCTGAGATACCCACTAACGTGTTGGCAGAGTGTCGCTACCAGGGGCTGGTGTGACAGTGCCACTTCCCACTGCAGTGCAATAGCCCCAGGAGAGACGGTTCAGGGACAGGAAAGCAGGCATCTTACCTTCTCCCTTGATCTCGTGTGGGTAGCCGATGACAGCAGACTCTGCCACTGCTACGTGGTGATTCTGGAAGAGAACAGGGCTGGGGTTTGGCTCAGTGCTTTCAGCAGGCTGGCTGCCACCTGGGAGCTGCCCTGGCCTGGCTTGGTTACCAGTCCATGGTAATGTGGAGAGATAAGGAAGGGCCTCGTGGCCTCTGCCCTTTTTTCCGTCTTCCCCTTGCCCCTGGCTCTTTAGGCTTGCACCTTCTAGACCCTTTTGTGTGCCTCCAGGTTGTTCCACCAGGTCCCACAGTCTTTACTGGCCCATGGATGCTCCTCAACATGCCTGGCTGCTGCTTTAGGATTCACCCGCTTACAAGCATGACCCTTATCAGGCTTTGCTGCAGAGAGTGAGAAGGGAGAGGAGAGGGTGGAAAGCTGTTCCCACAGGCAGGCTGTGGGTCCAACACTGTTACCTGCTGCTACAGCAGTACCATGGTTTGGAGTATTTCAAAGAGGCTTCCCTGAGCACCACTAGTGTGCCTTTGCTGCCGCCTCAGCTGGCTTTACCTCCCACTTCCACCTCTTACCACAACATCCTCCACTTCTGCAGTGCCCAGCCGGTGCCCGCTGATGTTAACGATGTCGTCCAGCCGTCCTGTCAGCTGGTAGTAGCCCTCAGTGGTGCGATACACACCATCCCCAGTGAAGAAAAACCCTGCAGTGGCCAGAACCATGCCAAGGTCACTTGTTACAATAAGCCTGTGAGCTGCTCGCCAGCTGCACTCCCACCCCGTTTTTTTTTCTCTGTTGTCCCAGGGCTTGTGTACTCTGCTCCTTCCTCAACTGCTCAGGGTGAAGGTACCTACCTTCCTTGTTAGTCTTCTGTTTCTTCTGGTACCCGCTCCATCATCAAGCTCCTTCCCTCATTCTGCAGCATGCTGGCTAATGGCCAGCCTGTCTCATTGCCACAAGCCAGGAGCGCTTTGCTCCAGTGCAGGTGCCCGTGGTCCTGCTGCTCCTCCCCTTTGCTTCAGGTCAAGGCACACACACTTGGGCTTGCTTATTGCCTCTGGATGAATGACAGAAGCTGACAGGGTTTGCAAGAGGTGCACTGAGGGGCCTCTCTGCTCGAGGGGACTGAGGGCAGAAGGACAAATCCACTGCCCTAAACCCACATGTGATCCAATGGGAAAGGTGGGTGAGAGGGACACATTCCCAGGGCAGTGCTGTGGTATTGGGCATGGGGAGATAAAGGGCCTAAAAACACTGTGGAGAGCCTGTGGAAGAATGAAGCAGTAGTACCAGCTCTCCTGAGTCCTGGCCCCATGCAGAAAACCCACAGGCATATCCAACCAAACACCTCTGGAATGACCTGCCGTGTGTTTCCCTTACCTGGATAAGGAGTCAGATAGGTTTCCAGAAATCTCTCGTGGTCGTTGTAAATGGTTCGTGCCATACCTGGCCAGGCTTGGGAGATGCAAAGGGCTCCAGAAATATTGTTTTCCAGAAGGACGTTTCCCTGAAAAATAGTTACATTTTAGTAACCATAGCTGACAGTGCTTGGGATTATTTAGTCATTGCCTGTTTAACAGCCATGTGATGGAAATGTCAGGGAAGGCAGAGAGGAGAGTCCTGTGCCCTCAACTCTTAATGGCACAGGCTCAGTCTCTCCCAGCAGATGTCTGCAACCAGCTGCCTGCCATGATGGGATGCGGGGTCCCTCCAGCGAGGCTGGCTGTCCCTGCCCAGCTACCTCAGCTTGGAAAGACCTGTGCCAGGGAGCCCAAGCACAGCCTGTCTTGTCAGGACAGAACAAGCCAGAAAACAACTCAGCTTCTGCACTAGTTGGAAGAACAGCTTCACTGTTAGTCCCTTTTCAGTAAAGAAGGTTGCCATCTAGCAGAGGTGAGCAGGAAAGACACGCTTACAGATCTCCACTCCTGTCAGCAGGTACAGACTGCAAGCACCTGGGGGAAGGTGGGCTGAGCCAGTGCCTGGGCTGCAGGTTTTAAATGTACCTTGTCGTCCATGAGGGAGGGGCTGATCCCAAAAAAGGGTCTCATAGCCATGCCTGGAAGGATTTCAGCTCCAGGATTAGAAGGACGGGGTGAGATACAGATGCCTCCTGTTTCTGAAGCAAAAGAAACTGTAATGCTCATCAAAGTCAGGGACAAGCAGAAAGCCAGGTAGCACTGCTTGGCCAGTAGCCTTTGCCCTGGCCCTCACTGTGCCCTGATGGACCACAGGCTGGGGCTGGGTTTGCCAGAGCTGGAAAAGGCTCTTTGCAGAAGGATGATCCTGCTCATTTAGTTCACCAGAGATCTGCTCCCTACTGTCAACTCCCCTGTGTTTCTCTGGATTAGCTTTAAAGCCATTTCTTTCTCTAGTGTTTTGGTGTCTATCCCCTTGCAGCATTCCTCACACAGAGTCACTAACAAGCGTTCCAGCTTGGCCAACAAATCAGCAGGTCACTCCTAAAGCCTGGGAGGGCAGAAGCTTGAACAAGGGTTTGTACACATCTCACCAGTTTGCCACCACGTGTCCACAACTGGGCACCGTGTCTCACCAACCACACGGAAGTACCACTCCCACGCCTCCTTGTTGATGGGTTCCCCCACTGCAAGCAGAAAGATCAGGTCAAAGAGACAGTTTCCCAGGGCCTGCTTGTGAGCCACCGCCAAATGGCACACTCTCCCCCTTTTCCACTCCCACTTGTTGCTTCTCTTGGCATTCATGGGAAAAGGCACAACTGGATGCCCAAGGATTTGCATCCAGCAAAGCTCACACCACCAGCAGTTACCTGAGCCAAGCACTTTGAGAGAGGAGCGGTCGTATTTCTTCACCCATTCATCACCGTATCTCAGGAGCAGGCGGATGGCAGTGGGTGCTCCATAGAACTGGTTAATTTTTAACCTCTCTACTGTTTCCCAGTACCGGCCTGGAATGGAAACAGGGCCAGTAACTATCCACACAGGTACTCCTAGCCCGAGACCTAGAGGGAGAGGAGGCGAGAGCAAGAACTCTCTAGCAACGTCTGGACCCTCAGCCAAGCTAACTCCACTCTGAGAAGGACCAAAGCAGTCCAGGAGCAGCAGCAGCCCCTTTTCCTCCACATCACCCAACTCTCTCTGCTGCAGAGAGGGACAGGGAGACACAGCTTTACCCCTGGAGAAGCAGCAGTGGCTTCCTAACCAGAGGGAAAGACTTCCCCTTGCTGCTCTCTGCTGGGCATGGCCTGCCATCTGCTGCAAGCATCCTGGCATCAAGCCACCAGCTCCCTGCTAGGGGTCTCGCAGGGCGGCTGTGACATGTCCCTGTTCCCGTGGGGCACCTTCTCACTCACCAGGGTTAGGATGGACGGGAGTGCTCTCAAAAAGGACTGTGGTGCCTCCATTGCAGAGGGGACCGTAGACCACATAGGTGTGCCCCGTGATCCAGCCAATGTCTGCCACGCAGCCGAAGATGTCCCTGTCCTGGTAGTCGAACACATACTGCGCAAGAGAGGAGAGGCAGTGAGGGGTACAGCCTGGGACTGCCCTCCCAGCAAGGGGGACAACCAGGAGCAGGGTGCCCTCTCTCAGCCCCAACGTTATTGCATCCTTCTCTCTTCCCACTACCCCTGCAGGGACACCTTCTTCCAGCAGAGAGTTTAAAACATTATCAGAAAAAAAAAAATTAAATTAAAATAAAAATAAAATAATAAAATAAAAATGCCAGGCACTTTATGAAGGTGCAGGAGGAAAGAAACACTTTAAAAAACAAACAAACAAAAAAAACCCCAAAACACACAGCCAAATTTGCTTTTCCAAAGGAGAGCGTTACAGCCTTTCCTTCCTTCTGCTGGTGTCTAGACAAGACTGATCTAAGTATCCTGTAGCATCAAAGTGGGAGAACTTTCAGGGTGAGGATGGTCTCTCCACACCTACATGAGGACATGGAAGGAGAGGAGTTGTAGGCAAGAGCAATGTGCTGGAGGACCCCATGAGCCACCCTCAGGCACTGCTGGGCTCCAGACGCACAGTAAACACTCCAGAAAACCCTGAGCTCAGCAAGAAGCCCAGTGTAGGAGCACTGAGGCTGCAAGCAGAGGGACTGTGAGATACCTTTGCCCAGAGCCGCAGGAGTTGGCACCTCTCCACCTCAGCTGGATGAGCGCAGCCCTGTGCCTTCAGGCAGGCAGAAAGCAGAACAAGCTCTTCTTCCCCCTGCCCCATGTCTTTCTCAGGAGACCCTTGGCTGCGAGGCTGGAGTATGAGGAACGATGCCTGCCCTGTGCAGGGCAGAACTGAGCACCATCAGACTGGTAGTAACATGTCCAGCTTCCTCAAGCACTCTCCTTCGTTTCCTTTAGTTAGCACCAGGAAAGCTCCCTAGAGCTCGGTCTCCCACTAGCCCATCACTTCTTGGGATGTGCCTTCTGCTCTGGCATCTGCTGGTTTGGACCTTCCCCCATCCCTTCCTGCAGGCTGCCAGCTGGGGACTCCAGGACCTCAGGCGCTCCAGGGTGCTCATAATGGAAGCTTCTCCTGCTTGCTCTGTCTCTTTTTAAACGGAGCAGTGAGTTATGGTAGCAGCAGTCAGCCCCATCTAACTGAGTGATCTGAGCGTGCCAGCCCTGTGTCGCGGTTTCCAGCGCTCCTGGGTGCTAACGTGGCCACACACTGCTCGCTCCCTGCATTGCTATTCTGGGATGGCAGCCCTGGCTCTCGCAGACCAGCTCTGATGGTCTCAAGAGGGTCATGTATCAAGCCGGGCACAGTTTTACAGGCAGCTTAGATCACAGGAAAACCAAGGGCTTCCACACCTCCCCACTGCACACCCCAGGAGGTCTGGCCTCCAGCATTCACAGCTGACAGAGAGGACCCAGCCAGCCCTGAGATTGCTATCTTGTAGGGTGTATGGTCTGAGGCACTGCTGGAACTTCAGTCACACACAGGGAGATACAGACCCAAAGATAAGGGGCTGTTTGGAGAGGAACTCCCTCTTCCAGAGGACTCCATATAATGTCTTAGGAAATGTCCCTTGCAAAAAAATTCCTGCAGCCAAGTGCTGCTCCATGCTCAGTGCCCGTTTGTCCAGCTCTGTTAGAGTTTGCTTTGGGCATGCTAGGGGTTAAAGGCTTTCGTCTTCCGAAAGATAACCCACACTCTTCAGATGTAGACCCTTTGTCTTGAAGACACTCACCAGCTTTTACAGATATCCTCAAATGGGGTCATCCCAGAAGTACTGCCTTCCATCTCCCACCTGATTGGGGTAGTTACACTTGGGAAAAGTAAGCCGGAGGTTTTAGGAGCAAATTGGCTTCTTCCTCCTCACCCAGTAATATAAAAATTACCCTTACAAGGCTGAAAAAGCCAAGGAGGTAGCTCAGAGGAGTATGTGTTTGGGAGGCCTTGCTCTGGAGATGCATTGCTCTTCCCTGCTACCTGTTTGCAGGTGTGCTCCTCTGGGCTGATGCCGAAGGAGGGCTTTCCAGAGACATTGCTCTGGATAAAGATGTGCTCACGGTGCAACGAGGCAGCACATCTATTCCCTGCACTGGCTATGAACTGCTGGGTCAGGAGCGCTCTGTGGGTGGGATCTATTACCTTGTGTGTGAGAGCAGCAAACAACAGGTAACCAGCTTGGGAATGAACCAGGCCCTTGGGTTTGCCGGTACTGCCTGATGTGTAGAGGAGGAACAACACGTCTTCGCTGTCCATGGCAGCAGGCTCACAGCACACATCCTCCTTCATCATCTCCTGCGGGAGAGAGCATGGCAGTTGTCTCAGGGTCTCACAGGCTTCCCTGTGTTGTCCTTACACCCGCCTGCACACCTCTCCCCCGTGCCCCTGCGCGCCCCATACCATCCTCTGCACCTCTGCTCCCCTTGCTCACCAGCCTGGACTCCCTCTCACCTTGCTGAGCTGGCAAACCTTCTCCTCAGCCAGAGCAGACCTGCTGAGTAAGAGGCAGCTATTTTTATGCCGCTGCTGCTGCTCTGACCAGACCAGCACAGAAGTCTTCCAGGAAGCCTTTCTAGCACTAATTGATTGCAGATGGGATGAGCAGAGGCGAGGAGACCTCTGTGCAGCTCCAGGGAGCTCACAGAAACGCACGGCAAAGCGCTCACCTCTTCAGAAAGAGTGCTCCATGCTGTCAGCCTGGCCATCCTGCGTGCCACGAACAACAGGCACACGAGCAACCTCACTGCCTGCTTCCTTGGATGCCAGCTGCCAGCAGTGCTCACACAGAATGCCAGGCCTGCCAGCAGAGCGGTGTGTGACAGTGCAGTGGCAGTCCAAGCCTGCACTCACAGCCCGTCAGCCTGTGTCTGGGGGTGTTTCTAGCCCCCAATCCGCTCTGCTGTGAGTCCTGGTTTGCACTGCCAGCTCCTGACAGTCGAGGGCTGGTGCTGTGGGCAGAGCCACCAATTTACCCCTCCTGGTGGCTCCTGGGACTCTCCTAAACTTGTGTGCAGCTCCAGCTGCCACTGCTGCTGCAGGACAACGTCCCTGCATCATGTCAATGCCAGCAAAAGTGTCATGGCCAGCCAGGACCCTCTCTCCCCCCTCCGTCCCTGCTCCCAGAGTGGACACATTGCCCATGGGAAGTGGCAGTAGTGCCAGGCAGTCTCTCACCTCCTCCAGCGGCACGTCCAGGGCTGTCATGGGAACCTTGCTGTCAGTCCTCGTGGAAACCAGAACACGTTTCACTCCTGGGCACTGCTTCACAGCCTGGTCCACTGTCTTCTTTAGCTCAATAACCTTGCCACCTCTCAGCCCCTGGTTCACGGTGATCACTGTCTCCGACTGGGCTGCAGAAGACAGAAGAGCCGCATCAGCAGCTCTGTCCCTCTCCATCAGGCACACAGCAGTCTGGCTCTATCATGACCATGCACCTCTCCCTCTGTCTCCTACTGAGTTCACCACTTAACAAAACCAGCAGCTTCACATCTTTGTTTCATTCCTGCCTGCGTTGCATGCCCTCAGAGGAGATGCTGTACCCCAGCCCTTGAGGGTAAAGGAGACAACCGGTCCATTCCACGGGCTGAAAGACATTTAGTGAGCCCACGCCATTTCCTGGGGTGCTAATCCCTCCTCCATGGCCATATATCATAGCATGGCACGCTCCATTAGCCCAGGGAGCCTGAGTCAGAAAAGCTCAATCCTGAGCCCCCCAGCTGCCAAACCAACAAGCTCGGCACTGTGCTCAAAGGGAAACACTGGACATGTCCCTGTCACCCTCTGGCTCTTACCGTCTCGGATCCTATCTGCCAGGGACTCTGCACTGAACCCGGCGAACACCACAGCGTGCACAGCCCCAATGCGGGCACAGGCCAGCATGCTAGCCACTGCCAGCGGGCACGGGGGCATGTAGATGGTCACTCTGTCGCCCCGTTTCACCCCTTGCCGTTTCAAGGTGTTTCCCAGGCGGCACGTCAGCTCCAGCAGTTCCCTGCCCAAAGAAGCAACGGGACAGTCAGAGACGTTCTTGCAGATCTTATCTGCGTGCATGGAGATGGGGGGGCTCAGAGTCGCAGGGGTGCAGCTTACATCCCTACGCGCCCTAAGCCCCCACGCTGGAAGTCCATGGGAGAGCTGTAAAATGTCTGTGGGAAGGAAAGGAGGAGACAGTCACTAACATGGCCTGTTATTTATGGAAAAGAAATAAATCAGAGTGGCCTCTGTACAGAGCCTGACACTCTCACTGGCCAGTATGAGGAGCAAGCCATAGGGCCAGCAATGGCCACTAGCAGTTCCTGTGGCTCAGCAAGCCCACACCACCTCAGCTGACTTTCCAATGACATCCTGCACATTTCTCATGAGCAACACACTGTACCCTGCAATTCTGGAGGCTGTGAGAGAAAGGTTAGGTATCTTCCCCAAGAAAACAGGGCTTCACGCTTTGCTAAAGCTGGGAAGGTCAAATCCTCCAGAGCTTGTGCCCACCAGTGAGAGCAACAGCTGTAGGAAAGTGGGGAGCAAAACAATGCCTCTCCTGAGAGCTGCCCCTCCCAAAAACCATGGCTTGGCTGCCAGGGACTCATTTCATGGAAGGGCTCTCCATGCAGGGAGGTTGGCAGGGGTGAATGGTCATGTATGTCATGTGAGGTCTGGAGCCAGAGAGGACTGAGGGACTCATTCTGTGTGCAGAGGGATTTAAGTGGATTCTGCAGTAGAGACCAGTATAGCAGACAAATTGAGCTAGAAGGTGGGGGGCCCCAGACCCACCTAGCAGGGCTGGACAGGCGGTCCCCCCAGAGAGCCAAACCCAGCAGTGTCACTGATGTGCAGATGAGCATGGGACTTCCCAACACCCATGTAGCTCTGAATATGGCCTCTCTTACAGACGGTTTAGTTATAAGTACTGACCTGTACGTGACCCGCACCTCCTCTCCTGGTTCATCCTTCTCCCAGATTAAGGCCACTTTCTCTGGGGCTGCATGGACATGTCGGTCCAGGCAGTTCACTGGAAAAAAATGACACAGTCTCATTGCCAGAGCAACCCTCAGTGCCTCCTGTCTCCCATAACGCCAGCACTGGCAGTCCTGTTTCCAGATCAGATTCAGGGCTGTGCGTAAGTCTTCTCAGCGTTAGCCTTGTGCATCCACTGAAACAACCTTTGTGGATACCAGCTAGTAGACCACAAGCACTCTCCCAAGCCCATTCCACTCCTCACCACTCCAATACTTACCAATCCCCACTATCACCTTCCCCCTTAATTGCAACCTAACAAAGCCCAGAGCAGAAACTGCCTGAAGTCCCTTTGGAGGTCACATCTCCAATGCCCTCTGTGGGCCTGGCAAACATTAACTCAGCCATCACTCCACCCAGCACTGCCTTTCAGCTGCCTCTGGGGTGGAGTAGGGCAGTTTTTTGGAGGCGGTGGTCATAAATAACAAACATAGGAAAAAGCAAAGCTCTGCGCTGGAAGGCCGCAGGGTGCATTTGTCCAAGATGGAAGAGAGCCAGGGCCAGGAGTGCACAGCCCCTGGCTTTCCAGGGACATGGTAGGCTGAGGCTTTGGCTGTAATTCTTTCGAGAGAAGTTTTCTGTGTTCCTGGCGGCTGCAGTTTCCTCAGAAGCCTTGTTCCACTCTGTATTTTCCTTAAACCTACTTCTGAAATCATGGGATGATGCAGCAGTCCCACTTTGCATACCAAAATGCCTTTTTCTCCTGACCATTTCTAGTTTTCCAGGAGAAAAAGAAACAAACGCGAAAGGGGGAAGAGTAAAATCTCAAATCCCAAAGGCAAATAATTCCCCTTCTTCTGCCAAAGTGGACTACATGAGACTGATTTCTGAGAGGTCTGTCTCATAATTTGGACCCTGGGACCAACGGCGCAGTGAGTACGACACGGTATCACCAGCCCCTGTGTCTTCCCCTGGTAGCCCCCTTAAGGCATTAGCCCCAGCCCACAGAAGAAGAGCCTTCCACAGCTCTAGGGACTTCCAGTACCGCTCATTGCTCCCGTATTTTGCTTTCCATAGATACTTACTGCCTTTGCTGGGCAGGGGTGACCTAGTGCAATGCTGCCTGCTGAATGCACAGGGTTCAATGCTGTTGCCTATGGTCCTGCAGAACAGAGCCACTGTGGGATCCACAGAGGCTGAGCCAGAGCAGCCCGGATCCCAGTGCATCCCGATCCAGCTGCAGTCCTTCCAGCAAGACCCAGTTTCTCCCTTAGGACCAGCCACATCTTTACACTACAGCCACTGCGGGACAAACCAGAACTTGCAGGGAACCCCCTCACTCCAACCCTCTAACTCTGTGCTCCTCCAATCTGCTCCCAGGACTGAAGCCCTTCACAAAGAGGCACCTGCAGGCACGTGGTGGGCTCCCATGTCCTCTGACTCTCTCCTTTCCTTACCTGCCACGTTCAGCTTCCCTCCCAGGAACCAGGAGACCCTTCCCTGGCGCAGGTCGCAGTCCTGGACAGAGTGGAAGGGGGTGATCCAGGTGAGCCGGCTCCTCCCTAATGCTCCCCAGAAGGCATCTCCCTGCTCCACCGATATCTTGTACAAGCTCTGGTGGTCGTTGGCTCCAGGGAAGGTGATGGCTTCAGGCATGTAAGCGGTGAGGGGCCCGTTGCTCCAGGCTCGGGCAGCCACTGACCCAGGGAAACATCTGGCAGCCTGAGGAAGAGCTTTAGGGCAGCAAGCCCTAGCCAGCAACCTGGCCATCATCTCAAGGTACCTGTCTCTCACCAAGGAGATGGGTGCCTGGAGCTCGCGTGGCCACTTGGGACACCCTGCCCAGGCAAGATGTGCCCCTATGGGAGCTGGGGCTGTGTCACCCTGGGCAGATCGGACACAAAGCTCCCCTGGACAGGGAGCCAGGATTCCCCTTCTCCCCCACCTTGATCCTCTCCTCCTCTCTCCCAGAGCACTCCAGGGAAAAGAAATTCAATCCCTTTAAGGGAGGGGAAAGGGGTGGGCTGTAGAAATATTTGACTGAAAATAACCTTCATGCTAATCTGGGTCCTGACAGCTGCTCTTGAACAGGAGCCAGGTTCAGCGGGTGCCTGGGATCCCTGCGGGGACAAGGTGCCCAAGCCAGGCTCTACCAGCCTAACCCTGCTGCCACTCACCCAGGGCTGTGCAGTGTCCCTGGACCTCTCTGCTTCACCCCTGCTTTCCTCCCTCCGCTCATCTCCATCCCTTCTCTCCCCACAGCTCCCACTGCAGCCTCCAAGTCCTCTGCCACCCACAGGAGCAGCCTGGAGTGGCTCACCTGTGAAAGTGAGGGTCCCCCCTTGTGCTAGCCGTGGGTGATGGGACCGTCCCTTTCCCAGAATGAAAGTCCATTCCCTGCAAGGCAGTAGACTGTGGTGTCCCTGGTGGGCCAAGGAAGATTTTTTTCCCCTGCAGCTGTCAGCTGTGAGTGGGATATCTCATCCGATGCCACCTCACTGCTGGGCAGCTATCAGAGCTGTCCCCTCCAGCAAGCTGGGCTGAGCTCTCTGCCTCTTCTCAAACACTTCAGACCTCTCTGTACCCTAGGGTGAACTGGGAGCACTAAATGAGGCTGTGGTGTAGCAGAAGGAGATGGCTTGCAATGAAACACTGCAGCCCGTCTCCCCACACTGAGATCTCCCACTACCCACTGTAGCAGAGCTAACCCAGCTCTCCCTCCAAATGGTGTTTTCTGCCTTCCTTTTCCTCAGGCCCTACATAGATACTGACCTGGTTCTCCTCCCTTCCCAGAGGACACAAGAGAAGAGCACAATAAGGCTCCCCCTGCAAGCAGGACCGATGGGATCAACAGGAGGAGGAGAGGGTTAGTAGATCTCCTCGTTGCTCTCCACAGTGTGATACCACTCACGGTCTGCAGGTGTAGCATGTTTGGTGAACAGGCTGGGCCAGTATAGGAGACAGGCACTATTTGACAGCAGGTGCACTCATCCCAGAGCACACACCTGGTTTGTATCAGAGCTGCCCCCAGAGCTACAGGAGGACATACAAGGCTTCTGTCCCCCGGGGAAAATACACTCCTGTAGGCTTACAGCCACTCCACAAAGCCAAGGCCAAGCAGCCTCATCATTCCACAAGCAAAGTCTCTCATTTCCTATGCATGTCTGTTCTGCCTCAGCTTTTTTCCCTCCCTTTTTCCCCCCTGGTTTTGCCCAGATGCTCTTAGTAGGGCGGGCAAATCTCAGTTCCTTCTCTGACGATTCGGTATGGGTTCCTGCTGCTCTCAAGTCGGAACTCGCCTTGCTGGAAATCCCTTGATGCCCTTTCTTCTCAACAAGTTCCCCTGTGTTTGCAGCATCTGTCTGCTGCCTCCGCTCCTCAGGCTGGCTGGGCCCTGCATCCTGCTCCTGGCAGAGGCTGAGACGGCTCTCTAACACCAGGGCATCTGTGATATGGGGTGACCCAACGCACCAGGGCTGTCCTGGATGCTGAAGTGACTTGTTCTCTGACTAGTTGTGCCATGACGCCTAACTTCTGCCCCAGGTACAAGCACACCCCTTTCAGCTTTGTCTTTCACTGCAAAGGGAGAGCAGCACCCAAGCCCCATCTTCTCCATGCCTGGGTGGGGAGGAAGGTGTAGACCTCTCTCTGCACTGCATTGGAGCTCCCACCTCACTCTGGCTATGGCCTGATGTCCAACCCCCTCTCAGCTTTGGTTGAATTCACCCTCCTTGAACATCAGTGACCAGACTCATACACAGTATTCCCGTTTAGTTTTATTCTTGTTCATATCTTTACAGAAAATGGCACATAAATCACAGATGCTGGATGACTAGAAGTTGTTACAGCTCCATATCTCAAACACCTCAATACTGAATTCTTTTCTCACTGTATATACATTATTTACACACCATGGGCTATCATCTAACACGTCAAAAGACCAGGGGACAAAGACAAACAGGGGCTGGATGAAGGGGCTGAACCTTTGACGGAAGAAAATACAGTAGCTCTGGGGAAAGGGTGCTCGTAGCTGAAAGCAGGACAGAAAGGGTCGCCTGGAAGTCACTGTCCTACGGCGTTCGGGGAGGGGAATAGCGCCTTATCGGGATGGGAAGGTGATGGTACCACGGAGCAGGTTTGGCTGCGTGGGTCTGTGTGTGCTCGTGTGGGGCTGGCTGGGAGACATATGTACACGTTATGGGGTGTATCAGGGTGGATGTGCATGGCTGTCATTCCCTTTAACACTCAGAGGGCAAGCCGGACAGATTTAATTCAGTAAATACACTGGGCAGATGTTGTTGTCTCCCTTGGAATAATGTATTCAGTAAACAAATTCACCGTTCAGACCCTCCGCAGGGTGCAGGGCTTTGGCGTTTGGGGCAGTTAGACCCAGCTGTGGTGGCCAGCCCTAAGGGAGCCAGCAACGTGGGCTGGGGCCACCTCAAGGTGCCGGATGGGACCAGAGTGTTGCGTCCGTGGGCTAAACCTGCCTCTTCCTGTCCAATGGAGGCAAAACTCAACCCCTATAAAGCTGTAGCCCCTTCCCGGCAGACCCCAGTGCCGGGCAGGGAGAGACGGGTGGAAGGTGCAAACCACCCTGGACGGAGAGTCACCATTTCATGCAAACACTGCCATGGCCTTGTCCCACTGTGGCCTGGACAGGGGTAGAGGTGATGACCAGGGGAAGGTGGCGGATCTGCCTGGGACATGGTGGAATGGGGTGCTAGTGGAAGGGGCCCGGGCAGCACCGAGGAGAGATCTGCACCAAGGAGGGGCATGGTGGCAGGGGACAGGCTTGCTCCATGATGGCGGATGGGGTCTGGGGCTGGAGCAGGAGGAGAATGCCCCAGAGCTGGTCACAAGGCTGGAGGGACCCAGAGCCTCGGTGTCCTTTCGGGTGGTGACGATGACAGGACACTTCCCGGTCCCCCAAAAGGAATGGGTTAGGGGGAAGTGAGGAAAGCCCCATGGGGTGAAGGAGCGAGGGGCAGGGGTATGCTTGAGGGGGGCAGGTGCAGGGCACCCCTGCCAGGCAACCCCAAACACGGAGACCAGGGCTCCCACTCCCTGGGCAGGGGCGGCTGGGGGGGTCTGGCAGTCTGAGGGGCCACACAGCCCCCGGAGGACACAGTGTCTGTTGGGGCTGGCTTCCGCCGCCTCTTCTCCCCCCCTAGATCAGCTTTTCCTCCTTCTGCAACGAGTTCAGCTTCTCCGTCTGTCTCTCATCCTCTGCCGCTGCCGCCTCCTCCCCTGTCTCCGGCTTCCTGCCCGGGGCCGGGGTGTCCCCGGTGATGGTCCCCAGGACTTTGGTGCTGTGCTCCTGAGCTTTGGCCCTGAGGGCGGCAATGCTGTTTTCTCTCAGTTCCTCCTGGGAAATGGCGGTTTTGGGATCCGGGCCCCTCTCTTCCTTGTCACCCTTGTCAAGCTTGGGCAGGGCCTGGCGCTCCACCTCCGTCTTCCTCCCCGCCTCAGCCGCTGCCTCCAGAGACTTTTTGTGCATCCCTAAAAAGAATTGTTGGTATTCGGGTTTAGAAAAGCGCCTGGGCATGGGAAAGCCATCTTGAACTGAAAACAGCAAAGATAAAGAGAGGCCAGAATTAAGGAAAAGCAGAAACCCTCGCCCCACGCAGCAGTCACGGCGAGCCGCTCGCCCTGGCCCCCGCGCGAGGGCAGCCCCAAGGCAAGGCAGCTCCGTGGCCTCGGGGCTGCCCGCAAAGGTCTATAATTACTCTCCCCTTCATTTCTCTCTGTGAACCTAAAGCTAGCTTGTCCCCGCGTGGGGACGAGGGTCTCAGGCAGCAGGACGATTGCCTGAGCTTCACCGAGGCTGGGGAGGGACATCCCCCATTGCCTATTCTTGTATCAAACCACTCCTCACACTACCCACCCCTCTGCCTCTCTCAGCTTCACACAGATAGAAAGACAGGACAGCCCGTCGTCAAGGTGCCAGACACTAGTTTTGGTGCAGAACCAGCCTGAAAGATCAGAAAGTAGGAAGCAAAGAGCAGGAGCGTGGTAAGGTAGCTGCTACCTCCATGTCTGCACAGAAAACCAAGCGAAACCAGGCAGAAATACACCTCCCCCAGGTGTGAAGGGCAGGAGGAGGCAGCAGCATGTTCCCCCTGGGACTTGGGGCGAGGAGAGCGCATTTGTGGGTTCTGACACCCCACAAAGCATCACGGGGCTGGCGGAGTCAGAGTGGGATGATGTGCTTTGGGCACGGGTTGGAGCCCCTGCTCCAGGGCTGGGCACGAGGGATGCTCATGCCACAGGAGTCAAAGGCTAACATCAGCCTGAGCATGGGGGACAAATTCCTGTCCCAGGCAGATCCTGCAGATCAGGATCCAAGGACCAGCATGGATTTGGGATGAGTGGTCAGATCTTATTGATGAGGGCCATTGAGGATGGTGGGGTGGAGGGCAGCAGGGTGGGGGGACCTTGCCCTGCTGCCTCCCACCCATGTTTTCAATACAGCTCCGTTTTTTTCTCACATCCCCCCACTTTGTCTTGACCCACTCGCCATCCCCGCCGAAGGCGGCTGCTCTCTTACCCAGGAGCCAAGGGGCGCAGGACTCCATGATGCCATCCTTGGCAGACTTGAGGATGGACTCAGGCAGGGGGATGGAGTGACGCACCATGGCACCGTAGAGCCCGTACTCAGCCATCACGCTGCTCCTGCCCCAGCACTTCTCCCTCTTCCGCCACTTGGCCCGGCGGTTCTGGAACCAAACCTGGGGCGGGGGGGGGGGCGACAAGAAGGAATATAGGTTTTTTTGGAGGGCAGAGGTGGTGTGTCAGTCCCCTTCCCGCATGGGAACACACGTTCACATGAAGGCAGACGTGTGGATGCTCATCCTGAAGGCACTGTGACCTCTTCCCCCATGCAGCAGCCGCTGGGCATCTCTCCCTCCCTCCCTCCCTTGCAGGAGAGGCGAGGGCCAAGCGTGAGAGCAGGTCCCATCCCTCTCCGCAGGATGTAATTAATTTGCCATCGCACCATCTTTTTCTAGTGGCTTTTGGCTCTCGTGCCTGGGATTTTCCTTCATTATTTACTGGGTGTCTGAGCTGCAGCGCAGGGCTGCAGGTAGCGGTGCCTGCAGGGAGGGCTGGGATGGGGGTGGATGCTCGGGAGAGGCGGGAGAAGGGGGAAGCTGATCTGTGCGCTTCGTCCTGAATTCCCAGTTTGAAAAGCCCCTCATCTTCTCAGAAAATTGGCAGAATAATCTCTGAGCTGTGACCTGGGGGGCAGCGAGCAGAGAGGCAGGCAGCGGTGGCGGGGGGGATGCTCACAGAAATCTATTAGCGCTCTCTCTCCGATTTCCATTCCTCTTGTCTCCCTCGCCCTCCTCCCTCCCTGGCTCCCCTCCCTTCCCGCCGAGCAGAGGCATCAGCTTTAGATGAAAAATTGCTCGAGGTCTATTCAGAAGGAGGCAAAGGAAGAGTCAGCCCCAGGGGCAGCCCAGGCCTGATTGAAAAATAAGTTAATTTCAGTTTGAATCGATGGGCCTCAGGCACTGAAATATCACGGGAAATTAAAGCAGCTGGTCCCCAGGGAACCACGCCATTGACCTGCGCTAATTAATGCCATGGAGTTACCAGGCCCCTCTCCGAGAGGCAGCCCCTCCCTCCCCGCGGACACCCCAAACACCTCCTCATTTAACTAATTAGACTCACAGAAAATTGGGTGTTAATTTGTTTAGGATTTTTTTTTCTTTTCTATTTTTTTCCCTCCCTTTCCCGGAAAGTACACGGCAGAATGGAAATGAATGGCGGGGTCTCGCTGGCAGATGGATGCTCGGGGTCACTCCGCAATCTTCTCCGACTTGATTGCTTGATTAGGTCGTTAGCACATTAAAAAAAAAAATTGCTTGCCGTCTGGCGCTGGCCTGATGAGTGGGATGAGGCGGGAATCGCCTGGGTAATTTATCTTTTTATACTGCAAAGAATTTGATTTCAATCTGCAGATATATGGAGGTGCCTTTGACACCTGTTTAACATTACAGTGCTGACAGCTTAACCCTCTCTTGTCCCCACCGCCCACAGCCGTGGGGGAGCTCAGGCTGCCCTGGGGAGCCCTGAGGGGCTGGGGCAGACCCCCAGCTCTGCCGTGGGGACCGTGAGACTGATGCCGTGGAGTGATGGCTCTCAGCTGGCAAGGCAAGCTCGCCTCCTCTACCTGTGCAGAGGGGAACTGCCCAGCAGGGAAACCTTATGGGGACAGAGCTGCAGGGTAGGTGGTTGGCTTGCTAGCACTGGTGACAGCAAGCCTTGGCCGTTCCTGGGAGGCCGGCTGGCCTGGCCCCGCAGGGAGCTCTGCCGGGTGGCTGGGGTGGTGGTCCCAGCGGCTGTGATCCCAGCTACTCCCAGCACAAGACACTCTGTGCTTGTCACAGGGGATTTTACAGCCAGGCTGCTTCACCACCCGTGCCACCTCCTCTGCATGATAAACAGTCTGATTGACACTTTCGTACTGCCACCATGGGTGGCTGTGAATCCGCTGGGACCTGAGGAAGGACCCTCAGGAGTGCACAGCTTCCTCTCTCCATGGGTCCTCCGTGCCTGCGTGACACAGAGGTACACTCAGTGGTGCAGCCAGCAGGATGCTGGCAGGGTCTCTCGCTCCAGCCCAGCGCTCCTCCCACTCCCACAGCCCGCTGGGCAGAGCTGGAGGGGACCAGCTCATTCCCTCTCCAGCCTCAGCACAAACCCCTGTGGTTCCTCCTCACCCGCCAGACCAGGGCGGTGGGGCAGCCATCTCCGGCACCTCCATGCTGTGGGGGGCAGCTTGACCCACTGAGGCCAGGAGAGGGATCCTGTCTGTTCTGCCCTGGAGAAACCAGTACGGTTATATCCCTCACCACAGAGCTCCTCTGTCTCCCTTGGCTTCAGGGAGAAATTCCTGCACAACCCAAGGGCAGGTGACTGCAAATCTGCCTTGGTTTGGGGCTGCAGCGACACCCTTCCATGTACCCAGAGCGCTTGCAGGGCTCAGCTCTGAACAGCTGTTTTGTCACCACTTGCCACAGATGGGATCTCAGCCAGGAACAGGTTTCTCCATCAAGTACTAAGTGAGCATCTTTTCAAACTCTCCTCAATCCTCTTTTATCCAGGTGCTTCTTCTCTTATGCTTTCACCACCTCTCCCTTTCCCCTCCCTCCTGCCTTGATGTCCCAAACATCTTCCCCCCACTTCATGCTCCCCTGCCCTTCTCTCTGGCCAGGTCTCAGCCTGCCCCAGTGCTGCCTGCTGCCACTAAACCTGCTGCTCCAGAGCATCCCCTCTCCCACGGCAAGGCCACGAGAATGCTGGAGCCAGCAGAAGCTTTGCCAGCTGGCAGCCCGATTTTGACTAGAGCCGGTGGAAAAATTTCAATCAAAAAATGCTGATTCAATCACATGAGAAAAACTGCGTCCGGCCACTGGAAGTGTAATCAAAATTATCTATGGCTTTCTTCTGAATGCTGTATTTTAATCTCAGCCACGTAAAACATGCAAAATCTATGCTTTAAAGCCAAATGGGAAAATCAAAATGACATCAACACCTCAGTAAGATCATTCTGAGATTTCCTAAACCAATTTTTGTCACCTGATGGGAATTTCCTCTTGGTTTTGACTAGGAAAAAGGGAAGTTTGAAATCCCAGAATTTCTAGCGGAACAGAAACATGGAGGACTTGCTTTCATACCAGGAGCCCTATCTTCATCTCAGGCATGAAGTTGAGTGAAACCAGCGTTGCTCAATACTGAACATTGCTGGGATCAGACCCCAGCCCAGCACCTCTGCCACAAGCCCATCCTGAGGAGCATGGAGGGAAGAGCTCCAGCACGGCACTGGCAGCCCCCATGCCATTCCAGATCAGCAGAATTATTCCCCGTGGCCCATCCTCAGGATTTTTCCCTCATTCAGATGGCTCCATTAGTGGGACTTTCTTCTGGAGATGTAACTGCTTTCTTCATATTTCTTGACACACTACAAAACTTTTCCTGTGCCTTGATTCCGAGCTGAAAACTGGTGAAAACACCAGTTTTTGCAATTCTGAGGTATTTTTGGCTGTGTTGGTACAACATCCACAACTTCCAAGTATGCATTTATTTATTATTAGCACCTTACTGTTCCTGGACAGGATTTCACCCTTACATTTACTTGCCATTTTGGTATTCCGTGTCTTGTTTGGCTGCTTGTTGTCTTTGCTTGGAGATACCTACTCTACAACTTCTTCTGGCTCTGTAAAATTCAGTCTGCTTCAGGCAACATTTAGGTTTGCCCATGTTTCTTCTTGCCCCTTCCCATCAGGTGGATTGGCTCAACTTTGTGAAATGCTTTATTGACGTGGCCGTGTGCCAAGCACCTTCTTCTCACTCGCTTTCATGTCTCTCACCCCACTGGGCACGTCACATGGACACTGTCTCTTCCAAGAGCAGCCACAGCCCATGACAGCAGCAAACGCCAGCACCTTCAGAGTCATCTCTTGGAGCCTTGTTCCACATGTCTGTTCTTCTGAGGCCCTCCTACCAAAACGAGCAGTACTGCAAAACCTTGTAAATGGGGATGTTTCTAACCTTAATCATCACCTAATTCTCACCCTTGGTGCCCACTGCCCCAAGGCAGTAAAACTGGAGGCACTCTGTGCATGGTTGCAGCGTTTCAGAGTCAAGACGGGCAAGGTTATTCTTGCCAGTTCCCTCCTCTGAATCACAAATGATGACCGATGCTTCTTCGGATTATTGATGATGCAGAAGAGCAAATTGTAGTAGGAGGAATCTCTCATTTCGCAAAGGGACGTGAGACTCGATGTGTCCTTGTTATCCGCATTCATCATATTAGTTAGTTTGTTTACCTAATCAGCTCCTGAAACATTGTCTGCTGAAGAGAGAAATCTCCCTGAGGTTGGCCATGAGCCAGGAATCTGAATTAGCAAAGGGATATTTTAAGGCATCTAGGGTGTTACTGTCTATTGTTTCTGTATTGTTTCAACATAACATTTTCGCTGGTTACACTCATTGTCTTGGCTGCTACTTTCCAAGCTGGGGCACACAGGCAGGAGAATTGGTAGTGGCCTTTTTTTGTCTTTCTAGTAAAAAAATGTTATTTTCCCTGCTCAATCATGCCTCATCTCTTAAAGGAAAATTCCAGGCTAGATAATGGGGAATTTTTGCTTCACCAGATCTCACACACTGCTGTCGACCAGAGCGTTTCAATAGGGGTCTTTCAAATAACAAGCTTTATGGAGCACAGGGTGATCCCAGCCCGAAGCAGTGCATGCTGAGGTGTCCACTAGATGGCCACAAGCAAATGCTCGGCCACACATGCACAGACACAGGCACCAGTGCTCGCCCCACCGGCACACGCCTTTGCCAGGCTGGGGGAAGCAGCCACACACGGCTATTGGCAACCACCAACTAAGGCAAGGGATAAAATCCCAAGTCCCCCCCAGCAGCAACGCTGAGACCATCATCTCCCCCACCCATGGACTAACAGGCATATCTTCTTTGCTGACAATTCCCCTGGCGCAAACCTCCAGCTTCGGGGAGCTGGACTGTTGCTCTGTATGACCCCTGCAAAGAAGCCACTTCTGATACTGAGCTCTTCAAGAGAGGACACAGCAGAGAAACCATGTCCTGCCCAGCCAGGAAACCTGTGAGCTTTCTGGACTTCTCCTGCGACATTGCCTTGGGTTGCAATCCCCTGTCATGGTCCCACCTGACATGATGGTGCTGATGGCTTTCTGACCCAACACGCTCATGTCCATCCAGCACCACACTCTTCTTCTAGGGATCCAGCCATTTCAGGCTGAACCATGCAGAAGCTGAACTTCTCACATTCATCCTCCAGACCTCTTCCCTCTGTGGCATTTCCTGCCATGGGAAGTGTCCAGACATCTACACCAACACCCCGTAGTTGCTTGTGTCCCTTTCCCCAACACACTGCTCTGGACTGATCCTGTCACCTCACTGCATGCACAGCAAAGCATTGGCCCAGAGAAGCTCTGTATCTCAGGGCAAGCTCTTCACAGCTCTGCCTGCATACTGCTTACCCCTCTCCTGGACTAGAAAAACCTGGTCAGGCCCACTATCTCCCTCACAGCAGAACGCTGCTCCTAAAATCATGCCCAGTGGCATATCTGTCATTTCTCACCTGAAGCCCTTTGGTGGGTCCAGCTGCAGACCAGAGAACACCTCCAGCTCACCTCCACTCCTGGGCCCTTCTGCTTTCTCAGCCCTCAGTTCCTCCTGACAACTACACATCTTCCTTTCTACCTTCTTCCTTTCCAACCCAAGACTCTACAGTGACAGCGGTCAAAATTAAAACCTCCTGTGAAAAAATAGCAATTTCCTCACTCTGGAATCAGCCAGTGGCCCCATCTGGGCCCGACCTGAGAATGTGAGCACTGCAAAGAACGGCTTCGTATCTTCCTCGGAGCATGCCCCCATCCACACTCACGGACCCCGGGGCTTTATAAGTGTGTAAGGTCTGACTGGGTCTGGGGCTTCTCCAAATCCCTCCCCTGTAGCAATCACCCCAGGAAAGCTTCCTGTCCCCAGGCTGCTGGTGGAGACCGCACCGCTTGTGTAAGCCTGGAAACAGTTTATTGCTGTCTTTTCAAATGTAATGTCAAAATTATTGACACTGTTTATGGTGACATCACTTTCTACGGCTGGTGTAAAGTGGGTATGAAGTTAAATGAGAGCAGTAAAGGCTGCACATGGGCTGCATGGCTGATCACAGGACTCATCACCCCTCCTTTTACTAAACACTGGGAAAGAGCTTTCTAATCTCACATTAGAAAGAGCAATTCCCGCACACAGCTTGGCAAGAGCCTTTCCTGGTAATAGCTGCAGTCCTGTCTGACCCACTGTGCTAATGCTGACAGGTCCTACCAGACACACTGAGATGAGATGTGAGATGGTACACATCTCTCTCCAGCGAAGACGTGATGCTTCATCAAAGCTTGGGTCTCCTCTCAGCTAAACCAGAGCAGGGCACACATTGAATATGGGCTCAATATGGCACCCAGCAAATCTACATGCTATTACCATGTCACTGGTCCTGCTGGCCAGGACTGCCTCTTAAATGCTGCTCTTAAAAGCACCACATGAGCCAAGTATAGCTACTTGCTGCAATTTATCTGATTTGTGCAGGCACAGCTGTAAAATCCCTCTTGAACACGTCCTAAACTATGTCCCCCTGGCATATCTGGGGATTTCACCTGGCCTTGACACCTCATGTGGCAGCGACCTGTTTTCTCACTTCTTGTAACCTTCAAAAAGTGGAGAACTTCATCAGGTGTGGGGCTCTCATCTTCCCCAAAGGAAAACAAGTGTGCACACAATGTGCATGCTAGATTTAGTGAGATCAGTGGTCAAACACTCGTGTGTGCAACACATCTGCACGGCAAATGCATCCCTGAGACATTGACTTCATCATGGCCAGACCATGATGCCAGCTGACCAGCAGCTTAACTGGAGCTACAGCTCCATATAGGCTACCAGATGCTGCGACATGGCAGATAAACTCCCAAATTCCTCTTTTGCTAACATGCTGACTGAAAAACAGGGAAAAAAATCAGGGTCATGGGTGCATGACAGTCACAGGAAAGCTGGCAAGAATGTACCCATCATCCTAGTCCACACAAACCCAGGGAGACATTTATCATTGTCACAGAGGGTGATCCTGCACATCCAGCCTTTGGGCACTCACAATGCCTGGCTCCATTAACCAAGCTGCTGTCCTGTCTCTATAACTTCATTTTGCCTCCTTTTCTCCCACTAACACTGCTGTGGCACAGACGAAACCTTGGCATCTGTCTTCATAAACATCCATCTGCAATGCACTCTGTGAACAGGAAGGTGACCACGTACAAGCAATGTTTCCCTTGCATTCCCTTGCTGTGAATTTGGAGAGAAAGATGCAGCTGAAAGCTCTAATAGCTACCAGCCAAAATTTCAGCTCTGCCTTTGAACAGAAACCTACAGAAACAGAAAGTAGGGAGCAAACTGTGCTTCTGACACCAAGCAGGTCCTAAACTGAACATCTCTTGCTGTTCCCAGGGCAATGCCACTCAGAGTAGAGGAGAGAGCACCTCATGCTTTCTCACAGCCTGATGAAGGTGGTTTCTGGAAGCCACCTTTGCTGTAGGGTATTGCAGTAACAGTGTGTTCTCCAACTCAGTTCCTCTTTTCTGCTCCAGCCTCACATGTGAGGAGATCAGGGTTGTCTGTACATCTGTTGAGGACTAGACTTCTCAACACTGCACAGGCCAGCACAAAACCTGACTCACAGAACACCCACAAAGAAGGGCAATGAAAACGCAGGCAGAGGAAGTCCGTGCTGCCAGAAAAGACTCAGAAGAACTTGTTGAGATCTATCAGGGTAAAAGATAAACACTACAGAGAAAAATAGATCCATTAAGAAATAAAGGGGAGAGTAAATTAACCGTGTCTCTAAAGTGCTTGTGTTATCGAACTGTTAAAAAAATCTCTATTCAAAGTCAGGAAAGGAGGAAAACTTTATAATAAAAGGTCATTAAAGGAAAACCTGAACATACAAGCATCAGCTGATCCCTCTGGCAGGCGTCCTAACGCTGGAGGGGAATTAACTATTGAACTTGGTGGGCTGACCAATTATTGTTTTAAAAATCAGTTGTGAAAAACTGCAGAAGAGAGAAAAGAAAGTTTATCATTGAAAGGAGTGAAGGCAAGTGTTCCCAGCACAGGGACTCAGGGTAGCGTTTCCAGAAGAGCTTAACTGATCGAGGAACTGCAGTGCCTAAACTAACTCTGAGCAGTGTTACCCTTAGCCTACTGTTAAGAAAATAGGGGGATAAATGCGGGAAAGGGTTGTCACAACCTGGCATCAGGCCTGCAAAGCCATTCCTCATTCTCCTGGCCATGGTGGAGAAAGGCTTTGCCGAGTCACTCCACGGCAATGGGCTACGGCATATTTTACTGCCTGCCTGTCTTTCCTCTCGCAGGGAGCTTAAGTGCCCCAACACTGAAGGTACCTGACTCTCAGTGATGGTGTCTCCAAACCACGGAGAGAACAAGGAAGGAGCTGTCGCTGCAAAGCCCCGTTTCCCTCCTGATACTGTGGAGGAACACGCCAAAATCCTGCTGTCCCTTATGCTGTGACAGCCATAAACATCTTGTAAGGAACAGAGCAGAAGGCAAGGACAGGCAAGCTTGGTTTTATTTGGTTTTCTGTCCCATTTAGAAAATGGGTCAGTGGCTGAAGCAACTCGGGGACTCAGCATCGAGGGATAAAGCAGTACCTGGGTACACAAAATATTCGTAACTCTGTACCTCCATCTCTGCACTAAAAAATACCTTTTAAACTGCACCTACAGCCTCGCTCTAGCAGGGTACATCCCACAAGTAACCTGCACGATCCAGCAACAAGCAGGAGAGTCCCCGCTTCACAGCGAGCTGAAGAGATGTGCCTGGCTCCCCACTTTCCTTCCTGTCTGTCTCCTGACACGTTTTCTTCCTCTGTCCACAGGCACACGGAGTGAGATTTTTCAGACAGTGAGCCCTTTGGGAAGGCTTGACTGGGGCCTTGCTCTCGCCCATCACCCAGCCCCTCTGTTTGCAGCTCTGGTAATTAACTTGTAAACGAAGTTCTAGCACATGGACTGAAAACGGGCCATAGATAAAGGGTAATGAAAACACTCCATTACAGAAAGGGCCAAATTAAACAACTCTTAATTGAAAAATGGAAATGAATATGAATTTAGATCAACTAAACAAGCATGTTATTGAAGAGGCAGCAAAGTGGATGAACTCCTCACATACCAATTAAAGACATGGAGGCAGAGATGCACCATACGCCACGAGAAACACTCATAATAATATTCTCACCAAGCCAGTAAGTTTGATTAGTTTTATTACTCTCACTTGTACACTTCCTGCATTTCTAAAAGCATAGGGGAAGTTAATGACACTCATCTGATATCACTCTGCCGTGGCTTCCCCAGTGCTCAGGAATTATTGGCAAAGGTAGCCAGCATGAACTGCTCACATCTATTTCATTAACTTCTTGCAGGGCTTGCAGGGTTCTTAAAAAAAAAAAAATAAGATATTGAAATGGTTGGCCCACACAGCAGCAACACTTTCAGCTTCTCCATCACCTTGGTAATCTACCTCCAGCCTCTGTAATCCCTCTGGTAATTTCCCTCCAGCAACACAATCTCCATGAACATGCTGTATAGAGATACAGGTGGGAACCTGCTGGCACTGTGCCTCATGCTGGCCTTTCCCTCCTAAGGGTGAGAGCCACCCAAAGTTCTAGCAAGAATATACACGTCCTCACTTATTGAGAGTAACAGTAACAACCATAAGCTTATTAAAACCAACACCACCACTACTTTCTGCAACACTAAGAAATCTCTTCGGTGGCCATTCCAGGCACAGACTCAGGAAAGGTCAGCAACTGCATGGAGCAATCATCCCCATTCCACTTACACCACGGGGTTAGGGCCACGATTCAACTCTCTGCAGCGAGCAGGAAAAGCTGGCAGAGGGGGAGAAGCCCAGGCTGCTAAAGCTGCATAAAGTCAATTTTTCCTTCACACTTTCTATCATGTTTCTTGAGGGGAGTTCATGGGTTCACTCCTGAGCTCCTGCTCAGCACAACACCAGTTCCTCAGGTCTTTCCAAATTACATTCACCTCTAAATACAAAACGGTTTTGCAAAACTGAAGTAAGTTTCTTGTTCTGGAAAAATACTATTGGTACGAATGCTTCCCTTCAAATGACAACCCCTCCTGATTTCTCCATCCCCATTCAACTCCTAAAGGGCTACACAGCGATACTGAAATCACACAGTGTTAATCTGATAGCAGCTAAAACAATATATTTTCAAATAGAGTTTTAGTTGGCTTTGTTTTGGTTTTAGCCAAAATAGACCTCTTAGCTGCCTGACAAAGCTTGCTGAATATACAGACAGTCCCAATCCCTCACACATGGCACCAGCACCTCCTTGGGGCTCCTTTTGCTTACGAGAGCAACTTTATTTCTCCCAAAATTCTTCATCCACATAATTACCATACAATCATTTAACAACAAGAACTGACATTTTTAGCACTTTTACTCTCTTTTTTAATTGAATAATTCCCTTAAAAAGTGAATCTAGTGTCCCCACAATGGCAGTCAGGATCTTATTTTTTGGAAATACTGGACTGATTAATCGATTTGTTTGATCACTAGAAGACACACTGTAATGACAAACATACACGGTCATTTCAATAATCCCAAATCAAACTGGTACTGAACTTTAATATTGTAGATACTGGTGTTTAAAGTTTGGAATTGCCACATGATAATAAATTCAACAGGGGTAACATCTAAAACCTACACATTACACTTAAGAGTATCTGTTATGATAAACAAACTGATTTAAGTCAGGTGTCAGAATATTTGTGAACTTGAGGCCATTTTGAATACTCCAAGTTGTCTATCAAGGATATACTTCCCCATGGGAATCTACTTACCTTACCTGGATTTTACAGAATGGTCTGGGTTTATTCTAATAGCGGCACTTCAAGTCTTCAAATGCATTGGTTAACCTAGTCTTTTTCAAGTATTTCGCAAAATAGCCATAGTGACATCTGGTCTGACTTGTGCAAAGTGTTTCACTAGGAAAATTAATTTTTTTTCCCATGTTACCCGATGGGAGGATGCTCACGTTCCCTCCAGGAACAGCCAGCTCAATATGGGAGGAAGATGCATGCAATGTGAAAGAGTGCTGCCTCGGAAAAAAAAAACCAAACCACAAACACATTCATCTTTTCTTTAACTGGAGGATTTGAATATTTTTTCCTGAATTCAATGTCCTATCAAACCAATAACTTTCTGATGGCTATTTGTAGCATTCTGCAGGAGGTTTTACATGCAAGCAGTTCCTATACATCATTTTCTCAACTGCAGTCTTTGAATTTCACTTTCATATTGAATTTCATAGGTGATTTACTTTCTCGTTGACTACTACCTCCTGAGAAATAATTCCATGAATGAAAATAAGGGGTAAATATCACTTAGGTGTGGATCCAGGGGGAACCCACAAGAAATGCTGCGAAAGTCCACAGCATGTGATGCTCACAACAATCTCAGAAAACACTTTCATTAATGACTTACAAGAGGGAGAGAACAATGTTGAAAGATGGGGGGAACTGCAAGCTACATACAATGAAAATGCAAAAATATAGAGCTCCCTTGAGCAGTTAGAAACACATGCAGGGAAAAAAAAATACGGTGACTTGAAATTATAAATATTATGAAGAAGGAAATAAAGATTCATTGTCAGCTGTCTCTTCCAAGGGGCATTACATGATGCTAACAGATTCAAAACAAGATGTACTTCACTCGTGCAGTTCTGCTGCTGAACTTCTTGCTGTGGGATATTAAGATATTTACATACATTCAAAATCCCAGGAGGCTGTCAAAGCAGTCAGTATCACTAGGTAGCTGCCCTGCTCTCATACTCTTCTCTAACATCCACCTCTTGCCAGTGTCAGAGCTGGTAGGGCCATTATTATGCTTGATAGCCAAAGTTAATAAAATGCCATATGAAACCCAAAACACTGAAGGGAAAACCCTGAGGACAAAAAAAAAAAAAAAAAACTGCCTAAAAAAAGCTTGAAGTGACTGAATTAGATAAATAGAAAGAAATAAATATGGAAACAAGTAGACCAGGCTGTTTCTGCAAGGACTCAGAAGTCCAGCAGGACTGCTGTGAACGCAGTCCTGCGTGCAGCTGTAGGCATGTGGTCCCTCACCTCCAGGAGGATCAACAGGCAGGATGGGCTTCACAGAAGAACAACCACATGATTAAGAGACTAGCGTGTGATTTATGAAGAATGATTTAAGAAAAGATCTGCACAGCTTGCTTAAGCGATGATGAAAACCAAAAGTGACATGCAGGAGAAGAAATAGTTTAGATTTATTTAAAGAGTGTGAACATTGTAACAAGGAGGGAAGAATTAGGGTCATACAAAAGGAGCCAAAGCTGAAAAGGAACATGAAGTGAAAAATCAAGAAGCATGACCAAGGCTGAGAATCATCTTGTCATGGCTTGTGACACACAAAAAAAGTGTGGACAAGGAAACTTCATAGAATACATGATTAAGGACAATTGGGTGCTTACCCACTGGAAAGATCAGTGGTGCTTGGGACTCCTACATGACCCTGATGCCCACTCTGGCAGACTGCTCATGCTCTCACACAACAGATGCCACAGAAATTCTGCTGTTTCTCACGATTTCCCCTTTCACGATGAACAAAAAGCATTGCTCACAAGCACCTTCTCCTGGAACACACGTGCCATTAGCAACACCTCGTGTTCAGAACAGCCACACCATGCGGTGCTTCTGCTGTCTGAGTCTAACCTGATCTCTAGGGCAGAGGGGCCACAGTAAGGAGCACTCCTAGGTTTAAAAACTGCAGTACAGGAAGAGTAGGCAGTTGTTGATCAGCCAGCTGCAGAATGATCTGCTGGCAGCAAGTCAGTGACAGCTAGGATACGTTAACCACTATTTCACTTCCAGATCGGATCAAATGCTGAGTCTCAGCACTAGAAGGATGCTCCCAATGCTGGATCAGTACATGTGGTGCCCAGCTCTGCACTCTCTGCTGCATCATCTCCCTCTGCCTCACCCATAGTGAAGGCCCTCAGCTCTGGCCAGAGAAATGGTGCCTCTGCAGTTCAACGTATACTGTGCCACCAGATGAACTTCTTCCTTGAAAAGGCCCTTTATGGGAAAATCAAAGGATCTTCTTTCCAGCCCAACGTCAGATGTTGGGTGTAGGCAGCACTAAACTACCAACAGGTCTCTCCCCTCTTGATGTCCTACAGGGTCACAAGTGGAGAAGTGACACTCCATCCAGCTCACTCTCTCCAGAGGCAAAGCACCAGGGCCTGTTGCTCAGAGCAAAATCCTAACGCATCAGGTAGGATTGCAGATGATGGGCTGTTATGTCTGAAGACTGGTGGAAACCCTGTCAGCATGCAGGTTATCTACAAGCTCTTAGGTCAGTAGGAGTCCTGCCAGCAGAACAGGATAAGAAGCAAAACTTGCTTATATAAAAACATCACTCTTGATTGAGCACAAGAACAATGATGGTGAGGAGGCTCAGAACTGAGGGGAAAAGGGCTGCACTTTTGTTTGGGAGGATTTCCCTGCCCCTGCCCAGGGACATTCTCAGCATCTTCCAGCATCAGTGTTATCTTGCTAAGTGCCCTCTGAGCTACCTTCTCACAAGGGAACCCACAAGGGAACAGTCCCCTGGGCCATCTCTTCAGCAAAGAAAGAACAGATGCTGGAGGAACAGGTATCAACAGGACAAGATCAACAGGTACTGGGAATGCATGAAGGACTGAGCAGAAGGAGGACCCAGGGAAACCAGGACCCTCCCAAACCCACACGGCTCTCAGGCCAATGCCTCTTGTAGAAACTGCCACACACCAGCCACAGAGGCGGCCACTGCCACTGAGGAGGGGACCAGGCCAGTTTAACCCCCAGCCAGCCAAGAAACATCACCTGCACCAGCCCAAACAGGCTCAAGATTTGGCCACTACAGCCCTGTGCCTTCTGCAGCAACCTGACGGGAGCAGGGCATGGGCAGAAGGGAGGCAGCAGAAGCTGCTGGAGTCCACCCTTGTGAATGTCACACATGGTCTGTCCAAGTACAGTGTGCCTCCCGTGCTGTACGCAGCAGCTGTCAGTCTTCTCCAGCTTTCTGGGCTGTAATGACTGCTTGCATCCTGGCCACCACAAACACCAAAGGCTGGTGTGGGCACAGCCCAGCAGCTCAGCTGCTCCTTACCACCAGAGGATTCACCACACAGTGGCAATACTCCACACCGCCTCCTCACAGTGGCGGAACAAACCCCAAGCATTAAAAATCATTTTAAAAAAATAATAATAATCTCCAGAATTTTTCAGGGAAGTTTCACTTGAGGAAGCAAATGCAGTGAAAGTACAAGAGATGGTGCAAACCACCTCACTGGAACTCACCCATCACCCCCATACCATGGTCCTACCCACAGCGGTACCAGTTACCTGCAACATCCCTGCGTGCCCTCCTGCACCCAAAGGAGCAGAGATGGACTCTTTCCCTCCCACACTGCCCTCCGGACCTGATCTCTGGGAGGCTGTCTTCTGGCCCATACCACCAAGTTCTTGAAATGCTGCGGTCTTTCCTTGCACACCAGTGCCCCTTCAATGAGTTTGGGTTCCCTCCGTTCCACACACTCCAAACCACCAGTACAACATGCCACGTACAGCACACGTCGACATATAAACACCAAACACAAATCCACCCAGAACAGCTGGTCTGGCTCCTACCCATCGAGAGCAGGGGAGTGGACAGCCCGGGGAAGGTTACTCAGAGCAACGTCTGCCTTCCCATGCTGCTACCTTTTCTTCAGGGAGGGGTGAACATGGCTGAGAGGGGCAGGATAAGGGAGTCCAAGAGATATGGTTACCTGTATCCTGTCTTCTGGCAACTCTGTTTTCATGGCCAACATCTCTCTAGCGTATACGTCAGGATAGTGGGCCTCGTTGAAAGCCTTTTCCAGCTCCTCCAGTTGGTAGGATGTGAAGATTGTCCTGAGGGGAGTAAAACTCTTTGATCAAAAAACACAAGAAGAAGAAGCAAAGATGATGAAGAGTCAGAGAAATGGACACAGAAGCTACAGAAACCTGGGTAAGCTGCTAATGCATGGCTTTTCCCCCCCATCTCCTGTGCTTCTGTACACAAAAGGTCAGGTGCCAGGGTGAAAGGAGAACCAGAAAATGCCAGAAGACAGGGCTTTTAACAGTTACAAATCACCTTCCCTTTCAGGGACTTCCCTCTGGAGGCTGTCCCTCCCCAGAAACGAGCACCCGCAAACAACAGCGATGGCAGCTGCTCTTACATCTCAGACCCTGCTACCCCTTGAGAGGATCCTGGAGGTGTCCCTATCCCTCACCCCCCC
>JAHREE010000101.1:260462-279034 GCA_033628505.1 Tringa tobata
GGGCCGCCGCTGCGCCCCCTCCGCCCGCGGGGCCTGGCACCGGGCGAGGGGCCGAACACGCAGCCGCCCGGATTAGCAGCATTAGCAGCCAGCGCCGAGCAACAATTAATCATTTGCTGGTAAATACAAGCCTCCCCCCTTCCCCCCTCCCACCCGGGGCCGGCGGGTAGGGGAGGGGAGGGAAGGGGAGAAGGGGAGAAGGAAGGGGGCGGCCGCCCCGACGTGCGTTAGAGCAGCGGGGAAAGGGAAGGGCTGGAGGGATGGAGGCGCCCGGGGACCTGGTGGCCTCGGGCCGGGAGATCAGAGCAGGCAACTTTCCTTCCGCTTAATGCCGCTAATTACAGGCGGCAGCTCCGCCGTCGGCCGAGGAAGGGGATCCCAAGCGCGGGGGGACTCCCGGTTCCCCCCACCGGGCAGGGTGCCGCCGGCAGCGGGCCGTCCCGCACCCCCGGGGAGAGCGCCTTCCCGCGGGGTCAGCCCCCGGGAGAACCCCCCGCGGAGCCGGAGCAGCTCCCGGCTGCTGCGGTGCCGCTGCCCGGGGTGCCCAAATCCACCACCCCAATAATCCCGGGGGGATGAGCTTCCCGAAGGGAACGCCGCCGGGAGCCCGGCGTGTTTCCCGGGATGCTGGTGTCAGGGAGCGTTTAGGAGTCGGGCGAGCGCTTGGCTGGGCATCCCCGTGACCTTCTGGGTGAAAAAACTGGCTTGAGGTGAAATCGGAATCGCACACATTAAATGAATTAAAAGCCAACTAATTACTGGTTTCTGAACAATCCAGCAGGGAATGGTCCACCGGCAGAGAAGTTTTGAGGATGGGTTGGCTGGAGGTGGGTTCTCAGTCCATGCCCTGTGCTGTCTTTGTAGCAACTCGGAAGAAAATACGAAATCAGTGCTGGTAATGATTTCTACTTGACATAAAAATTGGTGGAGTGATAAATAATGATGGGAGCGGGTCAGTTACACCGAGCAATCTGGATCGCTTGGCAGGCTCTGCTCATTTGAACAATATGTGATTTTAATATAGCCAAATGCAAGATCATATATCTCGGAGCAGAAAATGAAGGTCACAGGATGCTGTCGTGGGAAGCGGTGGCGTTGAGGAGGATGGAGGAGATGTGACAGATAATAGAAACTAAACGTGGATTTTTTGGCGTAATCTGCTCTATCAGAGCTATGCAATTTTTGGATGTATTGGCAAGAAAATATTACCTCGCAGGATGAGGGTGGTCTTGGCATCCCAAGACATCCCAAGACAGATACATACTGTGTCCACTTTCGGTGTCTGCATTTCCAAAAATAACACTGGAGAACTGGAGAGTATTCAGACAAGAGCTTCAGGAACAACCCATGAGCTGGAAAACCTGTCATACAGTGAGAATTAAGAAGCTCAATCTATTCAGCTTGTTAGGGAGAAAATTAGGAGGTGGCTTGGTCACCCTCTGTAAGTAGTTAGGAGAGACGCTTTTGGAGGGTGGAAGGTTCTTTAATTTATTAAACAAAGGCATAACAGGATTCAGCACTGGAAGGTCAAGCTAACTAATTCATAATTAAATTAATTAATTTAATTAAATATAAGTATTAATATAAGGCCTGGATTTTTCACAGTGAGGATAATTAGTAGAGTAGGCGAGACACTTTTAAAGGAGCTTCTTGCTGGAAAAAAGCTGTTTTGATGGAAACATTTGAGGGTTTGGCAGAAAAATAGTTGCTTACAGAAATTCCTACAGCAATATATTTTGAAACAGTTTGTTTTACAATATTGTTCTGAAATGTATTTTCTCGTGTTAATTTACGCATTTTCATTTTATATTATTGTACCATTATCACATTATATCATGAAAAATCATTGAAATCTATTTTCATTTTAATTTTCAAAGTAGGGACATTTGCTCTGTAGTACTGAGCGAATACGGAATTGATGGAGAATTCTTTCCATTATAACACAGCAGAGAATCTTCACGCTGCCAAAAGTATGACATATTTCATGTGCCATGAAGTTTCTGATGACCTTAATGATTTTAAAATATAAAATAGGAATCGCTACCTCTGTTGTCAGTCACGGAGTGTTGCCAGCAATAGGTGTGTGCATACTGCAGGCAGCGCTTGCCGTCGGCTGTTGCTGATGACCTGTAAGAATAGAAGGGAAAAAAATGAAATGAAGTTACAAACCAGCATTTTAAAACTACGACGTCAATTCTCCATGGAAAGAAAATACTTTAAAATGTTAGAATTTCCCATAGTATGAGAAAACCTCTAATAAGCCAGTGTTAAAACTGTTTACCTGTGGATTGGTCTTTCCTGCTTAGACCTTCCACGCTACGTGCTCCAGCACTGACAAAGCTTATGGCCGTGGCACAGGTCGGACTCAGCGACTAACGAGTCTCTCTACATTGACCATGGCTTTTGGATCAAGAGTGTGCTCCGGATGCAAAGATCCCTATCGCTTCCATCATTGTGCTTTGCATTGCACAGGTGCCTCTGGAGAAGCAACTTGGTGTCCTTGTGGATGAAACGGGATGGGAAGATGATGTGGTACAAACCCCCTCCTCCCAGCACCCTTCAGCTGCAAATGGGTGCTCGGTCCATGGCACCAGAGAAGAGCTAATCCAAAGAAATCGCCCCAAACATCTACAGTGGAGGTGGCAAGTCCTCAGCACCAACTGTCATTAGTGCCTCCTGGTCTCCCCTAATGAATTAATAACCTGCAGGGCAGACAGAGCCATGAAACCTCCAAACAAAACCTCGGAGCCAACAGAGAGTCTGTCCCAACTTGGGGTTGCTTGGGATAGGTCCGTGGTTTATAAATGCTCCCAGGCCTCTTTCTCATCTTACATCCTTGCATAATATCTTCCAATATGCAGCCCATTTTGTTGCAAAACGTGTCCTGTTCTGTTGGAAAATAGCCTCTATTTAGCAACGAATCTCTGCCTTCATACTTGTGTGGAGCTCAGCAGCCCACCTTCAGGTCAGCATGGCTTTCTGAAAATGCCACAGTCTCACTCCCCAGGCTCTTTACAACCCAACCTAGAAGACTTAAAGAGCATTTAGACAGCCTGGGATGGGGGAAACCTCTGTGAGTGGTGCTGCTCTTGCGTGATGGAGCATGGGCAAAGCTGGCTCACAGTCATCTACCAGAGGTTTGGTTTGCGAGGCAGAGGTGGAGCCCAGGGAAAGGAGCCAGACACAGGCATGTTTGGTAGATGGGAACAGATTAAAGAGAGGTGGAGGTACATTGAGCTGAACTAGGGTTTTTGGAAGCCCTGGAAGGAGAGCGGTGGTTGCTCCTCAGGGCTGAGGCTGGGTGAAGCCAATGGCACAGGATGGTGCCACTGCCTCCTCCGGGCGGCGTGCAGGAGTATCAGCTGGAAAAGGTCCTGCACATAAGGTGGCCTGGAAAAGTCCCGACTTTGGGGTGCTAAAAGCCACTGTCTTCTGATGAAGTTAGGGAAGGACTGGACTGCAGAGCTCCTGGTCCCTCTGCTCATGCCGTGGCACTGCCCTTCGTCTTCAGACTCCTAACAAAAGCTACACAGACAAATACAGCTAAACATCGCTCAAGGCATTGAAATATGTTCTTAGATTTGTTGTAAATGAACATTTTTTCCCTGAAAACTTCCATAACAACCATCAATAAAAACACCTTCAAACTGAGGTTCCTCCAGGGGTTAATAACCATTAGAAAAGCAGATACCGAAACCCTGATGGAAATAATGCAAAAAAAAAAAAAAAAAAGGAGAATGAAAAGGTATCATGTGCTAAGGGTTTGATTATGCTTCCAGTTCACACATCCCCTAACATAAATGTAAACCTGGGAAAATTAATGGTATAGAAACACTTCAGTAATCCCTTTAACTTTGAATCTCTGCATCAGAAATACCAAGGTGTGTAATGCTTTCATGTGGGCTTCAGAGATGGATTTATAAAACAGAACAAAATACTTTTTTCAAAACATAAAGCATTAATATACCTTCAGTAACTATGGCTTGTCTTGCATTAACCTGAGGGGCAGATTTGCTACCTCTCCTGGTATTATCATATTGAATAATACCCATAGAAGCCAATGAAACTACTTGTGAGTAAAATATTACTCAAAAAGGTAAGACTATCAAAGCCAAATCATATGTAAATAATATCCTTCAAAGTCTGCTGAACACGTCTTCTAGCCACAGAGCGCTAACATTTTAATTATCAAAATATAAAAATGCTCAGTGCAAAAGCCCAAGAGACCAAAGTTTTTGAATTAAGTCCATAAAAAATAAATATATTAAGTTGAAAATTATGGAAGGCTTTAAATAATGTATTAAGCTTCTTTTTTTTGAGCATTAGAATGGCTCCAGTTGGTGTTGTAAAACCTTTTGCAGCAGTGGTGGTGGAGACACTTTGTAATAAAAGCTGAAATTTTCTTGTCATTTCTTGGTTCTTAGAGGTCTTTGTGAAAACCACCAATACAGTGAGATGCAAAGTAACATCGTAAAATATGGCAACAACATAGAAATTACCATTAATGAATTCTTTTGCTTGCAATGACCTGTAAAGGAGACATGGTGCCTTAACAAGGTCTTGATCAGCTTCCTTTAGAACTGCCAGTGCTTCCTGGAGTTACCAACTAAACAGGGAATAAATATGGCCCCTCCGCTTCCAGCATTTACACAGATGAGCTCAGTAGAGTAAACCTTTGTAAATATTTTTGAAGAGTGGGGCAGGCTTTCCACAGGAAAAGCAAGATAATTGACCCAGACTGCATATTACTGGAACGACAAAGTAAATCTTCACATTTATATTTGTGCTAATGAAAGGGGTTGAATGGCAGGGTAATCAAAACCTTACACATTTTGTGGCAATTAATTTCGATTACTTTTTAAAGGGTTGCGGGTTTTTGATGCCAATGTTCTCAAAAATTATTTTGTGAAACATTTTCTGCTTGTTGGTGCAACTGTAACATTGGCTAAATTCTAGCATTAAATTCTTTTACGTCTAGAAATACCCTTCAATTTTAAAGAAACAAAAGGTGCATTAAAGGGTAAAATAACCACCAACTGCCATCCGTGGCCTCAGCAAAACGGTCTGCAGCCCATGAAGTCATATGTTAAGTTTTCTCTCTGGGCTTTAGACCTTGGGTCTCTCTGATCTCTGCTCCTCCTCGGTGGAGCCACCAGGGGTAATGCTCTCCAGCTGCACAGACCCAGGCTGGACACCTTCAAATGCAGCAGCTCCTGTGAAGATGTCAGTGCAGTCTTTACCTAAGCTGAGGAAGTCTGTAATAAATAAAAAGGCAGAGAACCGATCACCATGCCAGTAAAACAAACTCCTCCTTAAAGTTTCCTCTGACTAAGCGGTGTAGAAGATAACAAAACCACCAACACCCAAAGCCTTATTTATATCAAATGATTTAATTACATTCACAGGTGGCTCAGGCGTCGTGGTAATGAACACAGCATAAAAGCCTAGATTAGACACTTCAAATAGATGTTTGTGAATAATATTATACGCACATATTTCCATGAAGAACGCTGCTGCACCTGAAACTTTTGGAGCCTGAGCCATGCTTGGTCCTTCTCCCCTCCCTGTTAACTCCTACCTCTCTGCAGCAAAGCCAAGGTCCCAGGGCAAGCGCTGAGCCTCAGCTGATCTCACCAATTTCAATGATACAGGATAGATCTTAGCACAGGTGCAGCTCAGGAACATGGATTTAAATTGATGCTGGAGGAACAGAGGAGCTGGTTCAGCTGACTTTCCAAACACTGCGGTTGTCCCTGAGAGATGGAGCAGCCATTTACAGACCAGTTTCTGGGGGAAGGGATATGGACTGCAGATGGCTTAATGCTTAGAAGAGGGAAAGGTAGACCTGCTGCTGTGAGCAGTTCTCTTACCAGTGACATCTGAAGGAGCAGAGCTTTCAATTCAGAGATGGGGTGTCGGGCAAGCCAAGGCATTGAAGGTTTTAAGTATCTGGTACCTTAGTACAAGTAGATGAATCTATGATAATGAAAATGTTTGCATTTTCAGCTTCATTTTTCTTGTAAAAGAGTGTTTCTCTAAGCCATATCCCTAATCATCACTGACCATATCTGACAAGCTCCATGTTGAACTAGGGGACAAATTTGACTTAGGTTGTTAACTGATAGCTTCCAAATCATTTTATGAAATTACCTGAAAGAAACAGTCCACTCCCGCCCAGCAGTGAACATCAGCAGATGATTTTCTTTTTCTTTGTTCTAATACACAAGAAGAGTAAAAATAAGCTAATCCTGGTTTTTAGTTATTCAGCTTCATGCCATTGCAAATCACAGCGAGTGATGGAGGCTCACACCAGGAGTCCCAGCTGACATAGGTGGGTGACAGCTAGGAAGAAGGGAGCTCTGTTAGACAAGGTGGGGGACCCCCACGGAGCATTCAGGTAGCAGGGGGGTGTATATTTCTCTCCAATTTTTTCTGCCTCTGATACCTTGAAAAGTGCTGCACTCCCTCTTTCAGCCTGGCTCTGGGGTATTGTGGCTGTATGCTCGGGAGAGGAGAAAATATCACTGAAAAAATAAAGTTTCTTGGAAAAGCCTGGGTGCTCTTCTCCAGGGAGAGACACCACGGGGGCTCAGGGACTTGCTGATGGTTCTTCCTGGTGCAAGAGGAGGAGCCAGAGCCCCTGCACTGCTTATGATTTTATTACATCCAGCACAACGTAGAAATTGCTCTGCATGACTCCGAAGGACACAGAGAGGGAAACTTGAGTCTAGTTTAGGAATCTGGGGGAAAAGGCAGCGATTCCAGAAATGTTTAGCAGAAAAGTGAGAGTATAAAGACACCATCATTAACGTGGCTTGAAAGACAGGACATTAATGCAGCCGAAAGCTCTTGCTGGTCGGACCTGCCAGAACATCCCCGGCTACACGGGTGTATCAGCAGCCGGGGGGGCTTTGACTCTGTTGAGGTAGGTCCGTATCATCAGGAGGAGAAAGTGGAGAGAAGGCCCAGGAGGGACAGAGACCAAGAAACGAAAAAGAAAGAAGAGAGAGAGGAAAGAAAGGACAGAGAGAAAAGGGAAAAGGAGAAAGAGAGAAAAAAGGTGGGGGGGAGAAGAAGAGAAATGGGGAAGGCGAGCAAGCGAGACTGTATTTCTATAATTACTGTGGATTGGCTCGGATTAAGGGCAACTAGCTATCTCTTGGTTTTTCCTTTTTATATAACAACTAATCTCCTTCTAATCAGTTATTATTAAATTATATTCCATTTTTAATTCATTCACAGATCATTGGTGGCACAATTCGGACATCTGGACAGATAATTGAATAGAGATAATTTATGTAAATGAGGAACAGTTGTGTACAGAGGTGGGGGAGGGGAGATTTCGGCTCCTGAGGCCAGTGACCTAATGAGGAGTCTCCAAAAGCTGCCCTTGCTCCCTGGGAGGACTCAGGTGCGAAGGGGGATGCTGAGGATATTTGGGTATTGTGCTGGATATTAACACGCGTACAAGGGGCCATCAAGCCCGAGCTGTCTCACTTGACCCAAGGGACCAACCTGTATCGACCATCATTTCTCTCCAGACTGAAGACACTGGCCAAATCAGCATCTGAAGATGCCCCTTTCCTCCCAGGAAGAGGTTGTTTCTAACCCAGATCTTTTCACCACCCCAATTTGCAGTGCGATGCCCCAGCGCTGCATTGACATCTCTGTGGGGCTGGGGCAGCAGCGTGGGAGCTACCCCATCTCAGTTGTCCCAGGTGGAGCCCAGCAGCCTGGGGAAAGGCTCTGGGTGATGACGGTCTCTCTGGGGCAGTGAGCCCCCAGCTCAGCCCGCCTGGGGGAAGCTGGGTGCCCTGGCCAAGGGGCAGAGCAGGCTTGGCACAGGTGCAGGCACACCAGGCTTCACAAGTGACTGAGTGTCATTTCCCTGTGACCAGAGGCCCTCTGTCTCGCAAAATTAAAATCTCTCAACAGCTAGCCACCTGCCACCAGTGCTGCTGGGTGGATGAACACCAGCCGACTGCCAAGCCTAGTACCTTGTGCAGGCCCGATCTTAACCCTAGGGACTACTTACTTACCCTTCAAAAATGCCTCTGTGCTCTTTGATAGATGTGGTCTAATCCCTCATTGCTTGTCCCAAACCTTGAATTTGTGAATCAGGAGAAACTTATGTAGATAGGCTTCAAAGAGAGCCCTCACGAGGAAAGGCAATAGCTGAGGACCACAGAGGATCTGGACTAAACCATTGTGTTAGCAGCAATAAGAAAAAACTTCCCCAAAATTCACACTTATTGACATCTATATGGAAACTATAAGAATGAGCAAATGGATATCTGCAGTCAAATAATGGCCAGAGAGACCACACAATGTGACAACGGGAGCCATCAGACCCAGCGTGAGCACCTACAGCGTAGGCAGTCTACATTGACCACATTCCCATTATAGCCAGAGGGCTCTGGTCAGTAGGCTCAATAGAGCCCAGGGCACAGTTCATCTTCTCTTGAAACAGTTGTCCAGACTGGACTAGAGGAATTGCATCTCCATTGACCTTATTGACAAGATTGATATGGACTACAAAAGTAGCCCATGACTCTCTCAGGTGTAGGCATCTAAAGTCAGGTGAGATGGATCCCACTCTAAGGGAGATGAGGTATTATTCTGCTTTTGCAGGAATGGAACAGCAAAAATGCAGATTCCCCTGCCTTGCAAGAAGAGCGAAGATTAAAAAGAAGTCCTTGTTCTGGGCTGTGGTTGTATTATTTTTCTGCTACGTTTGGATGCCACAGAGCTAGGTGCTGAAGAAAGAAGCGTGATAGATAAATTTATCTTCCAAAGAGGGAAAGATTGCTAGACTCAATTGCTATGGCAAGAATCTAATTTCCATCACTCTATCATAACAGGAGAATTTTTTCTGTGCATACTGAATTGTCTTAGCATTATGGAACTGTTAGAGGAAGGGAACACCACAGATGCATTCAATATGTGGGAAAACTACTCACAAGATTTGTTTCTCAAAATAAATTCAGGTTGAATTGCCAAGGACACAATCCAAATGAAATGAAGCTGGTTCAAGTGACCTTCTTGCCTGGTGTCAGAAATACACTGGTCCTTGTTCAGCTCTTTGGTTTATTTTGTTGATTAAAAAAATCCCTTTTCAGATTTGTTCCTGAGGTCCTAACTAGCAAAATGCGAAGTTGCCACTGGGGAAATTGTGAATTTTCAGATGGGAGTTATCAATGAAAATGAGAATGCGCCAGATAACTGTAAATAACAGGTGCTGAGTGTAACTGTCAGGCTGGGACAGAAGTTCTCCAGCAAGGAGAGTTTAAATCTACCCTTCTTCAAGTCTTCATAAACGATGGAGAAAGCAGACCAAGTTGCATATTAATGCCATTTGCAGATAATGTTGAGTTGGAAGAATTTGTGCCCATCAGGCAGAGAGAACCAGAATGTTCCAGTGAGGAAACCATAGGTGGGAGTTAACTCACCAAACTACCACAGGGAGAAAATCCCAGGCCCGAAAGTGTGCCTGGGACAGACAGACGGACAGTGAGACCAGTTGAAAATAATACTTTGGTGTGATTGAATGTAAATTTGCAATATTCAAAGCTCTGAAAAGGATTGAGACAGCTCCACGTTCAAAAACAGGACATTGTGCAGCAGCCCATCAATGCTATATTGCTCTGATGTTGCATTAAAACTCAAATTTTCTGTGCAGTTTTGAACGTTTGTTTTTTTAAGTAAAAGCTGACAAACTGTACAGTCTGAAGAGGAGGAAAGAAAAGGACTGGGAACTGGTGGTTTTGGTCTGAGAGCCAGGCATATGTGTGCCCAGCTTGCTTAAGTGATAACAGGAGGGGAGTAGTAATGCCTTAGATACCAGAAAGGTACAAAATCTGATGAGGAAGACTAAAGATTTGGGCTACCATCAGGAAGAAGAGTGGTAGGCACTATGTGAATGCAGGTCACAGATCACCTATGCACAGGTTAAAGGTGAGCACTGGGAGGGGATGGATGACATTAGACTGTAGACATTTCCCCAGAGTAACTGGTAGGACTGTGGGAGCTCTGTCATGGGGAACATTTAGATCTTTTCACTCTCACACACTTGCCCTCTTACTGGTGGTAGCCACCAGTGCCAGACACAGGAGGTGTGCAATGCTGCTGGCCCCTTGCAGCCTGCACGCTTGGCTCATACGGGACCTGGTGAAGGCATCTGCATGGCAGGAAACTCCTAGACCAGGTACCACATCCTGTCCCAGCCCTCCTCGTCCCCCTCTCCAATCTTTCTTACATTTTCCTGCAATCTTCTGTACAGTGTGTGCTTTTTCCGATACTGCTCTTCCTTAAGCATTCTGGAGGCTGCTGAATGTCTTAGGGTCTCAACCTTTTTTCCTTATGACCGTTAAATTACTTTGGTAACTCCTAATATAGTCTGTTAAGAAGGGACTATCGTATTTTTGTTTTGTTTTAATCATACCTTATAATATTAAGCCCTCTTTTCTCTTATAGTGGAAAAGCTTCTTAAGAAAGGGAGCATTGCTGTGCGTCCTAAATGTATCCAATTTGGAGTAGAGTATTTCCTTTGCAAACTTATTCAGTAGCCAAACCTCCTTGACATTTATCTCCGTTTCATCTTCAGTTTCTCTCACTTCATCATGGACTTAGTCAACTGCATTTTCCCAAAGGAGCAGGTGGGCCGTGATGAAAATGCAGACTCAGACATAATTGACTCTGAGAGAGCTTTGAAGACCAGAGCTAATATCCTGCCTTGTCAGACAACGCAACTTGAGATTCCACACCACTGCTGGCACACAATGGTGAGCTGCTTATAGCAGCCTGAAGAAAGGTGGAGCCTGGAAATGTGTCCACCTTTCCGGCCAAAGGACCATGATCCTCCTGTGGTCTGTTTCTCAACTCAAAAGAAAGCGTGAAAGGCTTTGTGCTCCTCAGACAGACAAGGATGTTTGGAACATCAAGTGTGATACAAGGGTGTGATAATACAAGCATCCTGGCCTGTATGAGGAATAGCGTGGCCAGCAGGACTAGGAAAGTCATCATGCCCCTGTACTTGGCAATGAGATTGTACCTTGAATACAGTTTTGGGCCCCTCACTACAAGAAAGACATTGAGGTGCTGGAGTGTGTCCAAAGAAGGGCAATGGAGCTGGTGAAGGTTCTATGATGAGCAGCTGAGGGAACCAGGGTTGTTTAGTCTGGAGAAGAGGAGGCTGAGAGGAGACCTTATTGGTCTCTACAACTACCTGAAAGGAGGTTGTAGTGAGATGGGGGTCAGTCTCTTCTCCCAAGTAACAAGGGATAGGATGAAAGGAAATGGCCTCAAGTTGCCCCAGGGGAGGTTTAGATTGGATATTCAGAAAAACCTCTTCGCTGAAAGGGTTATCAAGCATTGGAACAGTCTTCCCAGAGTAGTGGTGGAGTCACCATCCCTGGAGGTATTTAAAAGACAGGTAGACGTGGCACTTAGGGGCATGTATTAGTGGTCAACTTCGCAGTGTTAGGTTAATGGTTGGACTTGATAATCTTAAAGGTATAAATAATTCTGATTCTATGCTATGAACAGTAATGCATGGGGCCAAGGAAAGAAGGTGACATAGGATAAACATACAGATTGAAAATAGATAGGAATAGAGAAAAAGGGGCAAGGAAACAATTTCCAACCTTTACTTGAAACTCCATTACTTGAGGTGGATACTCATTCCAGCCTGATACATTTCCAACCTCCCAAGATTTCCCCAAGGAAATGCTGCAGAAATAGATACTTCTATTAAGGTACATAGACAGTAGGCTTCAGGCTAAGTCTTGAAGCCATTGCTTGATTTAGATTTCCTAGCAAGGAGAAGCAGTACCAGCAGTCAGGTTGGTTATCTGGTGGTGATGGGGAGGCAATGCTCACACCACTCTTTTAACTCCAGCAGCAATGCTCAGTCAGTCATGGGCTGGCGTGGTAGTGATCTGGGTGGCATACCCCTTCCCTTTTCTTTTAGCCAGATCCCAGAAAATGGTGGGGGCCAACACTGTGTCTACCTCAAGGGTTTGGTCAGCTCTTAGGTCTCCATCATCTCTCAGATCTCCATTCTGTCATCATTCCTGGTTGGTGAGCGTACACTGGGGTGTTAGTGAGGAGAGCAGTGATGTGTTCAATGAACCAGTGGCACTTCCTGATGCCTCATCCATCTCTGCGTACTTCCATCTCCAACACTGCTGAAGGTTAGATGGTGGATGTCAGAAATTATGAGATGTACTCCTAGAAAGCTAGGATTGGAAGGGACCCAGAGAGGCCGTCTCTTCCTCCTCTCTGCCTCATGGTGTGATGGGCCATACCTGTCTCATTGTTGACAGATGGACAAGCACCTAAGTGATCTCTTCCAGAGTATTCTTTGCAGTCTTTCCCCCCCCTCTCAATTTTTCTTAATTTCGCTTCTAATGTCTAACACAGACCTTTCTTGCTACAATTTCCTGTGGACTGACCTGCCTGCCATGGGAACAAAGGACAAATTTTTCCCTCTCCCTTTATAATTTTTGTGCCTGGGGATTTTCTTTTATTGACTCTTAGTCTTCCCTCTTCAAATTACACAACACCGCTTCTTCCAGCTTTTCCTTGCAAGGACTCATCTCCGATCTGTGATCATTCTTATTGCCCTCCTTTAGACACCCTCCAATTGGTCCGCATTGAAAGGCAATGCCAACACAGGGCTCAGAACACCAAGTAAAGTCCCACCAATGCTGATTAGAAGGAAAGATAATTTCCAGAGGTCTGGACATCTGTAGTCGTATTTATTCCTTAAAGTAGGAGGTTTGCTTTTTTGCAACAGGATACTATTTTTGGCAGGGCTTGTAATCCATTCTAACCCCTGGTGGTTTTTTGGAAGAATTGCTGCCTAACAAATTGTTTTCCAACCCCTGTTTATGCATTTCATTTTTTCTGCATCACCGACATTCTTTGCATGGTTTCTTACTGACTTTCATCTATGTTTTTTCAACCACTTTCCCAATTTTGAATGCTAAGCCTGTCCTCCAGTGTACTTTAAGTGCCTTTCAGGTCTTTCAGGTCTGTGTCTTCCTGATGTGCCCACTCTCTCTTCTGTTATCCATGTTGTTAATTAAATCAGTGAGCAGAACCAGACCCAGAAGAGATCTTTGTGGACCTATTCTCAATACATCCTTTATTTTGATAGCAAACTACTAAGAACTATGCGCTGAGCACAGTTTTTCAACTAATTTTTTATCTATCTGGTTTAAACCATCCAGTGGTTTCTGCTAATTTATATTTCCCTGGTTTTCTCATAAGGACAGCTTCTGAAATGGAGCCCAAACAGCTTATTGAAGTAAAGATACACAACATCTTCTGGTCCTTCCTTATCTACAAGACCTGTTGCCTTGCCACAGCAATAAATTAGAGTGACTGGAAGGGACTGATCCTTGATAAATCCACACTGAATGCAATCGATTGCTTCATTTTGCCTTTGATATTTAGAGATAACTTGGTGATTTACACCAGAATTTTAATGGGAATGGCAATTAAGGTGATTGGTCCATAATTACCCATCTTCCTTTCCTTCACTTTTTAAAGAGCGATGCCTACGGTTTTCCTGTATTCCACCACATCTCTACAGGTTCTGGAAGGCAGCCACTACTGACTCTGGGCTGCTGTAGCCAAATCTCTAAGTACCTACAATGAAGCTCATTACACCCAATAAATCTGAATGCATCTATCTCAATAACATTACTTCTACTGTACTCTTTCCTTATTCCATGCCAAGATCTTACCTCTTTATCACTGTTATTAGTTTCTCTAATATTATCCTCTGTCAATAATTTTCACTCCCTGTTGAGCCGTGATCCAATATTTTGCTTAGTCTTCTAAGCAAGTCTTCTCTTGCTACTAATGAATTTACAGGAAGATTTCTTGTTCCCTTTGATTAACCTGCTGCTTGCAAACTTATTTTATGCTTGGCCATTTTGATTATGTTCCTACATGCCTCTGCTGTTCTTCTGTACTCACCTTTTATGCTCCAACCTACTGCTTAGCTTCTGCATTTGAGAAGGTCAATGGGGAATTTGTGAACTGACCAGGTTGTTTTTGAAATATTTTTTCCTGTGTTACCAGGAGGCTGCCCCTCCTGGAGCAGAGGAAGATGAGGTTGCTCAGATAAATAAGGCTGGTGCTGCACGATCTTGCTGTTCTCCCACCTTATTCCAGTGGAAGAAGGCGGTGCAGCAGCAGGTTGCAGGTTGGAAATTGGATTAGGAGATGCCAGAGACAGGGAAATGCAGGAGGCCTCTTTTCCCCACAACTGTGTTTGTTGTAGAGCAACTATTTTAAACATAATAAAGATCATAACCATAGCACTAACGACATCTGTTTGAGGATGTGCATCCTTGGACTCTGCAGCCTGAGGTGTTAGCCTGCTGCTCCGGTCTGGGTGATGATGGTTGGTCTGATCCTCAGTCCACTGACTAACAGCTTTGGGAGTGAGGGGGTTGAGGAGGGGTGGGAGAGCACAGTGCTGTGCTGCAAGGAGTCCCTGCACTGCAAGGTGCCCAGGAACAACACCAGGGCCCCAGCATGCCCTTGCAGCGTGGGCACCTGTCACCTCTTGATATGCCACCACCAAGCCCTCCTCCAGCATCCCACCTCAACAAAGCTGGGGGCTGAGTGTGTGGGCAGAGGGCTTAGGGGATGCCAGGGTAAGGTCCTCCTCAGCGTCCCATCACATCACCTCGCTGATGCTGACCCGCACCCGTGTCTTCTCCAGTGTCCCAGCACCAGTGTCCTTGTCCCTTTATACCCCCTCCTTTTGCCCTGACAACAGGTCCTCCTCTTCCTCCCCCTCCTCCTGGTACCCTGGGGGTCTGTGCAGACAGCCCCCCCCCTTTGCTCCTCATTAACACCCCTCCCAACCCGGCAGGCACAGACACCACCAGCAGCTCCTTTCCCCTCCAATCCCCTCCCCTTCCCTTCCATAATCTATCTACATATTAAAATGAGTTTGTCCCTGATTTACATGCGTAAGAAGGGATGTAATAATGAGGACGTAGATTAGAAGATTTAGCACAATCGTTTGTGTAGATTGTGTCCCATCAAAGGGCAGCTCTGACGAGCCGAGATTAAGGAGCAAACAGCTGCCGCTGGAATTCAGTCCATTTGTTTGTTTGCTGTTTTCTCTCTTGACTCCAGCAAACAGTCTCATTAACATGCAAGTGATTTGCCCCTTAAGCCTTTTCCTGTTTATTATTGGGGGAGTTGCTGACGAGGGCTTTGTAGAGTCCCTGGCCCAGTTCTGAGAGATCGACGTGCAAATCAAGATTAAAATGGGAAGTAATTAAAAACAAAGAAGGGGCCACGACACCTTGGTCCCCTCTTCCCTGTGAGAGGTCTTAAAGTTAGGGCACCGGTGGAAGGTGCGGGGTGGGGGGAAAGGGAGCGCTGCCCACCATGCCTGTGTGCCCTGGCGCATCCCTCTCGGCCACCGCACCCGGCTCTCCCTTTCTCCTGCTCTCCTCCACTCCCCCCTCTGCTTCCCCCCTCCTCAAAATGTCTGGCTGTCTACTAAACTCATTTGCAGCCTTTGCTTCAACGGCCTCGTTTGGCGGCACCTTCCATATGGTCCCTGCTCGCTCCCCGCCACAGCCTCGGGACGCCGGGCAGCGGGCTCCACACCGGCTGCTGCCTTCATGTGGGTGGCTTCTAGCCTGGGGCCATCCATGCCCTCCGTCCCCTTAGCTGTGATGTCCCCATCCAGTGTCATGACCCCACCAACAGACCCTTCAGCAACCACAGAAGGTGAGGGATTGGACGCGCAGGGATCCTGCAGCAGCCACACTCACGGGCATGGATGGTGATGGACTCAGGGTTCCTCATGCAAGGGTCTCCAGGAGCCACCCTGGTTGTGACAGTAGCTCAGGTCACGGGAGCAATGCTGGGAACAAACTGGCATGGTGTCTATCTTTCAGTAGCATTCAGGTTCAGACGGGTAACTCTGCCGTGGCCCCGGGCAAATGTCACTGGTGCCCACAGCACCTCCGAGGCGTCGCAGCACCAACCACCGACACTCCCTGGTGTGTTCTGCCTCTTTGTGCCAGCCTGCTGCTGGTGGGAGCCCGGGGACAGCGATGGCGCGCTCATCCGCCGGCCCCCCGCCGCTGGCTAGGGATGGCACCGTGAGGAACAGCACGCAGGATTTCCTGGGCTGAGAGAGAGAGAGAGAGAGAGAGACTGTCACATAAATCCCCTGCAAAGCAAGCAGCCCTTTCTCTTCATTTATCAGAGCGCCTGCCGTATCCCCTGCAAGACAAGTAAAAATATAATGAAGGCTGGAAACTTGCTCGGGGAAGCAGTAATGGTTATGAAGCGTGTGTCTGCACAGACAAGCAGGGACAGAGGCGGGTTTGCCCTGGCTGGCAGCCGGCTCCAGCCTGGCAGCGTGGAGCTGTGCTGGAGCATCTCCACACCCAACCTCACGTCTTGGTCACCCTCAGGGTTCCTGCCTCGGGCACAGCTGCTCCTGGACCCGAGGTGGATCTGGCCCGGGAACGCAGCACGCTTGCACCTTGCTAAGCAGACTTGCACGCGCACGTGTGCACCCTCAGTACCAGCATGAGGCTGTTCACCAGGTGCTACCACGCGACGCTGCACGGGTATGAAATTTGTGACCTTCTTTCGTCGTTTTCTTAAGTGCCTGATGTTGAGAGGCTGCTGTGCACCTTTCCACGGGGCGCAGGACCAGCCGGAGCTCCCTCAGCACGATTTTTCGACCCGTTACAACTCAGCCCTGATTGATTTTCAGTGGATCATTGAAAGCTGCTCCATCTGTCTAGCCCTAACAGATTTCCACCGCCTGCTTCTCTGTTGCTGGTTGTGGGGTATTTTCCACAAAAATAGAGTTTTGGTTTATAATGGGATAAGGGTTCTGTGGCTTGGGCGCTTTACCCTCGTCAACACCTGAGCCCTTTTTGCTCAAACACAGCACAGCCAAAGCAACCGCCGCTTCCTTGGATGGCGCTCAGATCTGGAGAACTTCACACTCCCAGACTGAAAGAGTTATGAGTGATTAAGAAGGCAGCTGATAATAGAAATGCTTAGTCAACCTTGATGTAAGTCATTTGAGTGCTCCAGCTCTAAATGGGAACGAGCCGGTGAAATCAATGTGCATCGGCAGCGCGCCCGTAAATAAACAGGGAGCTGCAGGAGAGCACTGCTCACTCAGAGCTCATGTAACCATCCGTGTCACTGTCACACAGAGCATCTCTCCCAAGCTGGTCCTCAGGAATGTGCTGATGGACCCCAAATAGCAGGGCCGGTGCTTCAGACAAAGGAAGACACATGATGGAGAGGGGGTGCTGGAAGAAAAACACTTGCAAATTGAGGAACATGAGGATACTGGGGTAGTTCCCGATTCCAAAAAAAAAAAAGCTGTTCCCTCCAGGAGGGTCTAGAGATTCACCCTGAGATGGCAGGTGCAGGGAACCTCCGGAAAGCGGTGGCTTTGCCAAGGGGACAGAGGGGACACCGAGTCCCCCAGCATCTCACGGGCTCCTGCATTATGTGTGCAGAGGGGTCTCTGCCCAAACCTCCTGCTGTGGTAATAAGCACTCGACTGAGAGCAGGGCAGGCAGAAAAAAAAAAGAGGGGCCTCGTGGGCCCGACTGCCGTGTGTGCCACCGCGTGAGCCGGGAAGGTGGGGGCGTCTCTAATCCCCCGGGGCCAGGCCAGCTGCCAGGATCTGGCTCATTCCCCAGCATGGCAGCACCGCAGCCCCTCTCTCCTCGCCCGATGGCACCCTTTGCAGGGCTGGGGCTAGCTGCAGCCTCTTTTGCAGGCACAGAAATGCCACGTTTGATGCGCACCTTCTCTTGAGTGGTCCAGGAGGCTTTTAGGACCTCCAGAGACACTTAGCAGGACCAAGGGGGCAGGCTGCATCTCCTAACTTGCCCCTCTAGATGCTGGTTGTTTCATGCACCAACTTGGCCAGACCTGTGCTGGGCTGTTGCTTTTCCTCTCCATCAGGAATAAAGTATAAAATCATGATTCTGCACACAACAGAGGGATTTTTAATCGAGGCCACCCCACTGCAAGCAGCTTCTCCCTTCAGAGGAGAGAGATCCTACTCACCCTCCACCACATCCTTCTCTCGACTGTGATTATTGTTCCATTACTATTGCTATTATGTCATAAATTGACGTCTTGTGTTCCTGTTTGTTATCCGGGGATTCTGCTCTAATCTTGACGATCGCTAATGCAGTGTAAATCCAGCACGCTGGGTGATAATCTGGCTACATAAAAAAAAAAAAAAGGAAAAAAAAAAAAAAAAGGACTTTCTAGGCATAATCGAAACCTTTCACTTTAATATTGCGCACAATACTTTTACCGGGAAATTGCATTTCCCTCAGCCCTTCTTCTTCGTGGCTCAGAAAGACACTGTGCTCTGCCCGTGTTTGCTGGGAGTCAGTGCACAGGATCCAGCCACCAGCGTGGCACAGAGCAGCTTCGCCCCGCGCTCCGGTGACACCCCAAAGTTGGCAGGAGCCCCGCTCCCACCCCTGCCCTGGCGGGGAACGCCTCCCCTCTGCCAAACAGCTCTGGAGGAT
>JAHREE010000101.1:279251-353402 GCA_033628505.1 Tringa tobata
GCCTGGGTCAGCGAACATGGGGTGTGTTTCTCTCCCCCTTCCCAGAGAGACATCAAGAGCACAGAACGCATGGCAAAGCAGGGAGAGAAAACGGGGAGGGCAAGACAATATATTAAAGCACGGTGGCGCCAATATTAAGCGAGAAAAAAATTCAAACCCCACCCTAAAACCAAACCATGTTTTTTTTGCAGTCCGGGCCCCCCAGGCGGAACCCCCCGGGGGCTGCCCTCAGGCTACCAGGGGCAGGGAAGCCCCCAACCCTCGCCCCGGCAGGTCCCCCCATCCCTGCCCCATAGCAGCGGACGGGGGCGGCGGGGGACGGGGCGCCCGTGAACGGGGCGGGCGCCCGGGTGTCGGTGGCGCAGCGTCCGGGAATGCTCCGCTGATCCTAACCAAGTTTGCCAGCCATGCTTTTCTCATGGCTCCCGCACAATGGCCCGTTTTCTGCCCACCTGCCGATTATGCTTAATTAGGCGAGGAGTTGATTAATTTGAGGTAATTGACAGCTAATTACAGGCCTGAGGGCTCATTAACTTGACGTCCTGTCTGAGGGAATCGGCTGGAGGGGGTCAGGTGATGTGCGGCCCCCCTCCGGCACCCGTTCACCTGGGCGGCCCCGGGGATGGGGACAAGCGAGGCCGCCCGGTGGGAGCCGGGATGCTGCGGAGCCATGGCTGCGGGCACCCGGGGAGGACAAACACCCCTGGAGGGGATATGGCGTGATGGATGCTGCGGGATGGGAGGGTTCCCCATGGTGACAAAGCAGGCTCTGGGTGGAGAAGGGTTGGGGAGGTCAGTGACAAGGTGGGAACTCAGGGAGAAGGCCAAGCACACACTTAGGAGGGGAGGGGGACGTGGATGGGGTGAGGGCTCCCAAGGCTGCGGCTCCCTGTAGGCTCATCCAGCAGTCCCCTCCATGCCCGTGGCCCCAGCGCGGGTCCATGGTGGCAGAAGGGTGCCACAGGTCCATCACCCCAACAGAAGCCCACAGTGTCTGCTGGTGGGCTGCAGGCAGCCATGCTGACTGTACAGCAGGTTATTGCAAGGCATCGTTAGTCACTTCATATTTACATCAGAGAATACAACTACTGATTGAAAACAGGGATATTTTTTTTCAATAAGAGTTTTTTCAGTTGCTCTTTACTGTATGCAAATCATGAGACAGCAAGAGAGCTGCTTACCTAACACCCTATACAATCTCCCTTGCTGGAGAATTTGGGCAGGTCCTCTGGATGTACAAATTTATCCTTATCTCACCTTTGTGGAGCAGGCGAGATCCCTGCATAGAGAGAGTCTCAATGACATAACCAAGGTCGCATTGAAAATCTAAGAGCTGAATCCAGCTTTTTGAGCCCTAAACCCAGGACCCTGACCACAAAACCAGCTTCACCATATTCCTCAAGCACTAGGTAGATAATGTGAACATGACCGACACCTGCCAGAGGTCTGGCCTTGCGGGCATTCTTCTCCTGGGGGACAGGCAGCTGCAGTGGAGCACAGACAGGTCTGGGATGTTCCTCTGCTGAGGAGAGGGTCAGAGGACTTTTAAAACTATGTATCTTGCTGCTGTCTAATTATGTCAGGCAGGATGTGACTGAAGAAATGTACTTGAAAAGTCAGAAAAGGATGGACAAGGTTTGTTGCTGTGGGAGCGCTCACCACCCTGACACTCCATCTCCTCTTTTGGAAGTCTTGCCCCAGACATGGGAGATCCTGGATGTAACAGAAAAATTGCAGCTCTTTCTGGGTCCCCATATAGAAGTCTGGTGAATAATCTCAAAAATCATCTTAAACCACAGACTGACCTGACCGCTGGGGCTCTTCAGCCAAAGGAAGATGCATCGCAACTGCCACCTACTCGGACACTTCCCTTCGCCTGCCAGCATCATCCCTCTGCCTTGCTTTGGCCTTGCTTCTGTCTGTGGCTCCTCTGAAAGCGCTGTGCTGTCCTCGCAGTCTTGGTGTGATCAGAAGAGATGAAAAACAGTTAGAGGTGTCTCATCTGCATATTGCTGACAGTGGATTTTAGGAGCCTGACTAAACAACTCGTTTCGATATCCTGCTATTGCATTCCACAGCTAACTTACACACTGCCCGTTATCCCTCTGAAATGCACTAGGGCTTCATTTTCTAAGCTCTCTTGTTTAAATTTCATGGAGTTGGGTAAAGCTGACTGGTCTTTATGGTAATCATTATTTAATACCCTTCTCCCATTTGTTGTTCCTTCTTTCTACCCTAAAGACACTCAGACTTGGTGATGATTCATGGTACAGAGGCCAAATGGACCCATGTGACGAATAAATTTTGTTCACCTACTCAGAACCTCTCCTGTGTCTGTCTCTTTCAGGAGAAGGTGTCTATAATTTAAATTGTATTTGACAGAACACCCTAACAACTTTTATTATGGCATTTATCACTTAGAACCTGGGAGAGGAGTTATTTGGAGGAGCCCAGACAGGTAGTTTCCTCTTTTTCTTTCTAGATCCATTGTTGAAATTGGCTAAACCTCAGCCATTTCTCATCTTGACTATTACAAGGCTGTTGCCTTCTACTGTGAACACCAAGACTATACACTGGTGCAACGATATTAAGCATTAGGCATAGCACTGGCCTACCCAGTAGTGAATTTCTTCCTCTTTTCTGTGTTGACACAGCTTCCATCAATAGTGCATGAGAGTCTCATAAACAGGGATACATTTAACCATATATGGAGTTTGAGGACTCTGGTAGATGAAGTGGTTACCCAGGTTTAACAAGATGTCTGTGGCAGAGCCAGATAGGAAACGTGCGTTCTCTGTGTTTTAACTCAGAGTTCTCTCTTGCTATAGGAAGCCTCACCCACCGAGCACCGCACTGTGATGCCGAGTGCCTTTCTGAAGAAGGACTGCTTCCTGGGGACCGTGACTTTTCCAAGGCCTAAGCTTTAGGAAAACTGAGCTTTTTGATACTGAATATTTGCCTGAATTCCCAAGTCATCACTAGAAGCCAGAAGCCCCACTCAACTGAGCCAAGAGCTCCTTCTGTCTAAAAGGAAATGGCCGAGTCCAGGCTTAGGGGTTTAGTTCTAGAAGCAGGAAATTTTACACAGCTGTAAGGCTCTGGGTAGGCAGTAACAGATATGATCCTTGAGGGATCCATGTAAGTAGCCTCACTGGGATCGCCCCTTCAGATCAATGGATCAGGATAGTGTAGGATCCTTCATTCGAGAGACTGTTCTTAAGAACAACCCACCCTACAGAATTATATTTTGATTTCAACTGATGTCATCTCAGCTGGAGAGACTGGTTACTGGTATATATTCATGACAATTTATTTGTATTTGAATACAGGTCTCTTGAACATCCAGAATTTCATTAAATTTAGGCCACCTCCTATACTAAGTCTGTGGATGCAGAGAAAAAAAATATGAAAAGTCACCAGTACTCAAAGAGAAGTGTATAATAGTGGTGGTCTGGTTTACAGTAGCAGAAGTGCAAGCATTCCCGACACAAACTATGCACAAGCTTTCCAGATAACTTCACAGAATGGAAATTATTGAGATCAAAGACAGGGTAACCTGTTTGAATTTCATTTGCTGTTTATCTCAGAATTTTTGGCTTTGGAATCCTCTGGCTCTTGGGAATCCAAAGAAGAGAAGAAGGTCTCAGCAAATTGTTCGTCCGTGGGAGGCAACCGTACCATTTTTGAAAAGCAATCTGGACTTCCAGCAGGTTGGAATGTTTCAGAGAGGCTCCAGATTTCAAGGAAGAGGGTAAGATTCTCCTACTTCTGATCATTACCTAAGTAGTTGCAAGGATGCAGTCGCTGATGCCCATGTCAGTGCAAAATGCTGCATCAGCCATCATGTGAAGCTGTCGTTTGTGTGGCCTGGATGAGAACTGTGCTCAGTTGTGGACTGGTGACACGGCTTTTTGGGACACCTTTTCCTATGCTTTCCTCTTTGGACATAGCTCAGGGCCTTTCAGGAGGAAGAGCGTTTGATCTAAAATACTAAGATATTATGAGTCTTCATCTGTTCTTCTCTGTTTTGACAGATATGAGCCACTGTTCAGCACAAACGTCCCTGGACCACATGCCCACCCACAGATGCCCACCTCGTAAGTGCATTTGCAGCTGAAGCTGTGCCTATGTGAACCTATTCACAACACTATCTGTAAACAGTGACTTCTAAAAATAAGCAACCTGCTGATTCTCCAATGTCTTCATTTAATTTGGGTACCTCTGTGGCATGAGATAATACAACAGGACAAGAGGACTGCTCTGAGCCCAAGGAGTATGACTGCCCAGAAGGAGGGCTTCTTAGGTCTGAAATACTTCCATCTCTTTTTCTTACCAAATATAATTTCTTCTGTAACATATGGACAGCCACCAAAAATAAGCTCTTTCTATTGAGTCCGGCTCCAGAAGTAATTTTTTTCCAGATACACAGGGTTTGTGTGAATTAACATGAGGCTGTGATGTTAACAACAGCAGCTCAATTAAATGTTGCTTTAAAATCCAGATCATACTGACTATGTATGTATATACGCTCATGTTTGTACGTGTGTATGTACTGCATTACAGCCCTACTCTGCAGGGGCTGGAATGACAACTCTCACAAATCAGTGAGAAGGCTGGTAGTGGCATCGCTGAATTCTAGGTCAAGATCCTGGTAAACAGCTTCAAAAACTGCCACAAGTATCTTCAGTGCATGGTTTCACTAACCAGGTCAACTTCCCAGTTCTGAAGTTCAACCTGGACACATTCCTGTGCAACCTGCTCTAGGTGGACCTGCTCTGGCAGGGGGGTTGGACTAGATGATCTCCAGAGTTCCCTTCCAACCCCGTATCATTCTGTGAAATGCAGGCAGCACCTGAAAAATGCCTAAGTGACATAGTTCCCAATCAGCAGCAAACCATCCCACATTTTAAGCTTAAGTGAGAAGTCAGGATCGAAACTCTACACTTCCAACCCAAATGCTGTACACAGTGCCCAAAGTACTGATACAGGTGCTTGACTAGATATGCCTGAGAAGTCAGTTAGCAGAAGTGTTCACAGGTGCACAGGCTTTTTACACCATTTTGAACATATTTCATCTTGAAGAGTTTTTAAGTAACTATTCTCTATCAATATCTGGGTTTCAGAAGAGAAGCTGCCTGATCGATTGCCTTGCTCAGGAGCAATAGGGTTACTGTAATTATCTTGTTTGCAAGAAAAATAAGAACATTTATCTCATTTTAGGTTAGTAGAAGAAATAGCAATTGTGAAATTTATCATTAGCCCAAATGTATTTTTATTTTGCTGATGAATAAATGTTGAATGACTGACCTTTGTGCTAGTATTTTCACCCTTATTTCTACAGGAATTTTATATTAAATTTTCCATAAAATGCTGGATTTTTTCAAGACATTTAACCCAAATAAGAACAAACCACCTTATTCTTATGTGTCCTGCATTTTAACATTTTGAGGTGAGAGGAGAACCAAAAGCCATTGGGTTCCATGCTGTAGAAAATAAAGAATATTTCTGAACCCTTAGCTTACATGAGGCTGTTAACGTTCATGCACAGAAGTGCTGATCTGTTGCAAAACTGTTTGAATTAAACTGAATGGTCCCAAGGGTGACCTCAAGTCTAATTTGTTTGAAGGTGCTGCAAGACAGTGCCAACCACAAGAATCAAAGAGAAGGAAACCTTTCTTTTGAGATCAGCAAATCACGCGGAGGACTGGCCTCCTGGAGTCCCCAAGACCAGGTGGTTACCTTGGAAAGAGCAAGTCGCCAAGAGAGTTTCTCCTTCCAAGGATCCACCTCTCTGTACATCCAAGCGAAGACTGCAAGTCCAGAGTGAAGACGGCACTTTGGTAAACATGGGACTGGCACGGGGGTATCAAATGATCTGCCATCCAACAGCAGAAGTCAGGCACAAGCAGTAAAAGGTTTGCCTGTGCACCGTCTTCTGACTAAAGCACTGACACAGCACCTCCTGCAGATCTGGAGAGGTGAGTCTGAGGAAAGGAGCACGGGGACAGCTGATTCAGAGCATCTATCCACACCTCCCAAGTAAAAGGTATTTTGAAGTTGTGTAGGTGCTAGACATTAAAAGACATCAGATACTCACCCCTTCAAAGTACAAATTCTGTTTACTTTGGTATAACTCCAAGCAAGCTGGGAGTTATAACCAATTTAGCAGGACAACTTCTCAGAATTTAGAGAGGTTCATTATTTTGGCATTAGTTTGATGACTGATCTCCAATCCAATACTGAGACTAAATTAATTTACTGATCTGATAAGATAGTGTTCTTTCTTCCCTCAATAATATCTATAGCTTACATATGGATATATAAATATGTATGTAGCTTATTTGGGTGCTATTTTCATTACATTTTAGTTTAAGACTTTTATGAACAGTATAATAAAAAACATGTACAAATACCCTCCTGATACTTTTTCAGTAGACGATAACAATTGCCCAGAATGGATATTACCAGGGAAAAAGCCTGACTGGATTCACTTAAGAAGTTAATGGTGTCCACACATTTGTTGCACTGACAGCACATTTGGCTCATTGAATATATAGCACTCGGCCTGTACATTCAAGTTTTTAGAATGGGGACTTACGACAGAGACACATCTATCCACCCGCTACAAGGAAAATAAAAAACATTACTTTTTTTTTTTTACCATGGACAATAATTTTGTTAAGTTAAAGACTAGGAAGCTGCCAAGAGATTAGAGAAAAGGAATTATGCCACTGATTATAAAAAAAAATATGAAAAATGCAAATTTAGAGTTCTCAGGAATACTTATTACCAGTAAAATAATAGAATAAAAAAAATGGGGGGAAAGAATCACTAACCACCTAGGGGTAAGAAAACAAGTATCAACACTAGGGATTTATAAAAAACAATTGTGCTGGAGAAACCTGATTGCCTTTTTTTTTTTTAAGAGAATTATAAAATTAGTGGATGAAGGGAACACGATGGATTTGATACATTTGGATGTTAGTAAAGATTTGATATATATATCCTACTCAAAATTAATTCAAATTAGCTTGGCTACACCACCACTTGGAATGAAAAATTGGCTGGAGACCCACAAATAAAGGATAATGATGCATAAAAAGGTATTGTTCTGGAGGGAGGGGTCTCTCTCCCTCCATCCCTCCCTCCCAGAGATCAGCAGTCAGTTCTGTCCTATTTAACACTTCTTGACATGACACCTTCTGCTTGGAAATCAGGAAATTTTGTTAAGTGAAATACAGAAAGACATGTGGGATAGACCAGCTGAAAATAAAATGGGGTCCCAGTAAAAATTCAAGTATTATCCAAACCACAGTATTCAGTCTCTCCTATTGCATGCTGGAGACAAAAGTACAGTAAGAGATTTTTCTCCCCAGAAACAACCAGTGCGGACACTCACAGTGAAGTTAGCCTGATTTGGGAGGAGGGCTTTAAGAAGATCCTCATTAATTTCATTTTTTTAAAATGTAAAACCAGGAAAGAAAATGGCAGTAAAGCAAATTAAATGCATTAATAGCAGACATAAATCCCCATTTTCCTAATGTTTTCCCCTTCACTATCACTCGCCCAGTCCATTTGCAATTTCAGCTACTCACCATCTTATCTTAGCACCCATCCACAGGCGTACGTGGGTGCCACAATGACTTTGGAACCTGTAAGCCAATTCCAGACAATTTTATGGAGGGTAGGTAATGCATTTCTCTATGTTTTGTTGCGTTAATTGGCTGACAAAAGAAAGAAATCCAATGACTGACCTCACTGAAGTGTGAGCATACCCTCTGCTAGGCATCAGAGAATCCACACATGATGCAATCTTGAGAGACACATCCACAAGGAAAAGCACGCTTCCCTGGCTGATTCCACTGCTCATGAAACTTCTGCTTTTCTCTGATCTCCTTCTTGCTGAAAACCACTACCTCTTCCTCTTTGTTCCCATTCTGTTTTGCTTTTTTCACTTTATTTCTTCTTAAACTGCATTTGTAAGACTGCCACCTTCGCTCTTTTGCATTCTGCCCAACCTCCTGCCCATGCTTTACTGTCTTCCAACTGTGCTTTCTTACCTCTCTTGGTTGCCTCTCCTGTTTTTAAGTCCCTGTTTTTAAATTCTTCTCACTTCCCTGTATTTTTCTTTCAGTCTTCCATATCACTCTATCTCCACAGTCATCCCCCACCAAAATAGCTTGCTAATAATATTTTGGTACTCAGTAGTGAAACTCCCAGTAAACCTTACCCAGATGTATTACACTAATGGGGCTCACTAATATTTATTGTAGCAAGTTCCTCCCTTTCCAAACTACTGAAGTGAATGAGAGAAGTGATCTCTCTTTTGATAGTTTTAAGCTCCCTAGAGAGCTGCAGTGACCATTTTAATAACGTTCTCTGCTAAGGCAGGATCAGACCCACAGAACATCAGTGCAAGAGTAAGGATTTCAACACAGCAGAATTAGGAAAATTACATTTCTCCTGCCCTGGTCTACCAGCAAACATTTGGACTGAGCAAGTGTAGAATTACATGAAATCTGGAAAGTAGCACTTACACCCTCTCCGCATGAGTGCAAAAGGCTCAGGAAGGTCAGAATAAGTATTCTACATTAGTGAAGATGTTATAATTATTATTAGGTTCTCTGTAATGCTCATAGCTCTCCTAAATGCATGTGTACACCATGCACACTGTGGCAGTTAATAGCACTGTGAGAAACCTTCATTTTTAGTGTTCTGTTTTTAAATTCTCAATCTTTAACACTGCATTAAAGTGACTTTTAAAAAAATTTAATTCTCTGGATAGTTCTTACAGGTCTTTTAAAAAAGATTAAAATCACTGGTATTGCACTGTAATTTATTATTACTTAAATTACTAATGCCTGTCAGTTGCTTAGGCGTTTGCTTTTTTTTTTTAAGCCACATCTATTTAATGAAACAACAAGGCAGATGGCAAGCAGTGGAAGGGCCACTGGACTGTGGCTAAGAAGTTACAGGGCTTGACCTGTGTTTGCTGGATAACCTCTAACAAGTCTCTTTACATCGTGGTTGTCTCCTTTTCTCCTACTGTTTTACTGCTTCATCTGCTCATAAGCTCTTGAGGACAGAGACCTTCACCTAATTATGTGTTTCTATGCTTCACAGCACAATAAAGTTTTGATACTTGATGAGGTTACTGTGACTTAAATGAGTACTGTAATGCAATTGATAAACTGCTAAAGAGATGTCCTCCGAACACCACTCCAGCCCACAGGCCAGCTATCGTACAATTAGTAAGTGGTACGTGAATGAGAGAAGATCTTCATGAAGGACACAAGAAGCCATTGCACACTTTCCCTCCATCACCTGTCTCCACAATATTCTCCAGTGCTGCTAATCCATACGAAGCATGTTCTTCACCAGAACGTCCTCCTCACAAGGACAGGTTTTTATACTCAGTCAATCCTTATCTGCACTTGGAAGTGAGAAATTTGGCATGATATTATTAATACAGCAAGATGACAGGCCAGTAAAATAGCAGTGTAACAAGGACCCTAATACTTCCTTGGGCAAAGAAACTGAGAAAAAGGGGGAAAACCAGCAATATGTCTTCTTGGAGACTTTTCTCCTGGTAGCTGCCAGTGAGGTCTTATCTCATAAGAGAGGCTTGACATCAAAAGTGTCACCAACTTTTACCCAGGGAGGTCGCTCAACTCCTGAGCTTCCAGAGCGTGAAAATGGAGGTGGGTATGATGATTTTCAGTTTTCTGCCATTGATTTGGGACTCCTCCTTGGACCAAGACTGAAGCATCTGGAAGGCAAGGTTAAGTGGCCACTCAGTGGCCATCTGCAGGCAGTAACAGTAGTTTTTCTGCTTGAGAAACTGGTGTTACAGATCAGTTCTGCTGGGACACCTGAAAACAGCGGTGATGTGGGTTTCACTGGGCATCCATCAGAAATCCTCAGGTCAGGTGTAGCAATTGCATTCAGATGTTTCCCTCTCTGCACTTTTTGATTCATGAGGCAGCAAAAAGCTGCCAGCTCACTGGGGTAAGGCAGGAGCAATAAAGCTTTTTGCCTTCCCTCTCTGGGTTTCAGTAAGAGGATTACATATCTTTTCCTTCCAGAATAAACCTCTTTGCAGGGAAGATACTTCTCAAGCCCTGTTTGGAGATCAGTCCCTGCATCAAGACTCCTAAGATTCAAGCCAACACAGCAGCCAGTAGGAAATGAACCCCAGTTAAAAGGGAAAGGCTTTTATAGCTCTGCAGGACTGCAGGGCTAGGACATAGTGCATGTGCTGCCACGGGGAAAGTGTCCTTGCTGGATTCACAGCTATCAGAGGCAGAAAAATAAGGAGGCATAAGCACAAAGCAGAGCTCAAGCTCTATCCATGATGACAGGAGACTGCTGCTGGAGCCTTGGAAAGACACAGCTGACCCTCTTGTTGGAACAGCTTCACCATCAGGGACAAATAACTCAAGAAATAAAGGTAACTCTTGTAACTTTAACACTTGACCAAATATGACTGAAAACAGAACCCAAGCATGCATGAGTGCATGCAATTAGTACACCATTAAAACAGAGAAAGCAAATTGAAAGCTTTAAGACATAATTATATGTTTTACTCCATCTAGCCCAAAGACACTGATTAATTAAGGACCTTTAGAAGGATCATAACATCCAAATCAGACTTAATCACTAATACATTCCCATAACTTTGAAACATCAACCAGCAATTACTTCTGCAAGTTACTGTGTTCCTTTACAAAAACAGTTATGCATTAAAATGAAAGTCTGTGTGACAAATAAATAAAACTCCTCACCTTCCACTGACCCTCCTCAGCACCCACTGTTCTCTTCCGCTGAGGCTACCTCAGCTGCTGTGACACCAAGGACCTGCTCTGGCTCCTGTTTGGTCTTCCATCTCTCCTGTCACTCCCTCTACTCTCACTCTCTCTACTCTCAACTGTAGCAGGTTGTAGCTAATGGCATGGAAGTGCACATTTACTTTTATTTTAGCGTTTCCTATGGCTCCTTTGGTCACCATCTTCACCTGCCTTAACCTTCATGAATAATTTCAATTTTGCCTAGCTGCCTGTCTGTGGTAAAAGAAAACATCCTCATACATATGTATATGTCGCTTCTCACCTCACACCATAAGCATCCCACCATCAGTGTAGAGAGGGATAGTCTGTTTCACCTCCATGTCACCTCCTGTCTTTCCAGCTTTCCCCTTCCTGGCCACACCTGGACCTGTCATGATCACAACAACTCACAGAAGATATATTTCTTGACAGCACCTGGAGGCCCAGGCAATTCCTCAGGTCTCTCCCTGCTGCCCACTTCAGGGCTGAAGATGACACTTTGCACTCCACGTGAAGGGGCCCTGGAGAGAAGGGGTTGCTGGAGCTTGACCGACTGCTGCTGCAGCACCATGCTCTTCCCCTCTCTCTGTTGGCCATTTTAATGGTTCTTCTGCACTTTTGGATGCCCGATGGATGCATCATATGTAAATCCACTTCCCTCTGTACACACAGCGTTTGCCTGGCTCGCCCAGAGAGATGGTTGGGTTTTGGAAGCACCAGGTGCAGCTGCTGGGACCACTGGTTGGAGAAACATTTGCCTCCTGAGCCCGTTAATTAGCACAGTAACGGTAACTGTGCTCCATTAGCCAACCCATGTGGTCGAGTCCCCTCCCCGTCCACCAACCTTGCCCTTAATGAGAGCTGGAAGGGGGACACTCACAAAACACTGCCTCAGAATAATATTCGGCTTTGTCCACGCCGGTAACGAGAGCTGACAGGATCACTACGTCCATTTCTCTTCTAATTAGCACACTTCCAGCTCGGCCTGAGCCAGCAGCCAGAGAAAAGCGATCGGACAACCGTACCGAATCACAAACACAAAGAGGCCCATTCCCCGTAATTAGGTGAGACAATCCCTCAGTCTTTTCTCGGCTGGAGCTTGCCGGTAAGACTCTCGCTGTTTTGGTAAGTCCCAGCAACACAAGTTACACGTCTCCCCAGGACACTAATAAGCCCCTAATTGTCTTCCGCTTCACACGGCTCGTACCATAGGTCTGACTTGGGGGAATTCTTCTAACGAGCGGCAGCCAGCGCTCCCCGCGCCGCGGAGGGACGGGGAGCCGCCTCCTGGGCACCGGGAGGAGAAGGGGGACGGGGAGAAACAGCCAGAAAAGCAGCCCAGGCGCTGGGGCCCAGCTAGGTGGCACGGGGCCGGTGGCTTGGCAGCAGCCACCCATCGCTGGGGACACGGGCCTTCTGCATCCACTGTCCACCGGTGTGGTGGAAAACCCAAGTTGAACTCTCAGGCCTGCCTCCTCTGTTCTCATCCCCAGTGCTACACAGGTACCTGCGCTTCCACACAGAAATGCACCATCAAAACCAAACATGATGGAGCAGGTCCACGGGAGGGCCACGAAAATGATCAGGGGTTTGGAGCACCTCTGCTATGAGGACAGGCTGAGGGAACTGGGGTTGTTCAGCCTGGAGAAGAGAAGGCTCTGGGGAGACCTAATAGCAGCCTTCTAGTACCTGAAGGGAGCCTACAGGAAGGCTGGGGAGAGCCTGTTTACGAAGGCCTGCAGTGACAGGACGAGGGGCAATGGCTTTTAGCTGGAGAAGAGCAGATTTAGATTGGATATTATGAACAAGTTCTTTACTATGAGGGTGGTGGAGCACTGGAACAGGTTGCCCAGGGAGGTGGTTGAGGCCCCTTCCCTAGAGATATTCAAGGTGAGGCTCGATGAGACCCTGGGCAACCTGGTCTAGTTGGAGGTGTCTCTACTGACTGCAGGGAGGTCGGACTAGATGACCTTTAGAGGTCCCTTCTGGCCCAGACCATTCTATGATTCAATTATTTGATTTGCCTCGAGTCTGTGCTAAGGCTCGTGGGGGCTACCCTGAGAGAAACGCAGCTCCTGGTACGTGCTTTTCTCCAGTGAGGCCACGCCGTGGGTCTGCCTCAGAGTTCAGAGGACCGTGGGTGTAAAGGAGACCCTGTCAGCTCCCGTGGAAGGGAACACGTGGCGGGTCTCACAGGACAGGTTTCTACAGATGGGCACAAAATGATTAAAAACATCAGAGCTTCCAGAAGAAGTTGTGAGGTGAAGAGGAGGCCCCCGCTCAAACTCCCTGATCAAAACAAGGCAAAGACAGACACACACTCCCTCTAACCTTCAATCCGACACTTTCCTGAGAAACCATCCTCAACCAAATATTTTTTCAGCAAAACATTTTCCCTGATTTTTTACAACAAGCTCCATTTTGAGCAAAATACCTCATCTGACCCCGTTAAGGATGCTCAGGGCCTGCAGACCCCTTTGCCTCCTGTGCAGCTGATCCACAAACGGGTCCCTCCTCGAATCAGGCCAGGGAGCCTCACCAGAAGTGCTTCGTCCCCCGGTTTTACACATGCTATTTGGCTTCGGTGCTAAGCAGGGCACAAAACCTAAGACAGGGTGACAAACAGATGTATGAGACATACAGGTGCCAGTGATTACCTTGAAAGGCAATTTAGGATAATCAATATACATATATATATAAATAAATCACTTAAAACTAGCTATAACTAATAGGTTACTTTAATACAGAGAGAGAAAAACAAAATAAAGTCCATATAACCAGGCAGCCTGAGCACCCATGCCCACTTGGGTCTCTCTGCTGGTCCCTTCTCCTTCATTCTCATGCAGCTGATGAACCTTCCTCCTGCCTTTTCCAACATAACCTGCTGCATTTTGGACTATTGTAGTAAGTGGAAGATGGCAAATGTCTGATGCTTCAGAATTAGCTTTAAACTTCTGTGATTATGAGGAAAATTGTTAGATGTGCCCGGTATTTTGAGAGGAGAATCTTCCCTGGCATCCAAGTGCCTGCAAGCACAAAATTTAATTACCCTATATTGTTACAGCTACTCATCAGCTATTGGCCACAGAGCCAGACTTTCAAGTGATACAGAACCAAGTCAAGTACTTTGTCCCCCCAGAGATCTGGTCAATAAATAAGGTGCAAGGTCATTCTTATTACCCATTTTTTCTACTAGCAATTAAGTAAGGGCTTTCAAGCTCAGTCCTCTTCCTCTTTTCTGTTCCTTCCTGAGGTGTCTATAACAGAGACAGGCAGGGAGCATTCTGGCTTCACTGGTCACTGATCTGTATTATAGGAATCAGCAGGCAAGCCAGAGGTCAACCACACAAACCCAACAAGAAAACGCCTATTCTGTACACGCATCAGCTGCCTGGAGTCAGTCATCCTGCTCAAAGGGACATGATGGAAAAGGTCAAGTCTAAAAACCGGCAGTTTCAGTGGATGATGAAGTCAAAATGTGAAGAGATCCCACCATGCTGAAAATCTAGCACAATCTAAAGAAAAAAATGCATTATTGCACATATTCTATGCAGAATGTGAATTATACTCTTTAGACACTGGATCAGTCCATACTTCTCTGGCCACTTGAGCTTTTAAATACCTTTACATGGACTTCAAATGATTGGCCACAACTGACTTCAGGATTTTGTATTTCACATCCTCCCGAAAGAAACTCAAAGCACTGATGTAAGGACTGATTTGCAGAGATAACATGTCTCTAGAATAGCTTTGATTCCAAGAATCACAGTATCGCATGAAAATAAAGGGATCTAGTCTGTCTCTCTTCTTTTCCTTTCTTTTCAAAATACCAAGGTTCATCTCTTCTCAAGTCAATGCATATTTGGCACCAGACATACAGTATCTTTAGAAGTATTTGCCACACTGGCAGACATATATGTTGGGATGTGCATGTAGGAACCAGTGTTGGTATTTCTGTGGTGGGCCATTTTTACTATAGTGATTCTAGAAGATTACAGATTTGCATTTGTTGTTCTAATCATGTTGATTCAGTTCAGAGTTTGTTGGCCCATGGGATATTTCTGTCCAGCTGTGATTTTGCTGGGCCGAAGAGACACAGAGGATCTTCTGGGAAATTTTCCTTCAGTGAATTATTTTCTTCTTCTATAGACTGAGTATTTACTGACTTTTAAAAAAGTTTCAGAATAGAATGGTATATGAAAATAGGGGTACAACATTAAGGAGTAAGGATTATTTTCATGTTATATTAAGTTTGCATGCTGTATTCAGATACCTCACTTAATTACATATTTCCCTGTTAAGAGCTGTCTCTCTTTTGCTTGCGTATGTCTAAAAATTTATATTAGTTGAGAAGTATTACAGAAATGTTTATGCAGTGTTACTCAACTTGTGGTAGGACAGTTCAGGATTTCAGACCATATGGCAACGATGTAATGTTTTTTTTATATGTTGCATAGGTTGATGATGGTATTACCCAGTATGACTTCCTCAGCATGAAGCGGTTGGCATAACTGTCGTCATGATTTGGAAAAAGTGTTGCCTAAGACGAGTTAGTGTGGGTGAAGATGAAGTGGATAAGATCAGCTGCATGCACAGACTGCAAATCTAAGCCATGATCCTGTTCTTAGAGGTACTCCCAGCAGGATTTAGCCCACAATGATGTGGGAGCAAAAAGCAGAGGAACAAAATATAAGCTGTAATTAGGACTTACATGCCTCCACAGAACGCTCGCTCGCACACTGAACACTCTGCAATTTTGATTATGCCATCTCAGACAGGCTGTAACAGAAGACAGACAATGAACATGGTGAACATAAGAAAGGTGAACGTAACCATGGAACCAAAAACATAACAGAAGCTGAAAAAACATGACCAGCGCACAGACAGCAAAGAAGAAAAAACCCTAAAAATTGTTTCTGACAATAAAATAAATGAAATGTTCCAAATGAACATGCAATGAAGCAGGTTTAAAACAATGACACCCACCACCCTCTCCCCCCCCCCCTTTTTCTTCCTGAAACTTTTAATTGTATAACCAAATTACAGAACTCACTGTTCAGGGGCATTTTAGAGGACAGAAGTACAGCAAATCACGACTAAAAGAAATTTATGGAGGGTAGGGTCTTCCGTGGATCAGGTTCAACTAAAGCAGATTGCTGGGTAAGTTACCCTAAAGCAAAATCACTCCGTGTAAGCCTTTTGTTTATATCCTTCCCTCTGAGTCTACAACTGTTTATAATCAAAGAGAAGATTACAGATAAGATGGGCTTGTGATTTGACTTGTAATAGCACCTTATGTTTTTATGTAACATAAAAATCAGTAAGATAAACCAGAATAAGGTTCAAACATTACCTCCAAGTTGGATCAGTCAGTTTTCACTAATCCGTTATTCATAGGTGACTCATTGAGGGAAACACAAAGCAAAGTTGACAACTGTGGTTGTAGGATTGTTCCAAAATGGTTTTATAATGGCAAGACACTGAGTTAAATGGAACATTACACTCTTCAATTGCCAGTGCAACTAGACTTTTATTTTGATAATGATTAATATAACAAACAACAATTTTCTCAGTGGGATTAAACAGCAAAGTGTTTGATACTCCAAGACTGAAGTGAACAGCCTTTACAACTGAATATACGTAACACTGGCATTTAGAAGGAACTAAATACATATTGGGTTTATTTTCAGGAACCTAACAGTAACATTTAACATACCAACACATGAAACACTTCATAAACCAATGCATTAGCTCAATTATTATTATGAAATCTTCACCTTCTTACACTCTTCATTCCCATCATTTAATTTATCAAAACTTTGTTTGTTTGTTTCAAAATACAGGTTATCAGCAACAAAAAGTCACTTGGATTATCTTGTATAGATAGATACTGCAGGGATGTCAGGAAGGACATCACTGAGGGAAAAAAAAACAGGATTCAAAAAGGTAAGAAAACCCTTAGTACCATTTGAATATTGCCAAATATTTATTTACTGATGGGAACGGAGCATCCACAGGCCAAACCCTGGGGTGGCAGCATGCAGAAGTGTGAAGAAAAGCCCGAGGAGGAGTATGGCCTAGGTGGCTAAGCAAAAGCTTTTGCATCTCAAAGGGCTATTTTGGAAACCCAGATGAATCTCTGAGCTTTGCATTTGTTTATTATCAAACCACAAAGCAATAACAGACAGATTACAATTCTCTGGCTAACACACAAAAATACATATAAATATTACCAATAAAAAAAATACATCCCTGACTCATCTCTACAGATGATAAGTACAAAGCCAATAAATATCACAATTCTAAAGCATATGTTACTGGCTGCCCTGTAGGTGGTGGTACGTACTGTATATAGTAAAATGCTTTTTTTGTTCTTTTTTTCTTTAAACACATGTATGTTACTAAAAACTACCTATAGTTTGAAATTCCTTAGTGAACATATCAGAAAATATACATATAGTTCCATGCCAGGCTTTCATATCTTCTCCTATATTCCTCCTCCTTTCAGATCTCAATTTCTTAATGTGTTGGATCACAAACCTCTATAAAATGCACAAACTCATATTGGTGATACAGATGAAATATCCCGTTATGTCAAATATGTATATATATATTATGTATATGGTATAAAAACTTTAAATTGCATTCAAAATGTATAATTTAATACTTAAAGCTACATCAAAATCACTTTGCACCAGCAGATTTTTTCTCTGTTTCTAAATTATCACTTTTAGGTTCTCCTAACATTCATCTGTCTTAACTCTTCTGTTCTCAAGGGATGGAGTTCCTGATAAGCTTAGCTCTGCCTAAACTGTGAGGTACAGAAATCAATCTGTTAAGTTTAAAAATCAGACTCCTGACAGTCTTAAATATTCAGTATTTGTGCAGGGTCTTTCCAGGACGTGGGTTTTAACTGCTTGCACTTGGGTAGCAGGAGCTGTCCAGAACGAGCCCAGTTCTGACCAGTAATAACCAAGACCACAGACTGCACATCGAAAGGCCACCAGCTTTTTAGCAAAAATTCAGAGAAGTCTATCTGATTAAAAAAAATACCTCCTCCTCTTTATTGCACATGCACCTGAAAAGAGTCTCCTCTCTCTGCAAAGACAGAAAAATGCAAGGCTCTAAGGACAGCCTATTTCCAAGTCATTTCTCCTCTCACATGTGACTGCAGCCTGGGAAACGACAAGTTTTTGAAAAGCCTGCATGCTAAAAATACCATTTCTAAGTGGAGAAAAAAACAACCCTGCTCTTCATCTAATATTTCAATATTATTTTGTAACCTAGAAAGGACATATTTACTAATGCTTAAAACGTTGTTTTCTATGAAAAGGAAAAAGGAGGAAATGGAAAAAATTCTTCTCTTAAATAAAATAGAAAGTCTGAACATGCTCCTTACCTCTTTCTCAGGGGTGAACATGCAGAAGTACATCAACAGAAGGAAAAGACATTAAACCGTAAGATGAATAAAGCCCAAAACTGCATGCTGAAAGAGACCAGGTCACAGAAAATTCTGTCTTAAAAATTGTGGGTTTGTTGGGGAAGAATTTTGAGGTTACTGTTTTATAAATAATTAAAAATACCACAACATGTTATATTCAGAATTGTTAAGGTTCTGTATTAGTATTAGCAGACCATCCTTGCAATGTGGTTAACAATCCTGTTGCTCCTTGGAGCACCAACTGAAACTATTACTGCCTTTCCATTTTATAACTTTCTTCAGTTTCTAGCTCTGTAAGCAGCAGAGTTGCACTGGACTAACAAAGCTGCTTCCTTGTGTACTGACCGAAGCTTCTGTAGGGATATTTTCCTTCATAATATAGTAACACCTCTTCTGCCCTCTGGTCTGTAAGTCTTGATTTCACTAGAGAACCATTTAGTGGTGAGATGAAGCTCCTGGTACACCAAAGGTCTGGAGGTCATTCTCAGATATGCTTCTCTGAGGGCAGTGACTAGCTGGAATCTAACGCACAGACCGGACTCAACTTCTGCACTAAAAGCATATTCTCCTCCTGAACCAGTGCTACGGGTCAATCCACACCCCAAACTCTGCTCAAACCTTTCAGCACAGAAGCTGCCCATGGGAAATCAATGCATCTAAGACAAAAGACACACGAAAGGGTCAATGCCTCACGATGGACACTGGCCGGCGTCAGATCTGCTGTGTGCTTCAAACAGGTGCTGCCACCGAGAGCAATGGGATAAGGACAGTATGGCTCTTCACTCTGAATAGCTGATTAGGAGAGGTAACTTTGCCACAGCATGTCAGGGCCGAGTCCTCCTGCTGGACATCTTATGGTCAGATGAAGCCAATTCCAACACAACCAACTGCAATCCCTGTGACCTGCACATGCAACACGTCTCCCCCGTAAAGAGATGAGCTGTAGAAGCAAAAAGAGATGTTTGCTTCTGAAGGTCTAGAGCAAGAGCTTTGTACTTCTTAGAAGTTCTGGGGTTCATCTGGATCCGCAGTACGCAAAATGATCTAGTTGGGGTATTTTTGTCCATCCTCCAGATGTGGCAGCTACTTTTTGGGTTTCTCTAGGATGTTCAGGAATTTCCCTCGAGTCATTTCTCTAGCTGAAATCACAAGGGAGGAAAAAGAGATTAATGTTATTTTAAAAGCCAAGAAACCCAAACAATTGTATAATTTACAGATTTTAACCATAGGATAAGAAATTAATTTAGATTTGTGCTTATAGCAATAGTGAGTAAGGATTATTTTATTTAAATTATTTTAAGGGGAAAACAACTAAAACTGCATTCCAGCTTGAATTCCTGACATCCTAGAAATGCAGGCAAGGCCTGGGATCTTCTGAACTCAGCAATAATTCCCACAGGCTGTCTCATTACATACAATCTATGCTTTCTATTCCTACTGCGTTATGCTCTTGCAGCATCTCCTTTTCTCTGTACTATCCATCTCTGAACGGTGTAATCCAGATCTCCATCACTCTGTCTCAGAGCAATTGTTCCTGGATGTTATAATCCGTCAGAGATTATGGAACTCTCTCTTTCTCCATTTCAGGATTATTGGTCCCTGGATGCTATGATCTTCAACAGAAATTAGACAGCATTTTCCCCTCTCTCAGCAGTGTCAGTCCCTGGATGCTGTAATATAATGGCGTTTATATTCCTTCAATGCAGTTCATCTATGGATGGTGTAATAAAGTAAGGTTTATAGAGCTTTGGTCTTCTCTCTCACTCTGCATTGTCAGTCCTTCGATGTTTAATACAGCAAGGCAAGGTTTATATGTCTCTCTCTCGCTCCTGGCACCATCAATCTCTGGTAGTTGTATTACAGCAGGGTTTACACAGCCACTTTTCTGCACGAGACATTTCTGACTTGTGAGCCCATAAGCTCCCAAGCTGGCAGAGCAGCCCTAATACTACCTTTGTCTTGCAATAACAATACAATGCATCAAAGACAACATGATTAGCAATTGAGTCCTGGAGAAAGACAATCTTCCCACCAGTGCTTCCCTTCATTTCTTTTAAATAAAGGTGAAAGCTTTGTGCTGGACTGGCAGGCATCAAAACATGGAGGGTTTTATTCGTAGGATTGATGAAAGCACGCACGTTTCCCACACCTAGCCCAGAGTGACTCTGGAAGGAGATGGGAATTCATTTTCTGTTTTATCCATTCAATTCCTGACCTCTCTACTGAGAGGAACAACAGGAGTGACAATTAGCATAAAAACTGGAGGTGGGTTTGTTGCTGATGTTGGGTTTTCTTTTGACATTACTGTTAGAACAAAACTAAAATGTAATAAAAATGTTCAGCTTAAAATACTCAGTACGCATCCTCAGGTAAAGACATTTTGTTATTCCTTACCTAAATGTTAGAATTTGTGCCTTAAAGGCTCTTCTTTGAATTATTACATTCTAATTTGCCTACCCCAAATTGTACCACAAGGTATTGTCACCAACAAGATCCCTGTAAAACAATTAGTGGTATTACAAACTGTCTGGTACATATTGATATTCATAGGCTGCAAGGTCTCCACTGCCCTGTGTGGAACATGCTTCAGACTGGCTGCAGATTCAAGCAGATCCCTGCAGTATTCCCTCGGTTCATGCCTCCAGCTGTGAGTTATATCATCTGGGATCCATTCCCAATTCTGCTTCTGATTCACGGCGCGAACTATCACAGAAGTACTCATTTGTACCCCCACTTCCCCACCCACGAGACAGCCTGTATCTCTTAAACGCTGCTGAAGTGACACGTGGATAGAAGGTGCTGCAGAAGGGCATGAGGGGATTGTTATTTTGTCAGGAACTAACTCGTTATGCGCAAAGAGAACGATTAAATAAAAATGCAAGTTTTTAAAAATTTCATCTAGGAATAGATTTTCAGCACCAGTTCTTTGACACCCCCCAGCCTTGCACCGTCAACAGCTCACGGCTTTAAAACCCTCTTAATGGAGAAAGCACAACGCTGAACTGTAGTTGATAGAGTGGAAAGTTTTCCAGAGTGCAAGTCCCATATAGGAGATATACGAACGCGTGACAATTCTGTTCCCCCAAAGAGGGCTGCACCCTATAAATCAGGCAGAGAGCATAGACTCCTTCTGCACGCTGAGTGAAATTACTGTGGGTTGGGGGTTGCTCCAGAGCACGTGCCCTCCTGTTCACTTGTCATCGGAGATGTTAACATTTCTGATTAATTCACAGACCTCTCATTTTATTCTTCATTCCTTTATCCTTGCTATCCTGTTCTGCTGCAGCTTAAAGATTCTTACCGACCTGCTACAATAATCACCGCCCGCTTCCCCCCCCAACCTGGTGAAATTGTTTAGTGATGCCAACCGCGCTTTTAATTTGCAAGACATCAGACACAGAGGTAATTTATACCAACATCTGTTCATTTCTGACTTCTGAAACAAACTCGCACATGCTGCTACAAAATCCCATTAGGAGCAGGAGACAGCCTTCTGCTATTCTGTATTCCTCTTCTCCTCACATACTCGGGCTTGCATTGGGGCTTTATTTTTAAAGATAGGATGCCAAACTGAAAGAAAGGACCTTACATCTTTGTATATGTATGAAAACGGCCAGGATATAACATCCTCATATCACAAAAAAAAAAAAAATCCCAGCCAAACTAAGGGCAAGTTTCCACAAACATTAACAATCTTGTTTTCCCTGCTTCAGCTGCTTCTCTCATCTGCCCAAGATCCACAGTTCAATCTATTCCTGATAAACATGGACCAAATACATATTACATGGTAGTGTGTTCAAACGTCTTGGCTATTCCTCCTCTTTTGTTCCTCTCTAATCTGCATTAGAGTATGATTTGAGCTTGGGTTTCGCACAGAAAAGCCTCTAATATTAAACTGACTCCTCTGCTCAATATTGCTTCTGATAAATGAATTCTTAATAATGGGAATATCATTTCCAATGGGGCCTTTTGGAGCTTGCTGGAGTGAGGGAAGAACTCGTGAATGAAGAAACCATCACCCACATTCTAAATCTGATTGCAGTCTAAGAGAGATGGTAAAACCTGCCTTAAGCAACCACCCGAGGGACCAGCAGAAGGCAGTTGCGTAGTAGAGGTGGATTTTTTTAATTAAAAGGTTGGACAAAACTGTAGTGAAAACCTTGGGGATTTTTTCTCTAACGTGGTTGCTTTAACCACAGGCTTCAAGTGAAGAGAGGGCTTGAGTGCAGGTTGCATTGTACCAGCAAACAGGCACTACAGAGGCTGTGCAGCATGAAACAGAAACGTGAATCTCCGTGTCAAGTCACGATTTACAACCTTCCCTACACTATGCATCTAACTACAATAGAAAAATCAACAATGGACACGATCGCAATAGCTTGGATGCAAATTAATCTCACCTACTAGGGAGGAGGCAGAGGATACTGAAGACTATAGAAAAAACACCATAAAACGTTACCAGCACTGGTTACAATGAAAGTTGAGTGCTTGAACAGACTCCTTCAGAGAAACGTATTGAAAAATGGTATCAGGCTATTATAATTAACAGAGAATGCTGTACTGAGTGATTTAAGTTTGCTGCCCCCCAAGATATACCAAGCAGATCTCACGAACAGGTACTGGGTAGGAAAGGCTGGGGCTGAAAGAAGAAGGGGAGATTTCTATTTGATAGGGGAGCAGAATAAGGTTTAATATAATCTCCTCTTTAGAACTTCAATCCCTCAATCCCGCATTTAGCCTTGTTGCTTGGGGCTCCTTTTCTACTACAATTGTCCCCAAGCTGCCTCTCTGCAGTAAATTTTGTGGTTGCTGGTTGAAAAGATTCAGTAGTACAGATTGATTTCCTACAAGTGAGGAGATGAGGGATTACCAAAAGCAGTCCTGGTTAACAAGATTGGGTGCAGAATCTCCTGCTAGAGCAGCCCACTCTGCCAGTGTTTTGCATCCTTTCACTATGACATATGGGTTTCATTACACAAAGATTTTCCTGATTTTAACTTGGAGGCGATTACATTGGAAACTCAGAGCTATCTTTACATCTGTAGCAATTTAAAGGTTAAGTAACTTTTAATCAAATGACAAAGACTCATAATGTTTTTTCCTCGATTGAAAATGAAAACTGCTGTTCCGGATATTCCTTCCAGTGACAATTTAATTAGAAAAAAACACTGCACTGGAGATTGGGGTCCAGCCTGATTGCTCCCCGTAAAAAGCCTTCTCACATGTACGACAGCACAGGACATACTGTGTCATGAGGTCTGGATAGCCAGGAAATAATGGAAGGATTTACTGCTACAAAATCAGCAACGAAAACAGTGATTTACACTTATATAAGCAACTTTCATCCAGGAGAATCCCAAAGCAACGTGCATATGCACATGCTTTTTTAACATAAAATACACCTAAATGCAAAAGCACAAGACACTTAATGATAAAGTCGATGTAAAAAATATGTGACAAACTGTACTTATCACACGTTTATCATGATCACTATACCTTCCACTGCTTACTGCTCCTGGGCTTACCTAAAAATCTCAAAACAAAGCTTGTAAGCATCTTCAAATCACAGGTATTTTAAAATTAAGTCACCCACTAAAGAAGCATTTCTCTGTGTCTCCCCCAGATGTACAGCTCAGGGGACAAATTGGACTGTGCTCCTCTTCTGACCTGAAAACGTAGCCGTGTTGAAACCTACACGTCTTGCTACTATAAAGAACTGGAAATACAATTAATGCCCTGTGAACAAAACGTGGTTTTAGCCCTGAAATGTCTTGTAGTATCACACTTTGAATGCTACATTCTTGACTACAAAAAGGTTATTTTAGGCACTGTCATACTTTATTAGCTTATCGGTTATTCCTCCCATTCAGTTGTATTTATGGTAACCAAAGAACTTGTTTTTCAACATGGAAGGATTCCTTTAAAGTACTAATCATGCACTCTCAAATTACTGCTGTGTCTTAGAACTATACAGAAAACAAAACCAAAAGGCTTTATTTTTGAAGAATTATCAGTGGAAATTACCAGTTCAGGGAAAAGACCATTAACTGCAGAGAGACAACAGAACACTCCTCTGATTTTTAACCTTTCTATCACAAGGGTCTGTTGCATCAGAAATTATTTCTTTTGTCCTGAGACACAATGTTAGGATAAGAAGACACAACCATTTTTTTCCTATAAAAAAGGGTTAGAGGAATCTGCCCATGAGTAACTGTGGGAGTCTTGCTTGACTGGACTTGTGAAGGCCAATGGCAAAGCCACATCTTTTGGCTGGGCTCAACTAATATTGCATTTGGAACTGAAATTAAGAAAACAGTCATGGGGGTGGCGGAAGTGAAGGCAAAAAGACAATATAAAACCAGCAAAAATATTTAAGATTAACATCAGTACTACAGCCCTCGAAAAAAAAAGAACCTTACTTCAGACAAGACCAACTGAGGATTATTACCCAGTCAACACAATCTGAACTTCTGTCACAGACAGAGATCTGTGTACACCACTTTCTATCTCGAGATCACATCCACAAAATCCTACCAACACCTGGATGCCTGCTGGCACCAGCTCACTCCTCTTCCTGCATAAAAAGAGCTCCAATTACTCCGCTAACTGCGTGGTTCCTTAACATAATTGTCAAATGAACTGCTACTTGATGACTGTGGGCCTTTGACAAATACTTATTAGTGACTGCTACACCAAGCCTAATTTCATAAAGAGCTGGAACTGCCATCTCAGGAGAGCAGTGGTTAGCAAAAGCAACGTCAGTTGCCTTTACTGAAGGTGGAACGGGCACATACAGACACTCAGACCCGAGCTCCTGGGCCTGTTACATTTACACTGGAGACCAGCCTAATCACCTAGCACTCCTGAAACACATTTTTCAGGTAAGACGACAGAATCAGCATAAACCTCCAGGTGGAATAAGCTTGCATTACTGTGGCATCTTTCAATAATCAATATCAAAGCACTTGCAAAGTTTATCAAGCTTCACAGTATTCTCGAGACATGCAGTGATTTAATTCCCATCTTACAGATGGGGTCACAGCCTCAGTAAGGAGTGATGTACAGATGTATACTAAAGGAGTCAGCAACTGTGCTAGAATTCAGGCTCTTGAAAGATGAGCTCTGTCAAGTCTTGCTGCAGCATTTTAAAATATTAACACCACCCTTGGTACAAAACATCATCGTCCTTCCCTTGGCGAATGAGACAGCAGAATCTGCCCTTACTTCAGCTGTAGTTCACAGTCTGGCAAGACTTGTTTTTGAAATGCCAAAGAAGATGGGGCCCTGCACAAAACCAGGCTGTGAAGTAGAGCAGGTGAGGCTCTGGACCCCATATTGACAACCACACTGGGTAAATGACTCCACTTTGGGACAACACTCCCCGTGTGCTGTGGAAACTGTCACCTCTGTCAGAGAAGTGGTAAATAGCTGAGACTGACACAAATTTAAACAGCTGCAACAGTTCAGTGAGTGTTAACTAGAGCCTTAAGAACTGGAATCAAATACCTAATGCTTTCCTGAATCATGGAATCCTCATGTGACCTCTTTCCACCTCGTTTTTCTCCACCCACAGGAGTGGGGTTTTATTATATACCTGATAAGAGATCTCAGAGATCATTCAGGATTACCCAGAATGGTGATAACAGATCTGCTGCAGATTAAGGTATCCTCAAAAATGTTATTGTTGCTATCAATAAATACTAAAATTAAATTGTCTCTAAAAAAAATTAGATTCCTTCTCTACAGAATAATTTACCTTGTTCTCCTAATCAGATTTCCCTACCCTGCAAGGCAGCACCATTCTGGTTGCACTCAGTTGCAAACACTGATGTTCACAGAGCTGTGCACGCAAACACAACAAACAGTATTCACTCACCTACAGATGGGCAAAGCCCGCCAATGACAAACGCTCGATGCAAGGGGCAATGACATCCCTGCCCATGCCCAGGGAGCTACTAAACTTCCAGGTCACGGATATTAGGATGTACAGATATTTTGCCCTGAGTGACCCCCATATCAAAAGAAACTCTTACGGTACCTCCCACTTCTAGAAGCCGCCTGTGGCCGACATCCTGTGGGGCCAAAGACCTGATCCCTTTGACCCCCAAAGCAGGGAAAGAGTTACATCTTCTCTCTGCAAAGCCAATAAAAACCTCTCTTGATTATAATTTAGATAAGAGCCACTGGATTGAATAATAATGTCTGAAACTCCCCTGGCTGTTTCACCTTGAGACGTCCATCACTGGGTTAAACATGATGCTAATTGCATTTGGATTGATTAATTTCTCTCACTCCTGTCTATTCGAATAATGCTTAACAAAATAATCACAGCACCCAGAGCCAAATCTTCTCCGTCAAAGGAATGAAGCCATCAGAACCAGCAGAGATGAAAGAAATGAAGATGACCCGTAATTACTGCTACGGTGATATCATTACCATATTATAGAAAATGAGTGTACGTGGGGGGAGCGGGGGCTACGATTATTATTTATTTTTTAATGGAACCTCACATCCCAAGAATACAGATCTGACACAGGGGAGCATACAGAAATACAGAACTAAAAAATTATCGTGCATTAAATTGCAAAATACAGTGAACACTGGGACTCTTAGATGCATCGAGTGTCTTGTACCGCAAGCTGCTGTTTATTCACTTCACTATTTTTTCGTTGCAATAATACTTTGTATGTGCCTAGTAAAGAGAATTAAGATACCTACCTTCCCAAAAAGATCCTCAAGTATCTGCAACCAAACTTGCCCATAACCCCCAATGCTAAAGCCATTATCCTTTAATATCATTACAAGTCATCTTACTTTGAACATCGGGATTCTGATTTTTAAACCACAGGACCTAACTTGATGCTCAAAGAAAAGCTAGCATGCAAGAAAATTTTTGTTTTTCTTAAATGCTGATTCCTCTCTGAAGGCAGTTATAAATTCCCTCACCAGCTGCAGTAGATCACTTTCAACCATTCATTACGCTTGTTGTTTAAAGATAACAAATGTATCAAGTCTATAAGAATTTAAACCAGGATTTTAAAAAAAAAAACACAAAACACAAACCCAACCACAACCCTAACATCCAAAAGGAAGGCCTTCTGCTCCCTTTATTCTCCAAAATACACTCCCAAAGCCCCTCTCATTTGAGAAACAAATAGCTTGGCAATTGTATAAGATCTTCAGACACCTGTGCACTGCAATTCTAATTGTGGTTTATACAGTTCACTTCTCTCCGTGCTGCTTATGTCTGCCCCCTAGTCTCAGACTGAAGACAAAAAAACCCACACAAAACTAGCAGCTTAAAATATTTATTCTGGAATAAAGCCAAGGTCAAATACACACAAAAATTTCACACGGCAAAAATGTCAAGACCTAAGACCAGGCGCTGACTCATGAAGCTAATTAAAAACAGAAAAATGATGTTCAAGAATTTTATAAGGCTTAAAGAAATTCAAGGTATGTTTCTAATATCAAAAGCAGGATGAAAGGCAATTTTCTATCAAAGCTGAGGATATTTTCAAGTATACCCAAACGGGGCTTCACCAGCATAATGTATCTTGGGAACAGCTACAGGTTGGGACTTTGATCACAAAGTCCCACAGATGTTGGATGCAAATAGTGGAATAGAAATGTGGCATGTTTTAACAAGAAGTGCTCTAAAGGGTTTTTTTTCCACCTGCTTGTACCAAAAGAAAAATAATCTCTTCCTGGCCTCTCAACCCCTGCAGAGGACCAAGAGTTCTTGATGATTTAATTTTTCTCACCACAGTATCTCAAAAAGAAATCTTCTTTATTGGACAACGTGGAGAAATGAGATCAAAACTGTTTGCTCAAAACTCTTGAGCAACTCATGAAAGAAGCTCAGCAGAGGGGTCTGCACTGAATATATGCCCACAGCCAGGTATGAAAGGTCTCTGGAGGTGAAGGGACCCTTCTCGGAAGGCACATGGGGAGAAGTGCTGCCCGAGCCCACCAGGATGTGGTGCCCCAGCCTACACTGGGGGGCAGGTATTTATCGGTTGGGAGTAAAGCAGGTGAACCTTCAAAAGTAACAATTTTTTCAAGTCTTATCAGTGGCTGGGGCACACTGGCTATGGCAAAATCTGAGCCCGGGAGCCAATGGGAACAAAGGGATTAAGAGTTATTAGGAGTAGAGAGAATTACATATTTACAGTACAGTTACTGAAAAATAATCGTGTAATGATTATGTAAGTCCCTATACTCCTTTTGGCTAATCATGTTGGGATACAAGCGCCCTGGTTATGCAAGCCAGGGCACACAAATCCCATCAAAAGACATCAAGGCGTGTTTGCAGGGGGGTTTGCAGCTCTGGTTCAAGAATGGTTATGCTTCCTTGACCTCCAAAAGGCAGAAACTAGCCCCTGTCGGTAGGTTAGCTAATGGCTTGAGCTGTCAAGCAGAACTGAATTTTTAAATTTAACTTCTTTCAACAAGCTTCATGGGAAGAGATACCTGGATGAAAGAAGCTCATACTGTGACAGTTTTTATTTGTTCAGAGCTATGTCTTTTCTCTAAAAAGCAGGCTAAATATTTAAAATTTAGTTTTCTAATCCCAAGATTCCTCATTGAAACATTTTTCCATGTAGATAACTGCAGCCCTTAACATGACAATGAATTATCAATACCGGAGGTCTCTACAAAAGGAAGATTCATGCTTTTTATGACTGAACAATATTACTTGATTTACACATGAAGTAAACCAAGATTCCTTTTGCCATTAGTATGATACAACACATGAAATTATACAGAGGATTTCTATAATTTCAAAAAAGCCAAGTAAAAATTCTGTATGAGAACACACAAGTAAATGATTGAAATCTCAGTGTTCCAAGGCCAAAGTCGCAACCTCAGTTAAACCAGCATTACAGAAGAACAGCACTATGCAGTTTGCAGGCTGCAGAAGAAAACCTTCACAGTTGTCTCCATCATTTCATTCGTTCCTCCACATGAATCAAAGGTACTTTCTTTAACGACTACCTTTATCCTTATCCTTCCCATTATATTCACTGCTTGCTTTAGTCCAGCTTTTTCAGTTATACTACTGACTAGTTTCACGCGCTTTGCCCCCCACAGTCCTCTTCTGGCAACAATATCCTGAGCTGAGGAATATTTGAAAGTCCAGAAGAGGGCTCAGGGAATTCAAAACCATCTTTACCAACTCCAAGTGGTCACAAGACATCTAAGGAAATGCACTGATTTAGAAATGTTACCATTTTTACAGCATCCAAATGCTACCAGAATTGAGTTGAAATTAATCGAGAAAAAAATGTATATTTGGAAGAGCTGAAAAATCACAGGAAAATTTTTGTTATAGAAACTATCACTAGTTTTAATCTGACCTACTTAATAACAAAATCGTTATACCACTCAGAGCTATTTAGAAAAGATATTAAATTATAAACAATGCCGGCTCTGCTACAATTATTACAATTTAGCTGTTAATAAGCTAAAAGGCAACTAGTAAAAGCAGATGTAGCAGATGCACCCAAAAATAAACCCTCCTAGACCCATGAAGAAACGTGAGAACACTTTTCATAAACACCTTCACACTTCTAGTATCCATGGGTTTTGAAGAAAGGCTTAAAGACATGATCCAAATACAAGAAATGCAGAGGTAGTAGAATCTACAGGTATCTCCTGAGAGTAGTGACCAGAAACTCTTTCTTGAAACTCAGAAATAAAGCATACTAGTCTACTGTCATTTCTAAAAAAAAAACCACCAAAAAACACACACAAAAAAACCCCCAACCAAAAAACCAAGCAAAACCAAGCCAAAACAAACAAAACAACTTTGTTTTTCGCTCCAGAAGGTCTACTGAGATCAGCCCAGTAAGCTTTGGTACTCTTTAGCTTCCAAAAATCTCTTCATGCTTATTCCCAGTCCATGCATATCACTGGTCTGAGGCCACCATTACTATCTTCTCTTACGAAAGCTGAATACCATGCCACAGCTATCTTCTAATGAGCAGACTAGCGTTCCTCTTCCATTACTGGAAACCAAGAATAGAAGCGCTGTAGTAAAGCGGAAGGCAAACTACCTACAAGACAGCTCAGAAAGTAAAGCAGAAGGTGTGGATGGCCACAAGAAGTCTCTGCAGGTTTAGTGACTGGTGAGACAGCTCTGAGGGTTGAGTGGCATTGAAGAAACTTTGGAAGCCAGGAGAACCCAGAAGACTCCATGATGCAGTGACAATGGGGCTATCAGACATATCCGGAGGTAGAAAGGCAGAGGGGAGTAGAAGAGGTGTAAGTAAAAAGAGAATACAAGGAAAAGTGATGAGTGAAGAAAATTCAACCTATGAGAACAGATCAAACAATAGGGTATGCAGTACAACATCATATGAGAAAAATGACAGAGAATCAGAGAATCATTCAGATCCCAAAGGACCTTGGCAGACCTCCAGCCAAGCTTCTGTTCAGAACAGACAGGCTGTTCAGGGCTTTAGCCAATCAAGTCTTGTCTCTTGTCCTCCCACCATGCAGGACCGTGCAGAGCCTGACTCTATCTTCTCAATAACCTCCTCGCAGGTGCTAGCAGGCAGCTATCACATCCCTGTGAAGTCACCTCTCCCCCATGCTGAACAAGCCCCATTCTCTCAGCCTCTGTTCACAGGGCAAGTGCTCCAGCCCCCTGATCATCCTGGTGGCCCTCTGCTGAACTCGCTCCAATTTACCATGCTGGGGCACAGAGGACACCATTGGATGTGGCATTGCAGATGAGTCTAATGACTGCTAAGTAGAGGTGGACAATCACCTCCCTCACCCTGCTAGCCATGCTTCTATCAAGAGACGTATATCCAATCCTACATTCCTTTCCCAAATATTACCTACATGCTATATTCCTGTTCAACACCACATCCTAGCCTCCAACCCACCACCCAGCCACTGCTTGGCTTACTGTTCCAGGACACTCGAGCACCATAATGAAGAGTCAGTGAGCTTTGTGCCCTGAGATAGGGGAGGAACTGGTTTTTTCCTTCAAGTTTTTTATGCATACGTTAGTAAACAGAAATTGTAAGCCCTTTGTGTAAATTAATATGTTCTCTCTTTTTAAGTAAGCCAGGTAACTAGGCGTAAAAATCTTGAGGCAACCCAGAGAACTATCTTTTGAAAATCGAATGACAGCTTGGCCTGCTACCCAGAAACATCCATCACCCAGCCCTTTTCTGTTGGGATTTTTGTTGAATGAGTCTTCTGCAGGTTAACAATTAGTTTTTAGCATAAGAGTCCTGTGTCATCATCGTCATCTCCCCAGGAGAGAGAAACAGGCTGACTGATTTTTAGATTATATGCTCTGATAAGACACAGGCTCCTGTCTCCCTGTGTGCTTGTGCCATGCAGGCCACCTGCTCTATGGAACTGCCACTGGGGACACTCTCAAAAAGGCTTAATAATAATGTTCTCTCTAGAGACGTAACTCAGAGCATGCTCTGAATTTACATTCTATATCACCACCCAAAATCTTGTATAAAAAATCCCATCAATAGATAGGATCTAAGACTAGTCACTAAAAAGAGTAATACAGTATATTTTAGAAATGTTAATTCCTATTAAACACGAATCTGTCAGGTCTGTAGCCATAAAAACTGCAAGTGAAGACAGGCATTGATAGAGCAGGGCAGATCAGTGATCTACCCAGACAGGTATCCTGTTTGACTGCACCCAATATCAGAAACATTAAAAATAAAAGCAAGGAACCCAATTATGAAGACATATGAAATAATAGTCTGAAAGATTCCTTCTCTTCCTAAATGCTTGTTTTATATCCTAAGCAGCTGATATTTCCTACTTCATTTTATATTTTATTCTGCTATAACTAGAAATGTTCTCATCATCCATTTAATTGCCTGTTCCTTTTCAATAGCTGCTAAGTACTTGGTCTAAAAAAAAATAAATCCCAGTGTGGCAGAAAGTTCCACATAAAATTATTCATTGTGTAAAAAGCATTCCTTTTTGCTACTTTTAATCTCACTGGGTTCCATTACTTTTTCTGAATTCCCCCCCACCTCTTCTTCTCAGGGTTGGGAGTCAATAGGAATTTTCAATTTATCTTCTCAGTTGTAGAGATGTAAAATAACAACTGCGCTACCTTTCAAAATCAGAGATTCACTTTTTTTTTTCCTCCACATTCTCATGAAGAAATCTCTTGATTTATAAGCAGTTCTCTAGAAGTGAATGGTGTATTTCACACTATCTCAAAATTATTCCTACCAAAAGACTGCCTGAAGTGACAGAGTATCTGAAGTTACAAAGACAGAATGAGACTTACTTCCTTTCTTGGAAAAACTTATGAAACCTTATGCAGAAATATGTGTTGTAAAGCGCAAACGATTATTAAAGTCAAGCAGAAGAGGTGGGAAACAGCACAATAATTCGCTGTGTCTTGAGAGCTTCACTCAAGCCTGAAGACATACAGGGGTAGAGCAATCCACTCTGCTTCTCCACAGCAGGGAGGGACTGTGCTTTCTCCTGGCTCTTCTGGACCATCCCAGGAGCTCAGGAGGCTTCATGGGTACGTGCAAAACAAGGTTAAATGCTGCCACACTCATCAACTGCACACAAACTCCAATTACTTTGTGTAACTAAATTCTCTGGCAAGTATAGGTAGTCTTGAAAATTCTCCCAAACAGCAAGTTGCTAGTTCAGAAACACCAAAATACTATTAAAAAACCCAACATACACAATATCAGAACAATTTAGCATAATTATCCTTATCAGTCCAAGTCTAAAGAGCTGTCAAGTGAAGTTGGCCCAGGTAAAGATCCTTGTGTCACTACTTTATATCCAACTCAACTCATGCCAATTATTTTGAAATCTACTCTTTACAAACATGCCAAAGTGACAAACCTTTGTTAAGGAAAAAAAATATCAGCATCGTTTAACTAAAACTTTGTGATTACAAACGCACACAAAGATCACACTTCATTTGTTAATTTTCTCAGAATTACCTAACCAGAAGTAGCAGCAAATTACAATCACTTAAGAATTTATTGAAAAAAAATAAATTGCTATTTACATACATGACATAAAACATTTAAAGATACTATGGCCTTTCAAGCAGCCTGCAATTTATACAGAAAGTGAAGATGCAAACAACAAGTTTTACTCCACTCTCTCCTTTCTATATTATAATAGAAGAAAAATCAAGGCTGTGACTAATCATTGCCACGTTTGAATTTCAAGAATGTCCTCTTATGTTTCTGATAGTAGTTCTGAATGATAGTTCTACGCCAATGCAGGCAACACGGGCAACAAACAGGAGGAGCTGGAAGCCACCATGCAGCTAGAAAGCTACAACCTAGTTGCCATTACTGAAATTTAATGTGACAAATCTCACGACTGGAGCGTGGCTATCGATGGCTACAGGCTGTTCAGAAAGGACAGGCAAAACATTGCCCTTTACAAGAATGGGAAGCGTCTGTTACCTTTCTCTTAATGGATGCAGTATGTAAGATAAAGCACACAAAAAACCCACCGAGAGAAAGAGAGGTGGTTTGACACAATACCTAAGCATGTGGAGAAGCGCATGGAGATCTTAATCGCAGTCAAAACAATGAGCTCATCTTTGTGAGTAGAACAAGATTTTTTAAGATCACTGTAAAAGATTCTGGAAAAGGTGTAATATTATAAGAACTTAGGTGAGAGATGTGTGGATAGATAGGGAAGGTTTCATTCCATATGTATTGTATAGAAAAATGGAAGATGATGTAAATTATAGATTGGACGCCTGGACTTTGTGGAGAATCAAACATTATACTTGGTCACAAGGCTAAATGAGGGACAAAATAGGAGCAGTGTTCAGAGTCATCAGAAGAGGCATCACAGATAAGTTGTTTGCAATAGCAGGAGGAGAGAGTAAAAAGTTCAGGTTTCCACACCTACTCAGGTCATCAGATATAAAGGAAATTAAGGGGCTAGAAGAAGGCATTTTTAATCCTATAGGCTCTAGAAAGGCAGCAATGTTCATTAGCTCCCAACATGGTCTAAATACTCCGAAATGAGTATGTTGGCAACTCACAGTCACAATATGGAATGATATATAAACAATATGAGGCAAAGCCAGGCTACGTAGTTCTGGCACGGGCATTCATGTTAACTCCACATGTTTCTTATACATAAATTATATCATTTCTTTCAAATTATTTTGGCTGCTCAGGAGTAATGAAACACTACCTTGCATGACTACAGTAATGCTTGCAGAGAAATTATATTAAAGAGCATATTTACTGAAAAGAAAGAGATAGAAGAAAACAGAAAAGGCAGGAGACAAAGATAAAGTACTACAGAACTGATGTTCTCTTCACACATAGTAAACATTTTTCACTTCTCAGCTTTGTTGCCGTAGCCAGTTACCATCTGAAGCATTACACTACATCTGCATCCCACTGTCCTCATGATTTAATTAGAAGCTGAGCGATACCCCCTCTTAAGTATCATCAACATCCACAATCTCTCCTCCTCATAGTGATGCAAACAAACCTACAAACTCCGACTGTCACCAGCCTGGAAACTCCCTTCACTGGGACAGATGCTGCCACTGGCTTAAAGGAACTTGTACCCTCTCTGGGAATCCAGCAGTAGGTCTGAGGTGGTGAGCATCACCGTGGGACTACTCAAAACGATAAGTGCTTAACATTGCCTTTGGTGCTGGGCTTATTGAAAGATCACTGCTTATTTGCCCACATGACACAAATACCGAGATGACTGGCAGACAAGCAGATGGACAGGCAAACAATGTAAGTCAGGAAAGGGAAGACTACTAATAGGGCTTCCCAAATGCTAAGGATCTTTAAAGGAATACTTTGAAATCCTGAAAACTGATTTTGTAGCAGGGTACAGCACACCAGTCTTAAATTTCGTTCTCATTAATCCATGGATGTGTTGGCTTTTTTATTTTTACCCACTAGGCAGGGGGCACTCAAAATCCTTATTAGGAAGTGATCTGCAGCTATGCACCAGAGAAAAAGGAAGACTACAGCCTCTAGGATTTCAGATTTCAGTTAAGGCACTGCTTAACAAGAAGAAAGCACAGCAGGTACATTTTCAATGCCATCTGCTGGATAAGATGGACAACTCTAATAAAGATTAGAAACCACTGTTTTCCATCTATCATCATCAACACATAGCAACAGTTCCTTCCTCTTCCTACCTTACCTAAACAGAGATCAAAATTGAAGTTGTCTACATAAGCACATTGTATTTCCCACACTCTGTCATTGCATCCAAGAAAACAAATTATCCAGTAGTTACGAAAATGTTCAGATCTGTAAAAATGACTGCATGTTATCCCTGCTGAGAAACCAGGGGGTTCTGACAGTGGAAAATACCTTAATTTACATTTGATGAGAAGAACCTGATGCCTAGGTTGCAAAACATATTTCTGCACTGGCCCCATCCCACCTCCCATCCTAGAACAGCTAATACTTCTTTCTGAAGACAGAAATGAAAAAGTCACAAGACAGGAACGTTTTTTCCTCTTGCCTGAACAGTACTTTTTCCATTGGAAAGACCAACAACTGGCAGTGTACACTCAGCTAAAGGAGTAGAAACAGACTTGTCTGCCACAGTAAAATGGAACAGACAACTACTCTGAAGAGACGGGTAACTTCTATTGCTAAGGAAGTCCAACACAGAAAATATTCTACAATCTGAGAATGGGTATTGATTAAAACAGAGTGAATAAAAGGCTGGCTTGATCTTCAAGATGAGGAACAATTTTCTGACTTTTGTGAATTATAACTTACATTCTGTTTGTTCAAATTGCAAAGCTTCATTAAATTTGTCTCAACTGTTTGCAGAAACCGCTGATGCTACAGATATCTGTAATTTCTCACAAAGGGCACCTGGACATATTCCTCTTCTGATAGCATAACCAAAGAACTTCTGGAGACTCTGGTGGAATGTCCCTCTTGATCTATCATGACATTTAGACAGCCTATTGGATCACCTGGATCCAGTAAAAGAGAAGGATAGATATGAAATGTGGTCTGGCGTGAGGTTGATATAATTCGTATAAGAGATGCAGCAACAGATCACACTCCAGGACCTCAAACACGAAAATCATACTTGCTGATGTGAAAAAACAACAATTGTTAATAAACAGATATTCTGCTCTTCAACACTCCATATGGCGGTCTGATGGATTAAACACCAGCAGAGTGTTGATCACTCTAAAAGCTCATATTGAGATGATCTAGAAAATCTGTCTATCTACAATTTACGAATTCTGGTTAATTTAATTAAAATGCTGCATCACTAAGTGCCTTAATATGTGGAAAGCCATAAGCTTGTGAGGTTCTTGGCACATGCCTACTTTCAGAAGAAGCTACAGAACAAACTACCAAGAGTATCTTTTTTAATTCAGGATATACAAAGAAAGACTCCTGAGCTACAAAATCAGTTTAAGTTTACATGCAGGGAGAAGAGAGCAGAAACATCTCCAAACTGGGTCGAGGGACAGGTGATAACAGTAAGGCTAAGGATGCCAATTGCATGAGAGAATCAAGGACACAGGCTGTCAAAATACTGGTGACTTCTTTGAAAGCAGCCAGCCAAGGTTAAAGGAAACTAGATGGGTTATTGTTAGCAGACTGAGAAATGGAGAGAGAGGGGTGGGGTTCAGGAGAGGAACTGTCCCCTCGCAAAGGGACAAAGGCCAGGAAGTCCCAAGAGAGAAGGAGCCTGTGACCAACATGCTTGGCCAAAGGTAAACCCAATGCTGTAATCTACCTTTACCAAGGGAGGCTTGAGATCTGGCTTCTTCTTAAATTGATACAGGCTACAGCACATACACAGCCAATTACCCCAATTCAGCTAAGGGGTGGTACCTGTTCATTTTCAATCCTTGAGGCTAAGCCAGCTTAGAATTTCTTTTCCTTGCTAAAAGCATGGCTGGATGAAAGAATAGAGATATTCCCAACCCCAAAACCCTCTGACGAAAGAGGAGTAAACTGCTGGGATGTAGAAGCAGGTGACAGTTTGGGAAACAGATGGAAAAGCTTTTCCACATCTGCAGCAGCTCCGAGTTAAAGGAAGCCAAGGCATTCCTGGTATGCTCATTACTGTCTCTGGAACAGACCCATGTATATTAATACTATTCTTACACTTAATAGCTACTTTTGTTCTTCCTAAACCAATGATTATGATGCTGGGTTCAGTTCTTAGCAGCTGAAGCTGAGGTTGCAGCATCAGGGCTTTTCCAGGCATGGCTGCTAAAATTTGAGAGGAGCTGGAAAAGAGGAAAGTGACGTTATCAGGGAGATGTCGCGGAAGAACAGATGGAAGTCCCCATATTACTACCCAGTCCAGTATAATTCAAAGCATAAATCCCTTTTTTCTCTTTGCATTCTCAAAACTATCTAGAGTAAAGAGAAAAATTTCTAAAAGGAAGGAACAGCAATTTTCCACAAGAACACATTAGTTTAGGCTCATTTTTTGCTATGAAACTTTAAATAGAAACAATTTTGGATTTTGTTCTGCAGAATGACCATCTGATTTGGAAAAAGAGGAGGAATCTCTCTAGTATGGGAATTGCTCCCGTACTTGTACAGGCAGGTGAGGCTCTGCCTGCAAAACCCAGGAGGCTCTCCCAGGAGGAGGCCACATGAAGTTGTGAAGAAGGCCTGATTGCGTTCTACATCTAGCATGGTATTATAAAGGAAGATTGTCACCCGTTAAAGGCCACTTCATCTGTGTTTCTACAATTCATTGCATGACAAGAAAGAACACTGACATTTTACAATGCACACTCCTGTACTAATCCTTCCCATCATGGTAGAACTCAGAAAAATTGATCTGGAGTAAATAAAAAACAAATCCGTGTGCTTTGAGAATAAAATCCATTTTAAAAAAGCCCAACCACATTTATATTTCAGTCTCCGGTATCATCTCTTTGCTTCCTCTAGGCTATTTCCAACTACTTTTCAGGACATGTGACTGAGCATGCTGGAGCCAAAGTTAATTATTTCCATATTCAAATACAAGAGTACTGATTTATACTATTACAAGCCTAAGAGCCAAGAAAAAGTGCCTATGACAGAAAGCAAGGTGGGAAAAAAACCCCTTCCTTCCCTTAAGTCTTCTCTGCTTCAGAGAGACCAAGCAGGCTGGTTTCAACACAAGAGCAAGTGATATAACCAAACAAAAGCAGATCTGAAAGGTGAGCAAACCCCACAAGCCACACAGTCATTATTACTGCGTCGACAGCACACTTGTTAAAAATGTATATTTTAATTTTCTGTATTGCTAAAGGTCCCAATTTGCCCAGGGATCTAGCTAAGCTGCCATTTTCTACCACGACAGAGTCTAATCTTTATTTAATGGATTTAGCATCTATCTTCACTAGAGTGGTCTCTAAGGGAAAGGGGAGGGGAGTATGAAGGGGCATGAAGAGATGATCAGAGCCCCCCTCTCCTTCATCCATCCGGCGCTCATGTTTGTGTTCAAAATTCAATTACCTCCTTATTGATACTTCACAGAGATATTTAAGCTGCAAACATGAAGCCCTGATTTCCCAGGGGGCCATGCCCCTCTCTATTTCACTGCTCTGCTTCCCCCAGGGTGAATTCCTGAGGCGTCCATATTAATAGGTAATCAGTCACAATTCATTTATTAAACAGCTAGCAAGGTTTATCAGCCTGCCCTGATTAGCCGGAAGAAGCCACTGAATTCCTAATTTATTTATGGAAATGTAAGTGTCTTTTTGAATTCCATTCATGAAAGACAGGGGTACCGTGGGTCTGGCAAGCTGAATTCTAACAGGGAAGCAGCAGGCAAACCTGCTGGAGAGCGGGGACTTTGCAACTTCAGCCCGGGAAATGCACCACAGTGACCCCAGCGTGATCAATGGATTTAGGGCCAGAGCCTCACACACGCATTCACGAGGCAGCTCGTCAGAGAGAAGGCATTGCCACCCACCACAACTAGGGAATTGCCATCCGGACGGCTCAGGGTGTGGACTGGCTGAACAAAGTTCCCTAAACAGAGCAGGTGATGTGGTGAAACGGGGTCAAAATAATAAAAGAAACACAGAAGCATTTTTTTTAAAGTTCCAATAAAATATTCAGAATAGTGCTGCCAGGTAACGCTAATATACACATTTACACGTAAAATTCAGCTTTTTGAAAACTGCAGGCTATTACAACCTTTAAATTATTTCTGCTATAATAGCTTCAGCTGGACTGGTTTTAAAAATGCAACAAACAGTGTCACCGTACTTTCAAACTAAGACACAGAAGCTCAGTGATTAGCATCTGGATTACCAGGAATTGAAAATGGCCAACAAAAACAAGAAAAAAAGGCACCTCTCTATTGTTTTAAACAGAGAAACTGAGAACTCAGTGAAAAGTAGACCTTGAAATTAAAAGACTTACACATGCACTTAATACATCTTAAGGCAATTAGGGTACAGCTTCAGATAACATAAAGCTTATATATAGTCCTCTGAAGGTTCAAGGCCACCACTGGTGAAAAACACTTTCTTTTTATCCCTTTCAGGTGTGTAGTAATCTCTGAAAATCATTCAGCTGAATTTTACCCACCATAGTGACTTAACCGTAAAACAACTAGGAATGGAAGACTATAGAAAACATATTTCCTTTTTTCTTCTCCATACAAATTTGTGTCAAGTAACTTTCACTATCCCCTCTTCTGCATTTAGTGACTTTTCTGAACAGCTCAACTGGGAGTTAAACACAGGGATTGTATTTTTAAATCCTCTGAACAAGGAGAATGTCCCTCAGGTAGATGCAATAGCCAAAAGGGTATTTTTAATTCATTTTTTTCCTAAATTATTTAGATCTCAAAACTGGCAGGGTTTAATAATGTACAGTGGTACGGAATACAGACAGAAGCATTTTTAAACATATCGAGAGCATTTCTGTAACGCTAATTCTCAGACGCTGTTACCAGACATTTTGTTCAGTGACTTCAGCACTCTCATCTGATCATTAACTGACTAGGAAAGTATTCAAAACTAAGAAGTCAAAGCATAAAAACAATGGAGGATGCAGATACCACTCCACAATAGTGTATCTCACAGAAATTATTTCAGTTCAATCCCTGACATCTTTCAATTACTCGAAAATATATTTCGAATAACAATCTAAAATCCTATGTACTTTAAAACTTGCTACACTGATGTTTAGCCTCTGAATTTACAAGCACAAGCGCAATACTTGCATGCAAGGTTTTTAATTTGCGTAAGATCTCATTACGCAAAAATTTCATTAGTGTATTAAAACTGATATAAAATCTCCACTTCAACTAAACTAGGACAACCCATACCCTTAAATAAAAAAAAAAAAAAAGATATGATTTCCTCTCAAATTACAGTGGTCAGACAAGAAAAGATGTAGTACATGCAATAAATACATCCAAAACACTAGGAGGAATGAGCATTTGAATTCATCTACGACCAGAACTGGTGTGTTGTGTTTTCAGTCAGGGATGGCATGGGGAAATAAACCTTGCAAAAAGCATTTTTTAACTGCCAAAAAAAGTAATCAATAGCTTAAATGTTATCAGTTTGTGGTTTAGGCAGACATGGGTAACTCAGCATATTTTTCCTACTATGAAAAGTAGCTGATAGAGGAAAGGAAAAAACTGAATTTACAGGAAAGATTTCTCAATACCTTTCCTCCCCTGCATAAGGAGGATTCCCACACTGGCACAACCAGCAGACATCGCAAGACTTTACAATAGGCCCAAACATCTAATCAAGATGTGGCTCTCAACAGCCAGTTTCTCCAGCCCTCATTGCTTGGGGAACTGCAAACGCCACCAAATAAAACAGCCTGTTCCCTCCCTGAATCTAGCCATACTTCACCTTTTCCCCCTTCAGCAGTAAATTCACAACTGTGATTTCAAGCGAGGGCTTTGCAGAATACACAAGACAGGACTCACCACAGAGCGGGTAAAGCAGGACACCCGTGCGTGTTCTTACTGGGAAGCTCACCATTGAGCATCAAACTAAATATTATTTTCATACCCTCAATACATAAGCTCCTTATCATACAGAAAACTGCAGCACCTTCCATAACAGACATCCAACCCACGCTGCCCGAACGTGCTGGAGAATATAAGCTGTAATCATGTTGCAGTTATTCCTAGTCCTCACAGATGTTATTTCTAGTTATTTCTAGTCTTCACAGCTTTCAAAACACAACTGAGTAAAAGCAATGCAGCAGTGGCACTTTGAAACCAAAGAAAATTGCTCCAGGAGATACAAACTGTCGTCGTTCATCTCAATAAACTCCTTGGCTGTGTTAAAGACACCAGCATTAGCACTGAAATTATTACACACCACTGCTAATGTCAGTGCATACACCCAACGAAAGGGCTTCCCTACCCAACTGCCTTCCACTTACCCATGTCAGCCCCCCCAGATGTCACCAGCTTCCCATGCCCATGCACTGTCAGCAAAAAAACATGTCTATGGAGTTTAGTACTACACCAGAGAACACAGCATTATAATCTTAACCTGCTTGACTAATTTTCAACTACCCATTTTAAAGTCCATTTTAATGTAACCAAGTCTGACAGAGAATACCCAGTCAAACCCAGCATGATACTGCACATCTACCAAGGCAGTACTGGGATTCACATCCCTGTATAACACCCAAAGGAAGGGTTTGCAAATAAGAACAAAAAGTATGACATAGGTATTACTCCCTTTCTAAATGCCACTCGATAGACCTTGATGACAAATGCCTACTACTCTGCTGGAAATTACTTTCATTCTGTCTCATCTACTCATCCACCTTATACATTTATTTCTAATGCTCCCGTAACAATGCCCATATACGTCTAAGGTTACTGCAGTAATGAACTGCATGGTTACAATAAAGGCTGGGATAATTATTTCCCGTCTTTCTCGCATGTATAGTCAGTGCTGATAACCTCACACTTCAGTGACCTGAGCAAGGAACTTCAGCAACCGCATACACAAAAATTATTTCCTACGCTTCTTAATGCCGCAACTTAAGTGACAGCCATTTACACATAGAGCAGGACACAGTCCAGAATAAAAATGAGATTCTCTAATTGACACTGGAGAAAATTAGATTCTAATTGCATATGCTGTATTTTGCTGATGACAATGAGATTGGCATTTGCAAAAAAAAAAAAAAAAAAAAAGCCTTATGAGTTCTCTGATGACCAACAGGTTATTAAGACCCTTGTCATATAACTCATTGGAAATGTAACATTTCCAACAGCAGAGAGCCCTCTAGAGCTGCCACGGGATAACAGTTCAGCAGCCCACCAGGAGAAGGGCACCAACGCCACTAACTGCAACACCTGAGCTCTTCACGGGTCCCCCTCCAGGTACTGACCAAACCCAACTTTACCTGGCTCAGTAAAACAGAGATTAAACCCCAGAGCGAGAAAACAGAAGTCAAAATTTTAATTTGAAGAAAATGGGAGCTAATATTTGTTGAATTGCTGCTGAACCTAGAAAGCTTTAAAATGTAACAATAATAGATTTTGGAGTCATTGAGCAAGTACTTAAAAGAGAGACACATATTATTTACAATACAGATGTTGTAAAACATCACCAAATATCTGGAAAGCCAGATTTTACATGACAGTGTATACTGGCACCAAAGTAATTGGCACTTTGTGCAGTTTAAACAGTATGTGGATATAGGCCTTCTAGCACAGAAAGCTCTCCATATGGAAATGCCCTATCAATGTAAAATAATTTCTACACAGAAGCTACATTCTGCTGAACTTTATTACAGTAAGCTTCATTAGCCTTCACTAAAACAGCTCTCAAAACAACACACAAGCGAAATCTACTTAATTGGTTATTATATGCCTTTCCATTACCTCCACTCTTGTGCTGTAACAACCAATACGTAAAAATATCTGCTCCAAATTAAATTATGAACTGAAAATCTACTTACGCAGCATGGAGTTTCCTATTCCCATCTCCCCAATGACAGTAAAAAGTTGTAAGATAAATCACAGGAAAATAAATGAACTGTATCCTTTAGCTTTACTGTCAAGACTTACAACTGGGAAAAGCAGTAAACGCAACTTTATTCTCTCCTCATTGTGATCAAAAATTTCTGCAAGGATAAAATTCCTGAAAGAATAAACCCGCCCATTTTCTCAGAACCAAAACCCATCAATACATAACATTTTGGGACTGACAAGTGAAGTACAGCACGCCAACCACAGGTTTGGTTCTACATTTTAAGACCCTGAGTTAACCACTGACCGTTATGAGCTTAATTTCTGTGTGTTAATTCATCAGTCTTAATTACGACATGAGCTTGCAGTGTGCTCAGGGAACAACAATCTCTTGGACACTTTAAAGAATCCACAAACAGCCTTCAAACATGCTTTCATGGGCAAGTATAAAGTAATGTTTTATTACCAAAATAAATTTCTAAGAGCCAGCACTTCACTGGAGGGGGGAGGTGAAGAACAAACTTGCGATGAATATGATGAGAAGAGGTAGTACACTTACTCTGCTGGCAATGACATTCAGCACCCTTTTTTGATCTCCAGCTAGAACTCAAAAAGCCACAGCAAAACCCTCCTGTACAGATAGAGACAATTCAAAATGTCTCAGCACTCAGACAACTTAACATAAGGATAAAAAGTTGGATTTTTAATAGAGAAGTACGCAATAGGTAAGCAGTAAATTCTCTATCACTAGTAATTTGTTTCAGTGAGACAGGATTTATTTTTTCCCAGAAAAAACTCAGTTTTTAAACAAGGGAATTCAGGCAAGAAATTAATTTAAAGAAGCCTCCAAGCCACATGATAAATTTTTTTTCTTGTGACCTTTAAACTGTACCTCTTTCCCACTGCTCAGGCTGGGTCTCATTTACAAGCTCCACTTCCCAGAATAGCCTTTTAGGATGCTCTAGAAGAGTTGGAGAGAAGTGCTGGCTTTAAATGCCCCTGGGCCTGAAACCAGGCAGACCTACTCATACTAACTCATTCACTTATTAGTGAACGAGTTAGTATGAACTATTTCAACTTGTCCTGAATTTACTAAGATACTTCACATTGACTTCAGATTGGGCTGAATTGAGTCCCCTAAAGCCAGAGACGAAACGAAAATGAGATTTAGTACCAAAAAATTAGGCTCATTCTCTTCCCCTCCCTGCACATTTCTGTCTTATTGTCTGACCTTGTACATCTGTTCCATAGTCTCGTGATGGATCTGGTATTAAAAACCCTACTTTCAGCCAGTCTGTCCTTTTCTCTCTCAGTATTATGCAACTGCTAGGTATCTGGTGAATATATACTTCCAAGCACCCTCAACAACCAGGGTGAAGAAAATGCTTTCCATTTGGCAAGGTCTCCCCTTTCCCATCTCTTTTCTAAGCTCCCCCTCTTGGTCACTAAGCTTTGTTCTCTTCTCACAGCTTCCACTAGCAGCAACATGAATTTCATTCTTCTTCTGTCGAAGCCAGCACCAAGACAGAGGAGACCTGTTATTTTCACTCTGTAGACTCTCAGAAAGACCTTCCTTAAAAATAGCAAAGGAAGTCACAAGAGCTCTCGGTCCAGTACAACAATACCACACCAGATCCAATTAATTCATACATGAGAAGCCCTTTCAGAGGCATTAAAGTTAGATCTGTTTAATGAAAACAAACTGTATAGAAATGAACTTTAAAAAAAACAGAGGAACAATAACGAAATCAGTCTAAAGACATCTGTAAGAGGAAATAGAGGCAAAGGAAAATCTCCGAGGAGACAAAGTTTTACATTACTATTGCTATACTCATGGACATAGCTGGGGGGGAAATGTAAGCTTTCATGCACTGAAGCTATTAGCTCTTTAATTAAAAATTGTATATCATTAAATTTAACAAGATCCTGAAGAAGTATTACATAAAATGTAGAAACAGGAAAATTTTCAATAGATAAAGCTATAGAAGCTCCAGATTTCAGGGAATACACCAACTGCTGTTGAGGAAGGTTGGCAAGAAACCTCCTCTGTCTGCTCCTCTGCAACTGTGCAGAACATCGAGGAGCTCTTCACACTGACAAAGTCCACTGTCAGGGACAAGATACTATAAAAGTACTGGTCTGAGTATGGCAATTCTCATGGTCCTGTTAGAAGTTGTTTCCCGAACTAATATCAGGTTGATCTATGCTGTTACTGGCAGAGAACATTCATTTAACCCAATGAGTCTCATTTGCCAATTCCAACACGGCACTTAAAAATCGATGACAAAAAACCCACATCCCACACAAAAAGGCTGTCCTGGAAGTCAGGAGTACAGTTCCCCATTCCAGTTATTTTTAATCTCAATCCCACTGCTGTATTCAACAATGCATTTCTAAAAGAGAAAATTTTTAGAAAAAAAGAAATCCATCTGTTTTATATAGATTGGTCACTTCTCTGTCCTAAACCCCCGGAAGCTCGTGGCCATAAACTCCAGTCCTCTAGGGACACTTGGATATGCTACCTTTTTACAAGATTTCATCCAGTTTTCAATGCCTAACAAAATGCAATTAGCTATCACTACTTCACACTATTAATACCAGCGATCCTTTGATATTCTGAAATAAAGTTACTGCCTTCTTTTATAATCAAGCACAATCTCCATGCACCAAGGATCGATATTGCAGAAGACAGGGCTTAAGACACAGAACAAAACCTGTGTTCAGGTGAAATCATTTGTACACACCTGATCCACACCAAGAGCAGAGGGGAGCAAGAACACACAGCCGTCCTCATTAAAAACACATCAGGGTAGTAAACTCCATGTGTAAACCCAGGGTCATAGCAGAGTCCTCAGCTTCTTTTCCCTCCCCCCATAAAATGTATATTTCTGCAGGAGATATATGGGAACTAGTTATGAAAGTCAAGCAATTAAAAAGCATTTCTGAGGTATTCATGGGACTGTACCAGCCACAAGTGCCTGACAGCTCTACGCGTGTGCAAGTCCCTGGAGAGCCATCACACTTCAATTACTATCACTAACATTAGTCATTATCAGGCTGGCTTCAGTCCCTGGGGAAGGCAGCTTGTGATGACAATATCCAGCCTCTCCTTGTAAAACAATTCATTAGGCAAAGCAGAACAGCTGGGGCAGCCACGTGGAGGTCTGCAGAGTGGCCGCCCCACCGGGACCTCCAGCCCCCCTTCTCCTTTTGGAGAGGGGCAGCCACCGCCCCCATGACAGCTGTAAAAGCCTCTGGGGACACTTCAGGTTTAATCAGTGCTCCTTATTCTCAAGGGAAGCATTTGATTGCAAACTTAAACTAATGGCACTCAGAAGGTTACAACAATCATCAGATAAGAGGCTTTAGGGCATTTTTATCTTGTTCTAATGCTCACAAGTTAATGAGGCAATAAGAGACAGATACTATCAGACTTGGTCTAGTCACGTTACACAGACAGGACGTTGGAGCTGCATTTACTGGAGATGCAAGAGGTAAGGTGGCAAGTCCATTATTGATCTTACAGAAGACTTCATGCTCAGAACAGCTGAAACCACTCAATAAAGCAACAAAATGCTGGATTTTTCATATAGCCTTGCATGCATTATTACCTGATCCAAAATAGAGAAAACTGAAAAGGAATACAGGAATATAGCAATCCTGTATGTTCAGTCTATTTGACAAATACACCGTATCTCCTTTCTCAAAGCACAAATACTGGCTGAACAGTGAGACCGATCCTTACGTACCGAGTAACTCCACAGCTTCTGAGCTCGCAGGGCAAACGTGCCACCGAACAGGTAAATAATCCCTGATATTAGTATGGCTATGTACTAATGATTTTTTTAACCTTTATGTTGCTTTCAAATAGAAATATTCTTTACATAGTGTCTCAACAGCAGAGAATAGGCTTGGTTTTCTTAGTTACCTTGCTTGGGTCACAGAGAAGAGCATTCGGTGATAGAATCGGTTTCATCACCAGAGTCTCATTTTACTTCTACTGACAATATACACAGCATTCTAATGATGCCTGCCTGTGGCACAAAATAGCAAGCAGTGGAAAACAACAAACAGTAATACAGGACAGGACGCTTAAAAATACGCTTTAAAAAGCCATTACATAGTAAACACGAACTCCACCTTGCAGTTGGGGAAACAGGGAGGGACATGCGAGGAGGCAAATAAACCGACCAAGCAGAACAGTGGTAGTGCCACAAACTGAACCAAGCTCTTCAAAGTCACACTCTAGCACGATTTTCACTAGGATCAGCTGCTGCTCTGCAAATAGGTCCAGCTACACATACTGAGGAAGAAAATTCCCTCTTCATTACTGCCAGGAGAAATAAACTTACAGGAAGACATTTCCAACAGAAGTACTACAGGGATAACCTTTCCAATATTTGTAAATACTGAAGAAATGTTCTATCAGCACAGAAGAAGTAGAAAAGTTTTAATTGGATAAAGGAATAGACAGTAAAAGAATTTTAAATAATAAATACAGACCAGTTGCAAAGGTTTGAGAGTCCCTGCCAGAGCATCTCCTGAGATTTGTTTGGCATTTTTGTGTTTTTAAACTGTAATGGAAAAATGCACATAACCTTATGCTTGATCAAACTCTTCCCCATCCTCAATTCCTCCACTGACAGTAGTCTACAAGTTATCCTGTCAGAATGAGAGTAGCAAAAAATAGGCTTCTGACAGTATAATGTAAGAACATTTTGTTTGTAGTCATGTTTCTTTCTGTGCCAAGCATGTGGCAGGTAGAAATGCTTTAATGTGACAGCCCATTCCTTTACTTCTGTGGCTAAAAGCTCTTCAGTCAAGCCCCATTGACCCCCTGCTTGTCTAGACAGATGATGGTGGTTTCACTGCTCATTTGAGCCGAGACACACAAGAACCTCCGGGTGTGTTGAAGAACATTGTTTTCTCTGCTTAAAGACCGATACTGAATGGATTTTACCTCCCTACACAGAAAAACAGGTTCCCCAATCTAAGTTGCATGGGCTCATAACCAGCTCTGTGGATGGAAGTATTTGGAAGTCCATTCATAACCCCCAAAAAGCATGAAAGTCATCACTGTGATACAAGAATCCTTAGGTTTCTTGTTCTTATCAAGCTGCTCACATGAAGGCAAACCACAGAGCTGCACCTGAGATCTCCTGCTCAGAGCTCATGAGCTGAACGAACTGCCTAGTGCTATGTCCAGCTCAGCTTGAGGAACACAGGCTTTGAATTTGCTTCCTTCTAGAAATCTTAGATCGCAGCATCCTTGAATCACTGGATGATCCACGTTACAAGGGCTCAGGAGGTCTCCTACTCAAACTAGAGTCGATTACGGGGTCAGATCACGTTGCTTCAGCCTTTATTCAGTCAGGTCTGGAAAACCTCTAAGAACAGAGACCACACAACCACCCTTGTGGTGGCACAACATGTTCCACTGCTTGACTGACCAAAGCTAATAGTCCAGATGTCCTCACAAAGCACAGATTAGTGCTTTGAGCAGCATACCAAAAATTCTGCAAAAGCTAATGGTGATGTATCAGATGAACGATTACAGAGTCTTCAAAGCAGTTTGGTCAGTTACTCTCCAGATTGATCAGATTTCTCCCTCTTCCCCCAACTAACACTGAAAAGGGTCCCTTTTCTTAACCACAGGAAGTATCTAGATCAACCTTCACTCTATCAACATAAACTCAACAACTCTCTTCCAGAAAGGATCAAGCTATTCCAGCATTTCTTCATACTAGTGAACAAACTAGAGAAGCTGAAGGTGACTTTTAGAAGAGACATTTTTAGAAAGGGCATGACACAGAAGTTTTGTTTGGGTTTTGGTTTTGTTTTTAATAAAGCCAGTAATATGTCCTGGTTGAAGTACATTTCGGAGGTGACCTTTGTTTTAACAAAATCAGATCCACAAACTAGGTATGGGGATGTAGAATAAGAGGAGAGAAAAGGAAAAAAGACATTTCAATAAAGATCAGGTTAAAAGCATCTCATAGTAACTCAGCTTTTATTTAGAATGTTACATTGAGCATCCCTCATCAAGATCAACAACAGTTTTAAGAGCACAGTTATCTGCTAGCTATTCATCTGCTTAGCATATGGTCACAGAATCACAGAGTGGTTTGGGTCGGAAGGGACCTTAAAGCCAACCCCTCTGCCATGGGCAGGGACACCTTCCACTAGACCAGGTTACTCAAAGCCCCATCCAGCCTGGCCTTGGTCTTTGCCCATAACTTCGGAAACTCAGTTACCAGAGCTAGATGGACAGTGTCTAACGCTCAAAAAGCTCCCCTTTGTATTTCCAACATTAGGCTCCAGAACTAACCACCATGCAATGGCAGATGTCACCTTAGCATTTCTAACATTCCTACATCTATGCACATTTAAAAGCTATCAATGCAATCCCAGAGTTTGCATTGCTTATGGTAATGTCCCTTCTGTAAAAGATGCCCAGAAGACTTTGAAAAATTTCAATCAGCTACATTTGGGGGTCTCAGTGCATACTTGACATTATGGAAATTTGGGGGTTTAAAGTAATTTTGAATATTTAAAAATAATTGAGAGAAAATAATAACCTTCTTACTGTGCCAAAATTCAGTGAGTCAAACAAAAAAGTCCAACCCAAACTACATAATCTAACAAAAGGAGATTCTCCATATGTAAGTATCAATAGGCATCAAAGAAAAATTAAAGCAAAGATAAATTGCAGGAGTTTGAACTTTTGACACATGTAGGAGAGTTTTAGAGATTTTTTTCCCCTTTTCTCAAACTCCAACCATATACAACGTCCTTCTGCAGCAAGCAGAGTCACCAATGCCTGGAGGCCAGGATGCTGTATTAGTACTTGCCATCAAAATCCACAATAGCGGTTTTCCCTCAGAGTAAGGGAGGGGGAAGAAGGCGAAGATGCAGAAATTTCTTGAAGCTTAGAGAGATATTTATTCTACTTCACCAGCAGACAGAGAACACCCTAAGGATCCATGCAGTATTTTTTTCATGTATGACAGTTACCTAGATACAGCATTTGTTTTATGGTAAGAATGCACAATTTATGCATATGGGTAGCATCACATTTGATATCATCAGTAGACTGTATCTCCCTGATTTTGCATTTAAGAACAGTCTGGACCCGCTTTTTTTTTTCTGCACATAGAGGGCAACTCAACCACACACCCACTTATTTAAAAAAAAAACAATAGCAGCCAAGGTCCAGACTCTATTTCCATCCTCACCATCGCAACCCAATCTCCTGGCAAGTTAATGCAAATCAAAGCGAACACTTCTCTGACACTGGTAGCAAAGCGTGTTCCTCTCCCAAGAGAGACCTGTAAAACAGGACAGTCACTGACAGCAGTACAATTACTGACACAGATACAGACTTTATGGACATGTTTATCTCTGCTGTAAATCCACACTCTCTCTCCACTCCGATTCATGAGTCATAAAGAAATTGCAGATAATGAAAAAGTTGGAGAAATTTACAGCATGTCGGAAACCTCAGACAGCCAGAAGAAATTAAAGAGCTGACTGAGGATAAATCACACAGGTACAATTAAAACTTCCTATACCTTCTTCACTTCCAAACTGGGGCACAAGCCAATGGAGATGATGAAAAGTTGAGGTCATGTCTCCTCTGACTGTAATCATTTCTTAACTACCTACATGTCAAAATTAGCCAATTCACAGATCACACATGAATGGCAATTTCAAGCCAGCATTCTGATGTCTTTCTCTTCCAACAGGAGCTGCCCCAGAAGAATCCTGCCTGTAAATAAGCCACCCAGTGAGCAGTATAAGGAGAGGTGATTTCCTCGTCCCTCTGCAGACGCAGAGCACCTCTTACCGTAGTGCTGTGCATTAAAATGAAGAAGCAGATCTACATTGTGGGAGGAGGGTATAAGGAGAATTGGGAGAAAGGCCAAGGTTTCACATGGAAATCATAGCAGCTTGGACATCACGGTGACAGGGCCATATAAACACCTTAACAGACAACGTAAATGTTCTTTTCACCGCTATGAAACAATCAAGCGAGGGCCAAGAATTACTATCAATATAAATTGAAAACAGCCTCCAGAATTTTTCCTACTAAGGAAAACAAAACGACCAATTTCAACCGTGTCATTCCTGAAAAACTCTGTTATCATCTCCTAACCCACAAGTGAACCATCCAAAATGTGAGACAATTTCTGGGAGAAGTCTATTAACTCTGCTAAGTAAATCCTTAAGCTAACTGCATATTACAGAAATCCAGTGTCCAAAGAGCATAATTTTGTTGTCCTGCTATAAAACTCTGCCTTCAAGCTTTGAAGCACATGAAGTACATTATTTCACATAAAGTCCTTGCCAAACACAGTACTAAATAACAAAATAAGGGAGAAATATGCTTTCAGGCAAAACTGAAACACGATGAAGATTCATTCAGCAAGGCAGGGGATGCAGAAACTAACCAAGAAAGAAAAAACAGCTGCTACAAAGAAAATTCTAAGCAGAGCAGAAAAGTACAAGCACCTCAAAGTGCTTCCTCCTATGCAGGACAGCTCACCTTCCAAGAGTAAATAAACTGTGTATTTTAAGGACATAATGAGCACTGGTCTTGGCATAAAACATTCTCTTCCAAGTCCAACATATTTAGAACAATGTAGGCGATTCCAAAATGTATTTTCTTCCTTCTTGTTTCAGATTAATACAGATGCACTAGTGCCAGCTTTTAACAAAGAAAAAGCAAGCATCCTCTTTACTCTTTAGTCAGCAGTCAAGATGTTAAGAACATTGCTACATCTTTCTAATAACTGGCACTGAGACTCCTGCTGTGGGATCTAGGTTTGGATCCACATCACTTGATCTTCTGATCCTCTTTCACTTTATTTCCTTCTTCATTCTCCAAAAGTCAGTTCTCTTCTCCAGCTCCACCACAAGACTTCGGGTAGTCTATTTCCCCAAGGAAATAAGGAAACTGTTCATGTTCAGGAAGGAGTCTGCTCCTCTACATAGATTCCAGAATCTCATTTTGGCTAACAAGAAACCATAAGAATCCAGTTCACTTTTTCATGCAACTTCCCAGGCTGCAGAGAGTGGCCATACAGCTTTTATTAAAATGGACCAACAAGAGATTTCAGAAGACACCACAAGACAGACACCCCACTGACACTCTGAATATTAAAACAATCTTTACTTATACACACCTGTTGATATGTTGATTTCCTACAAATGTAAGAATCTGAAACATTTTGTAATAAACAAGTATACGTACAGACTAGAAAAGGTACTAGGCAACTAGAAAAGACACAGGCAACTGTAATGCAGGAAGCTGGGTCATGTTCACAAACGTAAAGCAAGGCTTCTGGGCTTAAAATGCCTCTGTGCTGATTGACTCTGGACTAAAGAAAAGGTGGTTATAGTCAGGAAATATTTTTATCTGATCAATTACACCACCGATATAAGCCTGTTTGGGTACAAAATCAACGTGTTTTGCATGAGGCCTACAGGCTGCATGTTGGTAATACACGTAAACACTCCTGGAAAAGATGATCCATTGCAGAAAATGAAAGAGATGTTTCAGTAAGAGAATACATTGTCCTCCTTCCTTTCATTACTTTCATTCAAATTCAACTACTTACACAAAGTTCAAGTTTAGTAACTGTCATACCCTGTTTTTTAGTTTAATAGATAATACAAGTTCAGTCCACCAAAGATGGAGCCCCTGATTTAAATATATCCTACCTACAACCAGCAACAAAAAAGGAAAAAAAAAAAAAATCAACAAAACAACTCATGGGTGAATTCATGTTCAACCATGCAGGGAAGAGCTATCCAAACTTCGAAATTATGTATGTCAGGAGTAGCCTGCAAGGATCACAAGCAGAACTAAGTATACACGTTTCAAAACATGCTACAGTTAAATCCCGCTCTACCTCCAACCTACAAAAAAAAACTTGCAGACAAGAGATCACAACAGACAGCATTTATCTGAGAGAAACGAAAAAGGAAAGACCACCAATCTAGGAAAAAGTAGCAATCTGTAAATAGCTTAGAGTTCAGAAAGACTCCTTTATGATTTTCCAGACACCAGACGCTGGAGGAGAGGACTATGATTCACAACCAAGGACACCTTAACTTGGGAGCAAATTAACTCAACTACCATGCAGTCTATAGTCCAGCCTATTACAAAGGACCTTCCAAGCCACCACCCTGACTCTCATGTGCCAATGGCAAATGCTGATTGAAGAGTGTAAGAGCAGGGAAGCACACAGCTGTACCCACCTAGTAATCTCTCCCAGCTTTCTGCACCTCCAAGATTTCCAAGCCACTGGTGACTTTTCTGTGGTCAGACACCCTCAATGTATTTATCTTCCAATAATCTGTCTCATTTATTGAGCGAGATAAACTCCATGCCCACAGCCTTCATCAGCAACGAGTTCTGACTTCAATGCACAGTGCAAGTATCTCCTTGTGTCTGTCGTGATACGTGGTTTTATTCTCTCTGGCTCCCACACTATGAGAAACAGTGAAGTCATTTCCTATTCACACTTTCTCTGCATTAATCAGTTTTACAGATCTTTTCCGCATACCACACCAGTTGTCCCTCTCCAGCCTAAAAACTCCCGGTGATTCACTCAGTGTCCCTGCCCATGGCAGGGGGGTTGGAACTAGATGATCTTTAAGGCCCCTTCCAACTCTAACCATTCTATGATTCTAATAGTTCATCATATTAAGGAAAACTATCACTGACTGACTGAACCCTGACACTTCTCCTTTATCAGCCTGTGGTGCTACATGAAAGTCAACTTTTTGGTGTTCACCTAACGTCTCCCAGGTCTAATTCTTGGGCTCTTGATGGCTAGTATCAAATAGCTCTTCCACTGTATCCTTGGGATTTAATTTGCTTAAACATATATGGAAAATAAATCAGCATCAGAAAGAAAACAGGAGCAGAGTTGCCAGAGTCCACTGAAAGCCAGGGCACACAAAACCACGAGGGACTATAAAGAGGGAGACTTGGTTGATCATGTTCAGTAACTGTCTCTTTGCTCTTGAAGGAGTGTGAGGATTTGACACTGGATAATACAGTCATTGTTACATTCCTAATTTTACAGGATGAAGAGGACAAAACAGCTTCATCTCCAAATAAAAATTTAATCTAAGAGAGAAAACTAGTAAAAATCACTGTTAGGGAAACCGTAAATGGTATTCACATCTGTGGGGTCAGCTATCCCACGTTTTCTAATAATGAAGGCAGATACGGCATAAAAGCATCATCACCTCCACAAATGTATTAGGGCTTAAAAAGAATAGGCTTTTCTGGAAGTCTTGCACTAGCAATATCACCAAAGCCATACTGTGACAGATAATCTCTCTGGCATCAGTGAGATGTCATAAATATGGCGGTGATACCAGGTTTGTGTATATATATATTTTAGGACTTCTTAACCGACATAGCAGGCATTATCTGAAAAATATCAAAGATTCAGAGAGAAGCAACAGCAGGGTCTTCAGAAAGTCCTTGGACCACCACATTCCTTCAGTGACATGGTGCATTTCCTAAGTCGGTATCCTACCAATCTGTCACTTTTACACATAGGTTTGTTCCAAAGTTTGGGGAAAAAAAAAAAAAAATTTTTTTTTTAATTTTACTTCCTTTAAATCTCTTTTTTTTAGAAAAACGTATTCTTTCCTCTGTGTATGTAGTTTTCAGATACACCTCTATGTTTCAAAACGTATGTTCAAAAGGATGACAGGGCAGATCTTTAAAAATAACTGTAATCAAAAGTCTCTTAACACCAAGTTTGCTTCCTAGCAACCTAAGCACTTCACAGAGCTGCCACCTCATGAAACCAAGACTTTAAAATATCTTCTGAAGTCAATTTTGACTCAGTTGCTCTGAAAGCTGTAATGGGTCATACAGTGGCAGAACGGAGCTAGGTATCTAAATTTGCCATCATTTACACAAACTGCTGTGAAACTTGCTGCTTTGGGGGCCTGAGTCAGGACCTGTGACTGGTTTCCCAGAGGAGAACTACCTCCCTCCTGCTTGCCACATCAGCTGGGGTCACCTCATTCTGCGGTGCTCACTATCCCACTCCAAGCAAAGCTGGAGGGACACAGGGAGGGCAGAAAAAGCCCATAACGAGGCAATATGTCTATGCCTTTGTTGGGTTTTTTTCCCCCTCAGACTTCTGCCAACAGCAGAGATGAGACTCGCCGACTGGCTGCAGCTCACAATCAGCCCTGACACTGTGCCTCCCAAAGTCACCCTAACTACATGAACAATTAAAAGTAGGTGTGTTCATTGAGCCCCGTTCCTCCTCCCTTACAATACTCACATTAACAGGGACAGCAAAATCCACACAAAGCAGGATTTTTAATTCTAAAAATGGTTTCAGTGTATTCTAACCAATAAAATAACTCTTTAACAGAAGGAAAACAGAAGCTCCAGTGAGAGAACTGCAGCAAAAAGAGAAAAGCAGTAACAAGTGAGAGGATGAGGTAGAATTTTACATAGGTAAAAAAGGAGGGAAGGAAACACAATTTAAGACCTCAGAAGAGGTGCTGAAAAATATTTTTAAAAGCTTTTATTATTATTGATACTAGGTCCTGAGCCTAGAAGCTGCTGGAGAACTCCAGAACCACCTTGTAGCAAAGACTAAATACACAAACAAGAGACCTAAGGATAGCCTTTCCTTTAAGAGAAGAGTAAAAATAAAAAATTAAATCATTCCTGCTACAAAAATCCTGCTTCATTCAAGGAAGACTATCCTTTAGGTGAATTTTGTGCTAAGGAAGGGAAGAATACTCAGGAAAAAGACAGACACGAGTGAGCAAGAATCTACCTACTAGCATGCTAGGAGAGCTGTAGAAGAGATTCCCCATGATCACCTTGGAGATCCTCTCTGATTCACAGGAGAGATCTTCAATGTAATTCATCAGCAAATTAAATGGTGCAAATAAGAAATTCTGAATTATAGAAAATAACCTATCTTTTATTGGCAGTTTAATAACCTGCACCTTAGTAAAAGGGAAATTAACGTATAGGAGATCATGTAGCCAGAAGTCAGAAATATTTTTTTAAAAGCAAGGTGCTCACTTATCTATATGGCCACATAAAATACCAGAGGAAGCTCTGTTAGAGTTATTCCAGCCAGAATGACATTCACCGTATCTCTGACCTCTAACAGTAAAAGTCACCTCTGAAGTTTCTAGTTGACTGTTCCTCAAACTTACTGTTACAATCCAAGCAGGGCAAGTCTATTCAGTTTCACCTGATAGAGAAAAACTTTCACAGAAGCGAAACCCAGATAAAAGTATTCAACTGTTTCTAGATGAAAGCAGTGAAGGTGGACGAAGTATTCAATAGATTTGTTCCAAATTTGTCAAGAAAGACGACTTATATAGACAAAATAGTAAGCCATTCACATGAATTTAAGAAACCAGGCATGTAACTTAGTAATTATTAATTTATCAAACTACATCATGTCAAATCAATTGCCCAGAAGTCAATTTTAGTATTGCAAGAGCACTTTGACAAACAAACTTTTCAAAAGGTACCCAGTCCCACGTCACCTTGCTTAATGCATTTTAAGTGCAAAATTAACATGAAGTATGCTCTGAACTGGTTCAGTAACAGACCTCACAACGTAACTACAGAGTCACTTAATAGATATATTTGTCACGATGTGCTGCAGGAATCACCCTGGTCCTGCACAGCGTTTTATCAATAACTTGAAGACAGAACTCTTTGCAAATATATAGGATTTGAGATGTGATGTAGAAGAGGAGAGAGTTGGGAGGAAATGCTGCTAACACAATGACTCACACTCCATACGGACAAAATGTTTGAAAATACTGTAAAAAGACAGTGCACATTCACAACAGGAAACGTGTCAGAAAAAACCAATATTGGGAAGAAGAACTTCAAATCATAACTGAAACGGTACAGTTTTATTAAAAAAGCATCAAGACTTCTATGGGAAGCCTCATGCTGCCATCTAGAGGGGACTGGTCAGCAGCAGTTTTAATCCTGGTTTTGATAGCCAGTTTCAATTACCAGTCAAGTCAAAAGGGGAGTAAATTTCAATACACAAAAATATAATCAAATCCAATACCTCTGGACCAAAACCACATTAACTTTCATGAACAGATATTTTGGATTTTTCTTCTTGTTCTCTCACTTACCTAAGCCCGTAAGATAAAAACTTAAAAACAGTATGAGGAAAAACAGTCCTGAGAAGCTCTGTGCAAACTCCACACCTAATTCTCTGTGAAAATTTTCCTAAGATACACGTAAATTATGACACACAAAGCATTCAATGTTTTATAGCCTAAAGGAAAGTAGACTTCAGTGATAAGAAGTTAGAAACATGGAGAGCTTTAATAAAGCTTGAAAATTCAAGATTTCAGATACTATAGACTAAAGGTTAGCACTGTTGGACCTCAGATATTTCATTGTTCACTCACTTTGTCTTCTTTCTATATTTATTTGTTTTCATAAAATTAAATGGAAACACATGCAACAAATATTGCTACAGAAACAACAACCTTGTTAGCTTTAGTATAACTCGGGCTCTGCTCGAACTCCATTGAGCAGGACAAAGCTAGCCAACATTTAAGCCCACAGTTTAACTGAGAAAGCCAGTCATCAGCCGATCTTTGTATTTGACTCAGTTTTACATTGTTACAGCCTAACTTCTACTTCACTAAATGCTTTACAGAGTCTTAACAGATGTCAGCACTGAAAGTAAAATAAACTTGCAGGAAGTGTGTTAATATAGGCTTAATGATGTGTTAATAAGAAAGCATTAGGATGTCCTGGGTTTACCACATACAGACAGGCTGAAGTTGGAGATGTAAGCTCACTCTCTTAGCCCGTTTCGGAAGGTCACTAACTGTGACTGTCAGATGCTTGCAAAATCTGCAAACACACTTTTCCAGCTACAAATGTACCATTAGCGCAGGTTTTAGTGGGAAGACTGGCAATGCAGTCAGTCACATCTGCATACAACACTTACATTCATCCAGTCCCAACTGATAAGCCAGGTTCTGCAGGCCACGAACCTTCTCCATCAGGTTAGCTGTAGTGAGGCTCCCCAACTCTAAGAGAAAAAAGTCTGAATTTTAGCTCTGTCTATAGCCTTCTAGTGAGAGTCTACCTGTTTACTACTTCACAGAGCACTTTCAAGTCATACTTCTGACAATATCTATTTCTGGTGACCAGAGTATGTTTGAAATTCAAGCTGATGCCACCCTTGATTTTAAAATAGTGAGAAAAGACCAGCTTTCTCTACTGGAAAAGACAGCCACAGATCTGCCTCCTACTGCAATGAACAACTTGTCCCGTATTTTGGAAGTTCCTGTAAGTTCAGATTACTACATGAACAAGCTTCAAAAGAGTATGCAAGGGAATGGACTTCCTGTTCATTAATAATACATGTTTAGCACATTTCTTGCACCAAGTGGAAGTTATTTCGTCCCATTTCCTCTTTGGAACAGTTTATCCGGAATTCACATGACTGGCAGAGCATGCCCAAGGATGTTTACTGCAAACCAATAGCTGTAACATGCAGCACATCTCTAGCCCTTCTGTAACTTGCCTTACCTTTGGATTAGAGATCTCAGATCTGAGTGAAGACACCTGCTTAGAGCATCTCTGAACAAGTCAATCAACAAGTCTAAGCTGCTCAGCAAGTTTGATCAACTGAGGGCCATTAAAAAATTCATGCCACTTCTCAAAATACAGGAGAAAGCCACTATACTAAAACAGTAAGAGACTGGTAAGCAAGGTAACTGAAATACATGCAGTGTCACACTGCTTCAAATAGTTCTTACATGCTTGTTTTGAAAAAAAAAATAAATAAAAAAATCAGTCTGCCACTGACATCTGGATATTCTCCTGGAGAGAGTGATACATGTTTTTCATTAGTCCAATTAATAAGATAGATAGACTCCTGAGCTGGAGATTCTGCAAATGTAGCTCCTGCCTTCAGAAATGAGACAAATCAACAGTATAATGACAAAAAAAAAAAAAAAGCACACAAGTATTTGGGCATCCAGGAGAAAAAAAAACGAACTCTAAAAAAAGTATAGAACAACAGAAAAGGGCTACTACGCACTCCTTCACCTCCAGAACATTTAAAGAACAAGTGTTTTAAGCCTCTTAAGTAAGTCCTGAATCCCCATCTGCTTTGGCAACCTTACTTCCTACACAAAATGCCCATACTCACCTTTTAACATATCGATATCATCATTTTCTAATTCAGCCATCCACTTGGGAGGAGAACTTGTAATAGGCTGTTTTAAAAAAAATAAAAGTTCATACACAGACAAGTGCATTTTTTAAATTGTACAAAAAATCCTGATCTTGTATTGAAAACTAGTTATGCTGACAGCAAAAATACAAGTTCCTGGTGCTTACAGAGACATTGTTATGTTTAATCTTGTTCTCTAGCTTTCCCTGGACTTTTTAATGTTNCTCTTATTAAGGTCGTTTCTGCCCTCCCGGCGCAGCCCGGCTGCCCTCCCCGGGGCTGCGGGTCGGTATTTCTGGAACAAACACTCGGTACCGCCCGCGGCTCCGGGCGCGGAGAGCCCCCCCCGCCCCTGCGCCACCGGAGGGGAGGGAAAACAAGTTCAATGTCAGATGGGTTTGAGGCCGGGGGGGTCCCTCCGCCCCGGGGACCCCTGCACCGGCCCAGCAGGTGCCCCCAAGGGCGATGCCTCAGAGCAGTGAGTCGTCTCCGGGTTTGTGTGCTCCGTGCTCCGGAGGCGGCACAGATTGTGCCCAACAGACACCAGCCCGTGTAACACCTCTGGTAAGATTGGCAAAAATGAATATAGAATATATATAACTAATGATAACTCGTGGAAAAAAAAAAGATTGTTTCAAGCTGTGTGGACTGGCCACGTCTATTTATGTCGGGGAGAGGATCTGATTTCCTCTGGGCAGTATCAAACAACTTTAACTGTTACAGTGCCTTTTTTTCTCCCGGTATCCGTGGCAGCACGCTCTCCAACTTTGGAACAGCTAAATCGTAATTCTCCAAATACCCTGCTTTACAACAGCTCTTGTTCCCACAGCAGGCTCGTTCTCCACAGAAAAAAGGTGGTGATCTTACAGAAAAAAGTACATTCAATCTTAATTCGGCCTTTCCTGGCTTCCTTAAAATATTTTTTCTTTGTATGTGTGTTTTTCTAGATATCCCTTTTAAGCAATTTGTAAAAAACATAAATTCCATTGCACTGAAGTCCACGTGGGTCATAAAACTCTAGAGCTTGTAGGTCCACAGCAGATACGTGGCACCTGGGCTAATGGAGTGAGTGATAGCAGTAGGAGTTTGTCATTCTTTAGACCACTAGAAGACCTTTTCTGTCAATCAGAAAACCAGGGACTCGGATTTCTTGTGCTTCCTTCCAAGTTCTAAAGGGGATTGTGTTTTTGTAGGCACAGACTTCTGCCTCTTCTTTCCCAAGTGTAATTCCAGCTACATAATAACCTGCAACCATATTTTTTTTTGACCCACTCCTGGTGTTACACCCCAAATCAATAGGTCTTGCTTTTCCATTAACGGTCTTACTTTATATTTCTCACCCTAGTCCTGCTTTCTCAGCTTGTCCCAACTCTCACTGCTGTTCACTTTTTCACTGTCATCACTTGTCCAGCCATCCCCATGTTTTTTCCTTATTCTTCCTTTGATCTATCTCCCTTTGGATAACATCTTAAGCCTCATTTCCCTCTCATAAGTCCGCATCCTAATTTCTTCACACTGCTCCCTGATACATCTGTGCAAACAGCACAAATCGCACCGTATTATAGTCCTAAGTAATTTATTCTAATTAAAACTTATTTATGCTAAACAACCAATATCCCTTAACACCAGTCTGTTTTCCTGCATGCTACAGTTTTGTTGCTTATCCAGTGCTAGTTACAGCTTCTATCCCAGCTTTTTCTTCAGCCCTACGCTTGCCTCCTTATTCCAAACTTCCCTTTTCTCTCCTTTGCATCCCTGTTGGGAAGTTCTTTTCTCCACGCTGCTGGCCAGGACAATCACTGTGAACTCAGCAGGTGCAGGTTCCTAGCTCTTAGTTGCAGGGAACAGGGAAAGTCCGGTTTCATGCCTGTAGCTATGAGCTGGAGAGATGAACCTACTTAGTGGTTTGCTGGGAAGGAAGCACATAGTACAGAGTGCGCTGGGCACATGGATTTCTCACAAGGTGAATTATTAACTGTTTCTTTTGAACATTTATGAATTCAGTTTTCTAGCTTAGTAAAACATTGGGTGAGTAGATTGAAATAGTTCTGAACATAAGCACAGCAATATACTTTTGCTATAACTGCTTTTAGAAATAATTTTGGCCATTTTGGTGTAAAGCGAGAGAAGAATGGGTCAGAGAGCTTGAAAACTTTTCAGCCTAAGCAGCTATCTGACAGAACGAGAGGGAATGGCTTCAAGCTCCAACAGGGTAGGTTTAGACTAAACATTAGGAAAGAATTCTTCACAGAAAGAGTGGTCGGGCATTGGAGTAGGCTGCCCAGGGAGGTGGTTGAGTCACCATCCCTGGATGCATTTAAGAGACAATTAGATGTGGTGCTGAGGGATATGGTGTAGGGGAGGACTTTGTAGATTAGGGTAGATGGTTGGACTCTATGATCCCAAGGGTCTCTTCCAACCTAGATGATTCTATGATTCTATCTGGGTCTTGCCACAAATACTGGATGTAGACTCTCTAATGGGCACCATAGCAGTAAATGATGAAGGCTTGCATGTAATAAAGCACACTGGTGGCTGGGTGTCTTGAGACAAAGATCTCTCACTGGCCAGTGTTTTGTCCTCCACAGCCAACAACCAAACTCTTCATTGATGGGAAGTTTGTTGAGTCCAAAACTACTGAATGGATTGATATCCACAACCCGGTAAGTGAAATGGCCTCGCCTTACAGAGTAGTGATCACTGTGCAACAAGAATCTCTGCCTCTGTTCAAGCGTTTGGCAAAAGGGGAAATACATACATTTCTTGAGAGAGGCTTAGACTTGGAGCTTAAGATGGATTTAGCACTGTGCAATTGCTTCTCAATTTCCTTTTCACATGAAATGTCAGTCTTAGGAAAGTGATAACCTCCTTTATCTCCCCTGTGCAGTAAAATCTTGATCTCTGGAAAGGAAGCTTAAACCCCGCTTACATTTTTTTTGCTCATAGAAAGTCTCTGTGATCAGTATGTCAAATTTCTGAACGGTTCCTTTCACCCTGTATGTGAAATCAACCGGCTGTGATTTGATGCCAGCTGAATGTGAAGTCCTGATAGAGGCTGATTTCACTCTCAGACCAAGGTAAAAAATCCTGACAGCTGAAGCTTCTCTCTTTTCAGAGAGCTTCTATCTGTGAGCCACAACATTCACAGTGAATTTAGAGGCTGGGTGCTATGCAGTGCAAAATAATCTTAGATTAGTAGCACTTGTACTTGTCTGAGTCCTCCACCAAAGACAAATGGAAATGAGGTTGCACTCAGAATTCTGACCCCTTCTTACCCCCTAGTAAGCATGTGGTTGGCAGTTTCTAAAACTTTTCTCTGTAAAGCCCTATTTTGATTTGCTTTGTGGAAGTGATCAGAGCACCAAGCCATGCTCATGAAGCTCATTTGGTCTCTATGTGGTGAACCATATTCATGTTTTTCTTTCTCTTGATGTACTTGATGTTTTTGTTACGTCAAAGCAGACTTAATTTTTAAGAGTGCATTAGAAGGAGGTTCAACTGGCAAAGACAAGCTTTCAAAGTTAAAATACCGTAGAACTAAGGTTACATGTAAAAATCTTACCTTGGCCTAATGGTATAGGTAAACTAACAGCAGTGCCAATTGCACAGTCACTGACTGCTGTTTCCAAAGGAACTTTGCCTCATTTAATGCACAAGAAGGACAGCAGTGAGCCAAGATGAGGCAGAGGGAAAAGACCATAGTCCACATAAACCTTTGCCTTATACTCTGTAGAAGCTGCAAGAGAGACAAGTCATTTCAACTCCAACTTGGAAATGGGCACGGCATTTGCAGCTTTCTGGGTGCTTCATTTGAGATATGTAGAGTGCAGGTTTTCAGAACTATTCCAGTCGTAGCCCAGGCTTTTTGTGTGCACCAAGGAAGGAATCTTTTTTTTTTGTGCTCTCCCCTCAGAAGTACAGCTCCTTGTAGAACAAGGACATTAAGTGTGTGGTGTGAAAGGACTGTTGAATGGTTGTCAGGGACAGCTGGAAAAAGTTGAGTTTTGATGCAGTTTGTTTTTTCCTTCAGGCCACAAATGAAGTGGTTGGCCGTGTACCAAAAGCCACGGCCAGTGAGATGGAGGCAGCCGTGGCTTCTTGCAAGAAGGCTTTTTGGAACTGGTCAGAAACATCTGTTCTGAGTCGCCAGCAAATCTTCCTGCGTTATCAACAACTCATCAAAGACAATCTGGTGAGACACCAGGGCTGCGTGTGATGGCTGTTGCTCAATGCACTGCAGTTGACTTTAGGAATTAAATTGAGAGGCTCAGGGTTTACTGTGTTCTCACCAGTGATGAGGCATTGTTGCTATGACTGAGGAGCCCATTGAGATGCTGTCATTGAGAGGTGTAGCAAAGCACTCTCCAAGTGAATGGGGACAGAGAGGCAGTGCTTCTTAGGCAGTATTAGTCTGCATTTGTCCCTTTACCAAAAGACTATGAGAGAAACTTTCAGCCTTGATGGAGAACGTGCCAGTTGGCAAAGACAAGTGGGACAAGAATGTTACTATGATTTTGGATTCCCCATATTGCTTTTTCTGTGTATCTGTGGTGTGACACATGAAAGCTGTAGAATATAAACCAACCCACGGTTGACTTCTCTAAAATGTCACCTGTGTGCCTCATTGGCTTCTTATATGGAAGGAGCAAATCAGTCAGCGTAGGCTTTCCCAGGTTCTACTCAGTCTTCACTGTGATGTTCAGCTCTCTGTTAAACTCTCTTATCTCTGCACCCTGTTGCATGGGCAGGTACTTTTCTAATGTTCATAAACTTCATCTTTTCCATTTTCAGAAAGAAATTTCAAAACTCATCACCTTTGAGCAAGGGAAGACCCTGGCTGATGCTGAGGGAGATGTGTTCCGAGGCCTCCGTAAGCTGCTGGCTCCCCTGTTAAAAAAGGGTCTTTGAGAACCTATAGGAAGGGAGGAGGTTTCCTGAGCAACTGATTGCTCTGGGAGTCTATACATGAGGCTCCCTTCACAGCCGCCTTCTGAAAGAGAAGGGGCAATTGTAACTCGTAAGCTGGAAAGTTCCCTTAGATTGAGTTACCCAAAATCACTTCCAACACTTCCAAGTTGTTAGATCCTTCCTTTTCCTAGAAGTGACTACAAATTGCTATAAAGAGATAAGAACTTCTCACTTGTGCTCAGATGTCTAAGGGTGAGGCCCAGGTGATACACTAATACTATTCCTGTGCTGCTTCTGCTGGGGTTGTTGTGTTTGTGCTCCTATCGCAGTGACATAAAATACACTCAAAAGAGAATCCATTCACAATGAGCTTATTGGCAGAGCAAAGGTATTTTCTGGAGCACAGTGAGTTTTAAGCTGTGGGAAAGGAAGCTGGAAAAAAGACTTAGGTCAAGGCAGTGGTGAGGAGGGAGTTTGGGGACTGGTTGTTAACAGATCATCCAGTGGCGTATTGCCCTTTTTGCTGCAGAGGTGGTTGAACATGCTTGCAGCGTGACATCCCTCATACTGGGAGAGACCATGCCCTCCATCACTAAAGACATGGACACTTATACCTATCGTCTGCCTCTGGGTGTGTGCGCTGGGATTGCACCATTCAATTTCCCAGCCATGATTCCTCTTTGGATGTTCCCCATGGCTATGGTATGTGGAAACACCTTCTTGATGAAACCATCTGAGCGTGTACCAGGAGCACTCATGTTCCTTGCCAAGCTGTTTCAGGATGCTGGTGCCCCCGATGGAACCCTGAATATCATCCATGGACAGCATGAAGGTAATAACAGCCCTTGGGAGATGGCTGGAGGGTGTAAGTGTTGTGGTGTGTGTTCAGTAGAGACATGAAAGAAGTTGGAGAGTCTGATTCTACTGCCATTAGATAGGTTTGGACAGATGCTTCACCCCTCTTGATGGAGGGAAGGTGACTGGAATTTGCTGCCATCATGCACCAAATCGTTCAGGACATGGTGGACAGAATTTTGGGGGCTGGGGTCAGAGTTCCCAAGGCATGTAAGTGCTCAAATTCTATTTAGCCACCTAAGGTCCAACTGAAGTCGGTAGATAAATCTTTGTGATTCCACAAGGAAGTTTAAACAAGAATTAAATGCCTCACTGAATATGGAGTGGATGCCAGTATTTTAGCTTCTAATGTGGTATTTTCCATAGCACGCAAGTACCCTCAGAACACAAGGATACAAACAGACAAACAGTAGCTTTGCTTCACCATCGCTCGGGCACCTTGGGAGATGCCCAGAGCATGAAGAGATGGCAGAGAGCCGTGTGTATGAGCACAGGGGCAGGACTAAAAAGTTAGTGGAGAGATTCATGGACAGACAGTAGGGGAACTCAAATGTAGGAACACAAAGGCAGGGATTTTGATAAGAAGAAAGATATATGGATTTAGCACTGTGGGGATGGGGACAAAGGGAAGCATTTGTACACCGCGGTATGTAATATATTATTTCCTATTTGAAGCTGTGAATTTCATTTGCGACCATCCGGATATCAGAGCAATCAGCTTTGTGGGATCTAATCAGGCTGGCGAGTACATCTATGAGAGAGGATCCCGGAATGGCAAGAGAGTCCAGGCCAACATGGTAATGCCTCTGAATGGAGCACATTTCAGCACATAGACTGCCTCTGTCTCCTGTGAATGTTAAGAGAGACCACGCCACTCAGCAGCAGAAGCTGACTTTGCTACTGATAGTTAAGTGAGGAGGCTGCCCTTCTTGCCAGCCTGTTGGTAGCAGAGTCATAGCTACTATATGAACAAGTTGCCAGAGAACTAGAGAAGAGGTGGGCTGGGGTGGTTACTAATGAGAGACTGTATGCGTGTTATATTTCAGGGAGCCAAGAACCATGGTGTGGTGATGCCTGATGCCAATAAAGAGAACACCTTGAACCAGCTGGTTGGAGCTGCTTTTGGAGCAGCTGGCCAACGCTGCATGGCCCTGTCTACAGCAATTCTAGTGGGAGAAGCTCAGAAATGGCTGCCAGAGCTTGTGGACCGAGCCAAAAATCTACGTGTAAATGCAGGTACAGACTGATAATTTCTTACGAGGTACTTCTGTGCAACTGTGGCATTTAAGGTGGTAATCAACAGTGTGTCCCTTGGAGCTATTGGCACCATAGGTTTGCTGTGTCAGGGTAGGAGCTAGCAGATTATCTGCATTGGGAAACACAGCCCTAAAGCTGGAGTTAGGAATAGGTAGGAAGGCTTGGCAGTGCAACTGTGATGCAAGGTTTACAGGATTGGTCTTGTTTTAACTGGAGCTTTGAGGTTATGTTCTATGTTTAACTCAAACCTACCATTTATATAGCAATGTCACTTTTATATAGCAATGTCACTTAGAGATCCTTCCAATTTATAGTAAGCATGCAATAAAATGGAAAAATAGAAACGTGTACTTTGGAAAAACTAGACTGTTATTAATTCTAGGAGAATTATCTTTTCTTTATGTTCAATAAAGTCCTGCAGAGGGGAAAAGTTTATGAGAAGAATCAGATGTTGAATTTCAGCTTCTTGGTGACCTAAAATTATGCTTAATTTTTCTTATTTGTTAAGTCTGGGAGTTGCAGGCTATCACTCCTGTTCATTAATGTCTCAAATCCTTGTTCCGTGTCTCAGAAACATCAGGATTTTCAGATTTTTCCTGCCAGCGTAGTTATCTCCATGATGCCTATGAAGAGAGATCTGGCAGGGTTAAAAACTTGATGTCTCTGCCTCTTCACAGGAGACCAGCCTGGAGCAGACCTAGGGCCTCTAATCAGTCCTCAAGCTAAGGAACGGGTTTGCCATCTGATTGAGAAAGGAGTAAAAGAAGGTGCCAGCCTTCTTCTGGATGGACGTAATATCAAAGTGAAGGGCTATGAAAATGGCAATTTTGTTGGACCAACGATCCTTGCCAAGGTCAAGGTAAGATGACCAAATCCAGTGCTTGATGCTGTATGTTGCAGAATTGGTTGAAAAATGTTACCCAACTCAGTCAGTAATCGATAATCACCAGGTAGAAAGCCCATGAATGGCTCAGCCTTCCCTTGCACAATTCCAATGAAGTGCTTGTTGTAATGCTGTTGTGGAGGTGACAGAAGAGTTTGCAGTAGTGCAGCATACTCTAAAGGAAGTTAATGATCTTAACTGGAACAGAATGCAGCCAATTAAAATGGGCAGTTTGTACTGTGTTAAAATAAATGTCCATTGAGTATAGCGTACTATCTGTACTAATGGCCTCAAGGAGATGCTTAAGGAAGAGTGTGATGAAGAGCCAAATTTGGAATTTTCCTTCTTCTGTTATACATTCCTGCAGTTTGCAATTTAAGGACTTGCAGAAACAAAAGTTAAATATTTGTGGAAATCTTCACAAGAATAATATAAGGTACAAAATCTCTTTGTTGTTGAATATATTCACAAGTTTGTTGAGTCAACCTCTCAATTTAATGTATGGTGTGCAAGAGATGGGCACTACTGTGGGGGAATATTCTTTACCAGGTACAAATCCACATGAGTTTTCATACCTAAATTCATTCTTTTATGTTTATGCAATTAGCTGGTATGATTTCCTTATTATTTAAGTATTCAATTATTTTTGGTAAGTGATTCCATTATAGCAAACCAATCTTGATAATTCTGCTATTGTACTTCATATCCTTAGGATTTTATTAATTTTATGGTATTTTATAATTCAGGCTTTTGATCTATCTCAGAATTTTCTTGCCTTGTTTTCATTAAACATCTTAAAATACTTCAGTTTCCTGGGTTGTGTCATAAATATTGTTAGGTATTCAAAAGTGAAAGTTTCACTGAGATTTTGTGTTTCTTAGTTTTCTTATACAGTGGTTAGTACTATGGTAAGCTACGTCAAACTTACAACTTGTCAAATGAATGTTTTGTAGTTTGCTGTATTAGCTATTAGTGATTGAAGTACCCTCCAACTGGTGTTTTTGTATTTGTCAGATGTTGCTAATTATCAGACATAAATCCTGGACACCGAGTTGGAGAGGATAGCAGGTTCTAGTCACTTTGCTAGCAAGAACTGAAGTAAACTATCCTGAATTAATCCCGGTCTTAATCGGGTTGGTCAGAGTAGACCTGTAAGTGAGGTTAAGGAGGCAGTAAAAGCAGAAAGCACTCTGGAGGTGAAAAGTGGAACCTTCTTTAGTGGACTAGGTGGAGGGCAAGGCATGGGAAATGGTGAACAGGCAGGGAGGACTGAAGGATGGCCTGTGGCAATGCTGTATGATGAGTGATCCTAGGAATATCCCGAGCGTTATCAGCATGTGTGTTTATTATATCCTATTTCCTAGGATGTTTTTGTTATATCATGTTTATTATATCCTATATGCAAGCTGGTTTTTCTGCTGTTTGTCTTGGCAGCCAAACATGACTTGCTACAAGGAGGAAATCTTTGGGCCCGTATTAGTGGTTCTGGAAGCAGACACTTTGGATGATGCCATTGAGATGGTGAATAATAACCCCTATGGAAATGGAACTGCAATCTTCACCACCAATGGAGCCACAGCTCGCAAATATTCTCACTTAGTAGATGTGGGTCAGGTATGTTCAGGCTGAAATTGTTGCTATTAGTACCCACCATTTACAGTGGGTAGACGTCCAGCTGTAGTGACTAATCTCTAAGCCAACAGTACCCAGCCTTGGATTTAAAGAAACAAAACGTATTAGCTTTTGGAGAGTGTTCTGCAATGCACTACTTCTTGTGATTAATATGGCAACTTTCCTTTGGTTTAGGTGGGTGTCAATGTTCCAATTCCCGTACCTCTGCCCATGTTCTCTTTCACCGGCTCTCGAGCTTCTTTCAGAGGAGATACCAATTTCTATGGCAAGCAGGTAACTTACTGATTCAGAGTACTCTACTGGGTTGAACTGTGATAAATCACATTATAAATGGCAATGGGAAGATAGTTGTCAGACCTTGTTAATAAGGAGACTTTGAAGTTGTCTCAACCAGGAAACTGAATACCAGCCTGTGATCACAACCGGCATAATGCACGTTACAAGAGCCAATTCCTTTCTTTTTTTCCTTTAGTATAAAGAGGCAAGTCTGTCTTTAAGATACTTGAGAAGGAAGGAAGAACTAAGTAGCAAGGTTACTCACTGAACCAGAATCTTTGGGGAACTGGTAAAAAGAACAGGCTGACAGGAATTGTTTCGACAGAGGAAAACTCAACCCTCTGTAGATACAGCAAAAAACTGCTTGATACACCTTAAGAATTTATAAGGCCAAACATCTGATCCTTGTGACTCTCCTTTCTTCCAGGGAGTGCAGTTCTACACACAGCTGAAGACTATAATTTCTCAATGGAAAGAGGAAGATGCCACCGTTACCAAGCCTGCTGTGGTTATGCCAACTATGGGAAACTAAATCAGCCTTTACAGACACTGTTCCTGGTGCCCTTCTCTTTCTATGCTGCACTTTCCAGCTTTGTCCTGACTATCGTCATTTCCTTGGGAGTAAATAAAAAGCTCCATTTTCTCAAGGACCTCTGTTTCTGTGCAGATCAGGCAGGTTCATGTAACTCACAGCCTGAGTTTTCTGTTGCTGTCAGTGTTTCTTGGCTAGCTGAACTCCAATTTTTTCCTATAACCTATCACAGAGGAAACAACTGTATCTAATTGAAAGAGCAGACAGTGAGATCAGTCATAATTTGTGTTTCTTTTCATACCCTGTGAATTTGAACATTACTCTGGTTTCCACTACAATATCTTTAGCCTTAGTGACTCACTCCTGGCTACATCTTGTAGCAGTTTTCTTTACCTCTTTATCTTACATGTTAAGATTTTGAGTTCACTTTACTCAAAGATGAGTACTCATTCTGAGTGACATAACTGGGACACCCTGGGTGTCTCACAGCAGTGACTTTACATACAACGAAGACAGCAAGTTTGGGAGTTAAAAATGTCACCTTTTCATCTGTCGAGCAGTTTCCAAATACACTTGGGAAGCAGCGTTCTAAGGATTTTTCAGGAAAGCATATCTGATTGCTTGTCTGAGGATGAAAGAAACTCCTGTATGGTACAGTGACCTTCACCGTGCCTCTCACAGCTTGAAAACCTCTGTTCCTATTGTGTATGTAGCTTGTATTCTCCAGCTTGCTGTCAATTCCATTATACCTGAAAGTTGTCTGGTGCCTTTTTATGTGCCTACAGATCCTGTAACATAATGAAACTGTGGAAGCAGAAACATAAGCACGTATGTGTGTCTTTGCATCACAGCATCATGTGTGGCTGGGTGGAAGGGAGAGTAAGTGGATGGGTCAGTAGGAGGAAAGAACACGCTTTTAATCACAAAGCAGCCAGGCGTGTTCTGTTGGTTTCTTTCCCTGACTATAGCTCTATTTCGTGTGTTGATCGATTGACTCATCATATTTGCTCTTGTCATGTTCTCTGGGGACTGCGAGTCCCATAACTAGAGAGCTATAAGACTTGGTATACCCTGTTTTTAAGAAATTGAGCATTTGGAGCTGGAGAGCCTATATTTTTGTTCCTGGAAGTTGATGCAGCCATGAGATATCTGCAGGGAACTCATTCAAGCACCCATGGAAAATAATATTCTAATTATTGTAACCATCACTTCTTCTAATTAAACAACCTGAATGTGAACGCTTTGTAACCTGCCTTCTGGTAAAGATGCCTTGTAACTGACAGTTACGTATTAGCGCAATTACTGGGGATTTGCTAATGTTTGTATCTTTTTTTTTTTCTTTGCTATACCCTAGGCAGAAATTCTCACCTTGCAATTTGATTACAAATTAAAAACATGCTAATACATTTCTGCAGAATACGACTGTTTCTTGGTAAGACATTTTATAGGTGTGATGTTGACTTTATTCCCCTCTTCGCAGAGACTGCTCTGCGACTCCTGTAACTCATGTATTCGCTTTCCTTTTACAGTATCAAGGACCTCTGTATCAATTTCCTCATACCCATTTCAAGGAATGCCTTGTTTCTGTTTCCGCGTACACATCATTTTATCACAAAAACTCTTAAGCTTCACATCAGTGACTTTAATACAAACTGAAAATATATCTTCATCAAATTATAGCAACACATATATGCAGTTCTAACCCCTAGTCCAAATCCACTAGCACCACTAGTGCTTTGTACAGCGTCATCCAAGCTCCTGGCTTGGGAAAGAATAAAATCTTAATTTTGAGGAGAAGGAAAATAACTATTTCAGATGGATTTCAAACATAGGAAAAGAAATACTGTAGCAGACAGGGGATTTAGAATTTTCAGCTTTGCTCACAAGGTAAATTCCAAAATGAAAAGTGCAGATGAGTCAGTAATTGCTGTGGTTGTTGTGCATGCCAACGTGTTCAGCTGTCTTGCTCTATTTGTGGTGTTAACATCTGAATGTGCAGAAGGATTACTGCAGAAGATGATGAATCTGATAATTTGGCCTGCTGTGTAATGAGTATTAGGTTGGGAGAAGTATTTTCTGTGCGGCAAAGGTAAAATAACTCTAGATAAATCACCATTAAGACATGGGCATTCATTCATGCACCTGGGAAATGAATACTAATTAACAGTCTCTAATACTGTCTGCAGTCATTCATTTTCAAAACACGTTAATGTTCTTCCTAATCAGTATTGCTATTCTGACTTTTCTGTTCTCTTATTGGAGGCCATTATATCTTTCTTTTAGAAGTTCTAAAATCCAACTTTTCCTGTAACAAAAGCTATCTTTATTACCAAGCTTACCTGCTCCTTGAAGAATATCCCTGCACTTTCTCCAGACCTGTTCTAGACACTTGTATAATCATTTGTGTGCAAACATCTTTTCTGATTATCTGCATTTCCAACAGCATTTTTTAAACAGATAGTTTTAAAGAATTGTACTAGAAATGCAAATTTTGTATCTGTGTTTTCAAGCTAATGAAATGCCTTTCTAGATCAAGCTGCAGATGCTGACTGATCATGATGTACCTGTCTCATCTCACTGCTGTTACTTTCTACGCACGTGTTTATTCTCCTTTTTATTTCAACATTCAGTATAAAAGACTACGCTAGAGAATGTTTCTTTTATATTATACAAAACTATAATCTAAAGTATCTCATAATAAATTTCTTTAGAGTCTATTAAAATGCCCTTTGTCCACCCTTTGTCTCCTATTAAAAATCATTTCTTGCCTAGCAGACACTGCAGCCTAGATTCTCAAAGATATTTTATAATCTTAACTCCAAAAATTATGTTAAAATAGTTTAACCACCTTTGAGATATGGGCCCTGTGACTTCCACTTCTGCTTGTTTTCCTTCTCTATGCAGAAAAAGGCTACAACTCACTTCCATGCCTGTTTCCAGAGTGGCAGTCTGCCTCCCCAATGGAGCTGTCTCTCATCTTTCTATATAAATCCCTCCAGGGCTCCTGCTTATGAGCTTTATCTGATCATTTGGTGTCTGAGTATTACATTTTCTTTTGTGTGCTTGAATGCCTTATGTCTGACATGACACTCCGTGATAGCATGCCAGAACCCCTCCCTACTTATTCCTCCAGGGTAAGTTGATACTGCTTGCCTTGGAATATTATAATTCACTATATAGTTGCATCCGAGTCTGTATCTGAAAATCAGGCATATCCATCTTTCTCCCGGTCCATTCTCTCTAAGCGATTCTACACTGAACACAAACTCAGATTAATAGATTTAGCCTTTTAATCAAAACTCCCTGTGCTGGCTGAAAGTGCATCTGCTTTGTATGATCACAGCCTTTCACAAGAGAATCCTCCTGAAAGAGGAGACTTTAAGGGGGCATGAGATAAATTTTGTTTTCATGAGAGCCAAGTCTAAATGCCTGCAATCTTTTAGCAAAAGATTAATATGACCAGAAATCTCAAAATAAATAAAAAATTCCTCTCTCTTGCCACACGTACATTTATTTGTGTATAGAAACACTAATACAGGTCTTCAGACAAACCAAAGTATTCTAAAGTGGGAGAGATGACAGAGAGACAATTGCATCCATTTATATATAACCAGGACTGAGGAGATGTTAGATAGCGTGGTATAATTTAGCATCTTACCCAATTTTGCTTTCTTCTTTAGTATCATCAGGAGTTGGAGCTGAAGTAGCCAAAATTCTGTTGTGTTTCCTGTGAGGAAGAAACAAGAGCAAAGTAATCCTCATATAGTGGTGATTTACGCTCAGCCACCTTTCTAATCCCACACCAAAACTTGTTTTCTAAAACAAACAGCAAGCAAAAAATGCCAGGACATCTGAGCTGTTGCGGTGCGCTATCTGAAATCAGCACTATGAATTGAATGTGAGTTCAGTTCACTATGGACTTCTGCATTTTGTGGCAAAATCATTTCAACTAAAAGAGAATGAGGAGAAACAAACGAGTTTTTTTAAAAATCTGGGTTTAATCATATGTCAACTTAAAATGAAGTGTTTGTATTCCATTCTTCAAGCTGTCATACTCTACAGCTTTAGTGTGTTCCTGCATGTTTGCAAATACTGATGAAAGAAGTGAAATTCATGCACAAATTAGAACCATAAAAGCTGATGGATGAATCATTTAATTACACATTTCTTCTGCTATAATAACCTTAACAAAATAGGTCATGTGCTGTATAAGTGCTTAATGACCATCCCTAGTTTTATATTCTAAATGGCTTACGTAGTTCAAAAGATGATACAATACCAGCATTCACATCCTGAGCTGACAACCGAGAAAACCAGTCAGATTTATACCATTTATAGTCAATTGCTAGCTCTTCCATGCGTAT
>JAHREE010000101.1:353446-412707 GCA_033628505.1 Tringa tobata
TCTGTCGGTCACCGTGAAAGGTGTGTGATTTTCCGCCCCCGCGGGTACAGGGTCACAGGGGTGTAACGGCTCGGGCTCCCGCCGCCGTCTCTCGGGGAGCTGCCTTGCTCTAATTAACGAGGAAAACCGAACCCCCCCTGGGCCAGAAATGAGAATAAATAAATAATGTGTATTTGGAGCCTCGGGGCAGGAAAAAGAAGATCAAAGTGCTGATAACGCCTGTTTGTGACTTGGCTCTTTTTTTTTTTTTTCCTTTGGTCCTAACGTATAAAGCCTTAGACCCAGAATTTTACCTCGGATGTACACGTGCAAAGAAAATCGTGCCATTATCCTTATGGAAATGCAGGGAAATTCTGCCAATGAATTCAGATACTCTTTCTATTGTGTTTTTTAAACCGTGTACTTTTAAGAAGCTTAAATTTTCTCAAAACAGTCCAAGAAAGCATTATTTTTTTTTTTACTACATAAAGTACAGAAAAAGTGTAATGACCTATTGTTACTGGGGGAGGGGAAAGGTAAAAATGTATTTGTTTACTCATGAGTGTTACATGTAAAAGCTGCTCATCTGGGAAATAGATCTCGTTACCTTAAGAGCTGCTCATCTGGAAAATAGATTTTGTTACTGGTTTAGTGCAGAAAATAGACCTTTCCATTCGCAATGATTTTTGGTGCGCTTGAGCAATAAATAACAATAGGAATTTAACTACGTGATTTGTCCATTTTGTTTCCTAAAATATTTGTCTAAGTGTTTATGTGTCCTAAATATTTCTCATTATTTTCTAATATTTTTCCTTACGTCCACGTGTTGCCCAATGATATGTTAGGAAAGAGAAGGTAAATCCCTGTGTCTCTCAGGCACGTTGCTTTCCCTTCCGCTCAGGACAGACAGGCTCAGTCAATTTTATAGGGAGATGCTCCCGTTGCTGTGGTTTGGGTTTTGTGTGTTTTTTTGCCAGAAATATCCAAAAATGTGGGCGAGACTTTCTTGTCTCGAAAATTACCAGTGTTTCTGTGTAGGGTGAGCTCTAAGTGAGGTTGTGTCTTGCTGTCTTAAGGTTTCTTCTTACTATCCTGGCATTGTTTTTACTTCTGTTGTTTAAGGAGAGTTTGGTTGGGGTTTTTTGTTTCTTTTTTCTTCCTATTCACCCTCTGTCTTGGCAGTTTCTCTGCAGCATCCCCATATTTTTGGATCGTACAGCCTGTGTAGCTCCCAAATCTTTATATTGGATGTGCTTCAGTTTTTCAGTTTAGTATCTAAAATCGGCCTTGTCCAGTTGATATTTACACGTGTTTCTCTGTGTTGGGAAATGAGCGTTCTACCTTGTGTCACTGGACCTAGACCGGTGCTGTTGAGGTCAGCTATAATGTTTGTGTAAATGTTTTACTAACTTGTTGAACTCAGTTAACTTTCAACTTCTTGAATTCAGCATGTTTCACTGCTCGTATTGAGCAATAATAAACTCAGATTTGAATAAAGCAACTCGGCTGATATTTTTGTATGCTTCCGTGACCTTATAATTTGCCTGATACGTAGTCCACTCCTACTAGCTGAAAGCAAAGGTGCAGAAGTACAGGCACAGTGTCTCTCATCGGAGCACTCCGAAGTGGTTTTTATTAGGAATTCTGGAGTGGAATAGCTGTTGCTTCCATCCTGCTTCAGGTGTGTGCCTAACGTATTCGCCACCGATGCTGATTATTGCTGCTCATTTATAAAGGCAGTAAGTGGAGACTACTGTTGGTGGTCTGTGCATTTTACCTGCTGAACTGCTTGCTTATTTTAATGATCTTGTGCTCATATTACTGTTACCCCGTTTTCTCTTGTCTGTTTGTTGCTCATTTTATCCATCCTGTTGTATTCCGAGAGCAGCTAGGGTTTTAAGTTGTTTGAGAGGAACTCTTTTGGAAATATTTTTCCTTTTCAGTAGCGAATCCCTTGTCTACCTCTACCCTCAATTTTTACCTCCATTCTTTGTTCTGTCTCTTTGCAAATTCCTTTTCCATTGCCATTTCTGTTATGCACTGCCCGTTTCCCTCTGTTGTCTCTGATTTCATACTCTCCTCATGTATTTCTATGCTTCTTGAGGCCACTGTTTCGCTACTACACTTGGTTAAATGGTCTGAACCACTCATTGAAGAGGCTCAATGTGCTTTTTTCATTTTTAACAAGGGTGGAAAAAAAGAAAATTTTTCTGAATTTCCTGAATTTTATTTTTCTGTCTTTAGGAGGTTAAAGGTATAAAGGGAAAAAAGTCAGGGGAAAAATAGAGAATGGGAAGTGTGAAGTGGTTGTGGATGTCTAAGAAGGGACAGAGAAGTTCAGTGAGGGAGTGTTTCATGGGAGGCTAAGGTTCATCCAGTAGTAGATCTGGCAAGAAAAGTATGTGTTAATGATGGCAGTTGCTTGGATATTTTCGGATTATCAGAGGTATTCCGAGGCTTGCGTAAGTGTCACATGTGCCATTTGAAATAGGACTCTGGAGTTTGTTGTTAAGGCAGGTACTTGGGTTGTATTTGTGATGGATCAGTAAGCAAAATCCTTACATTGCATGAGAATAGCACCTCTTCTGGCCACCTGCACGGTGGTACTCGCTCACGCGACTTGTGTTCTGTGAAAACACTCCAGCTTCTTGGATTTTCAGTAGACCTTCTTGTAGTGATGAAGCAAACGTGGGTAATGCCAGCTGCCTCTTGGTACAAATCCATAGCTATAAAGCTGCCAACTGGCTCACCACTTTTCATGAACTCCGTTCAGGTGTTACAGGCTAGAACTAAATTTTTACTCATTTCCCCGTAAAATGTGAATGCTTTAGAAAGCACTGCAGTTGGGGTTGATCAGTAACAGAGGGTGGTCAGGACTATTGCCTATTTGTGGAATGGTGAAGTCACTTCTTCCTCTTCTCAGAGTGTGCTTCTAAGGCAGAGTGGATTAACAACTTGTGCTTCTGCCCGCCGCTCTCTGCATCTATTAGGAACAGGAGGATCAAAATAAAGGTCACAGAAGAAAGGCAAGGTTACCCTTCTGCAGTGGGCTCTGGCATTTAGTTTGCCCTAGAGAGAGCTGAACACTCGAGTGAGTTAGAGAGACACTCGAGGAGTTACCCAATGTGACATTGTTTACTGAGAATGGGTAAAAGTTAATCTTGCTTTGCTGTAACTGGGGACAAAGGTGAAGGATGGAAATAATAAAAGTTGTATAAGGGCTAAATCTGGGTTAAAAGGTAGTAGAGGATAAGTGAGTTCTTTGGGCGTGGGAGAAAGGTGTGTGGAAATAGAGGCTATGTCAGATTCACATAGGAAGGAAAGGAGAGAAGTTAGCATTAGGAAGGAATAAATGTAGGATAGAGATGGCAAATAACAGTTTCGAGGGAATGAACATAGTGGGGCTGAGCAGATAACAAAAAGACAATCAAATGTAAGGGCTAGAGGTGGGCGAGAGGGTCTTAGGCAGAGCAGATGAACAGACATATCAAGTAGAATATTCAGTGCTGTGGGTAGGTGGATGTGTCGCCAAGTGTGTGGAGAATGATAAGGAGCTGTTTGCACCTTCTGTGTGCTGAGTGCTGTGTGTGTATGTCAGTGCAGGCCGTACTGAATATGCTCTTTTCTGCTGTTGAAATGCAAATAACAAAGATAGCTATATATTCTTCTCCTTTTCACTTGGGCACCTAATGAACCCTATCATTGCTGTGCTTCTATCTTTCCTTTATTAGATTTTTTTTTTTTTTTAGGAAAAAACATGTGCAAAGAGATACGTGTTAACAGAGAGGAGGTCTAGTTTTATCTTGATATCCAGTACTGCATCACACAACTTTGGGGCCTTGGCTTATAGAAGCTGTTGTTTGAAGCTGTGTAAACAACCTGAGTGTTCAGGGCAACTGGTCTAGATGTGACAGCAGGGTGGAGTTCTGTTGGATTTTTTCATAATTCTGAAAATGAGAATGGTGTCAGGAGAAAATTATGAAAAACCAAGATCAAGACAGAAAGGAAAAGGATGAAAAATACTAAGAAGCAGAATCCAAGTGCACCTTACAGTTTGGTCCCTCTTGTGCAGCACAGGCTTTTCTTGGGGACAAGGATGCTGCTGGCAGGATATGCCATCAGTCTCTCTGTGCACTAATCTCTCCCAGCAGCTGTTCTTAGCCAGAGATGAAATTCTCTTTGTTTGTGACTCTGAATAACACTTGTGTTCTGCCACAACATCTCAAGTATGTAAATGTTCGGGCAAAGCGGTTGTGCCCTGAGCTCCCCTTTGGTGATGCTTATTTTCAGATAACGTTTGGGCTTTTTGGAGATTCTGGGGACTCTAGGTGTTGAGAACCTTGAAGCCAAATCAGAGAAAAAAAAAAAGTCTAAATAAAGTCAAAACTAGAAATATTGGGAAGCAAAGTACTTTACTGCATTTTGGAAGTGGAGAAATGTTTACTTTCTCGACTTCCTGTTTTACTTAAGTGAAGTAAATCACATCTTTTGGATGAGGAGTTGAAAAGCATCTAAAGGGCAGAATGTATGTTTACAGACTGTTTGGGTTTTTTTGTTTGGTTTGTTTGTTTTTTTCTCTACAGACTTTTTAAGGAGAGGGCTCTTGGTAATTTCTGTTCCTGCTTTTTTTTTTTTGTCTACAGGACCTAGTGCAGCTCTGTGATTGCTGATCCATGCTTGACTGCCTCAAGGGGTCCTGGCAAGATGGCATCTTCCAGACTTCTCATCCTTCTAGCACTGGCATTTTCTTCTTTGTCCTTTGTTCTTTCCCATTCAAACAGGCAAATGTGGTTTCAGGATTTCTTTCCACCTAACATGTGCCCTATAAATGCCAAAGCCAATACTTTTTATGGCATAATGTTTGACGCAGGAAGCACTGGAACCCGGATTCACATTTACACCTTTGTGCAGAAGAGCCCAGGTAAGACCCCGTGTCAGTCTGTGCACCTGGACTATGTTGACTTAGGTTCCAACTTCCCAAAAGAGTTTTGGGGTTTTTTTCCAACACAGCATTTGGGAACAACTGAAGATTTCATAGAATCGTAGAGTGGTTTGGGTTGGAAGGGACCTTAAAGATCGTTTAGTTTCAGCCTCTCTGGCATGGGCAGAGACATCGTCTGCTAGACCATTTGTGCAGTTTGTCTTTCAAATGGTCCTCTGGCAGATGATTACTGTGCATTTGTGGTGGTGTTTTGCTGTGAAAATATCTTTTTTGGTAAATCTTTTGACATTCAGAGGTTTAATTCTGGGTATACTGGAGAGTTCTGAATTTCCAAAGATTTTAATCTATGCAGCTGTTTAAAAGAATGTCTTCCTGACTTGAAAAGAGGCTTGTGCTGTTTTTGTCGAGTTGCATGTTGCCTTGAATTATATCAAGAGATACTTAAATCCTGCATATGTTTATATGTCACATTTTGTAGCAAATTAAAATCCGTAAATTAAGGAGTCAATAAGCACCGAAGTTCTGAGCAATATCCAGAAGAACTCCTGTGGGCAGATGCACCACAGATTGGTGTATCTACTGCTGACACAGTGCAGATGTTCCCAGGTTGGCTGCATACGCAACAGGAGGGTGAATTAGCTTGGGTACAGTGAGCCAGCAGATTTGCAGAGGTTGAAGGCTGGTTGATAGGACTCAGCTAATAAGCCCTTCAGGGCCATGCGTAGTGCCTACGTGGCTTCACATGATTTCAACCTTAGTTTGGAAGGGCTGGTACAACGTCCAGCTCTCATGGACTTGGCCTGACTTGTAATATGCGATACTTGGGTAGCTTCTAGATGCAAGCTGCTCTTGGAGCAATGGTCATGCTTTTTTGTCTTTGTAACCAAGTGCTTGAGCTGTCAGCTCTCTTCTGTGCTTGTGAATTGGATGAATTACCTAAGAATAATCAGAAGTTGACTCTGTGTGTCTTAATATGAATTAGTATTTCACAATTAGCTTGGGGACAGCAAAGGAAATAAATGTTACTAAGATTAGGCAACAGTCATACTACATTGCTATAACTCATTGTAGTTCACAAATGCAGATTGAACATACTGCTAATTATAACACGTTCTTAATAAATTGTTTGTGAACTTGGAGAATTCAAGGGCAACATTTTGTTAAATATGCTCCTGAAGTGAATGAGCAGTGCTTGTTTTAGGAGGGGAATAGTATTGTTTGCAAGGGGAAATCAAGGATAGTCACTTTACAGGGGTTGCAAGCAACCTTTTTGAAACTAACGAAAAGGATTTGAGTTGTTGACTGTTTCATGTAATGTTTCGTTTGTGCAGAAGACCTTCCAGAGTTGGAAGGGGAAATCTTTGAGTCTGTGAAGCCAGGTCTTTCTGCATATGCTGATCAGCCTGAAAAGGTAAGGCTCCCCTTCGTGCCCTGTGAGTTGGTCTTGCTTCTACTGATATCAGTTGGACTCTACCAAGCAGTTCAAAGTATTACTAATTGCAATTGCAGAAAGTCAAGAAAAAATGTAAAGGTTCTCCTGCTGGCTCTCTAAACCTGTTGTTCTACTTTTGTGAGTTAATTTCTACACAGTGAAACGGGAGCTGTTGTTTTACATATTTCTTCACTGGAGCAATGGCTTAATTAATTGCTTAAATGCTATATATTCCTAGGCTATTTGTCTATGAGAATTTCAAAGACAAAGTGATTTTTTGCTCTAGCTGCATCCATATTCAATGTTTATTTCCCCTATAGCTTCCCCAAATATGAGTAAATATATACTCCTGTCTTGTTTACTAATAATTTTCTCAGTTTTTCCTTTTGGTTGAAATTTTCAATGCTGGTCACAGTTCAAAATGTACATATTTTATTTAGATTTGTTTGGAAGGAAGGGGTTAACACTGCGGGTATTTTCTTTTCTAGTCCTGTTACACTGACAAGGAGAGAGGGTTCATTTCTCTGACTCCTAAAAATGTTTACATTTTTGTGTGTATATAGTCAGATCTACAAAAATTAATTTTTGTTAATAAGTTATGGAGAAGGGGAAGAATAAAGACGCACTTAGCAGGTTAAGTCAGGCCTTAATATTTCTTTAAGTGTGTTCTCTGCTTCTGTCATCAGACTTCCAATCATTTTTTTGTTTTGATTCTTTGCCGTTATCTTTGGAACCATGGCTTGGAAGCCAGGGATTTGTAGGACTCGCTTCAGTCATGCTCAGTTCAAATATTTGATTACAGTTTTAGCTGAATAATGATTTGGGTACAGGCCGTTACTTTTCTACTGCTTCAGGACTTTTGTTGCTTTATTTATATATGGAGTTTTTCAAAACGCAGTCAGACAGTTCCATCTTCCACAATCAGATGTATTAATTAACATATACATTTATAATTTTAATAAGAAGTTAAAGTTAGCTGCCATCCTCTTTAATTTCAAATGGGGGTGGTGGTGAATTTGTGCACGGTACACGTGTTCCATGCCACTCTATTGTATCAGGCGTCAGAAATGAGCAACAGAACAGAGGCACCTAAAATAATCCTGTTGTTGTGATACACAAGGCCAGTCCTGAAATAAGCTACCGTTTTCCAAATCCCCCTGTGCTGACAGTGAGCTCTTTCACAAGCTAAAGGAGGTGCCAGAGAAAAGATAGATTAGATACTCTACCTTGTGTGCTTTAGCAAGTCTTGGAGCAGGGGGCTACCATAACAGGAACTTCAGGTTTCTCATTTTGCTCAGCTGCATTCAGTGCTATAGGAATTTGAGTGAAAAACTTTACGGAAGAGTGAATGGCTTTTGGATTTTTTTTTTTAAAACTTTGATGAAATCTCCCATGATTTCACTAAATCATCTTGTTTGTTGTGTAGGAGAGGAGAATTCACCCCCAAATAAATTTCTATAAATTTCACAGGAGAATGTTTATTGCTAATGCTAAACTGTAATTGTTAGAGCAATGTAAATAATTGAGAGCCCAGCAGTGATGCCTGTACCTCATGGTAACAGTTCTGCAGCTGGTGTTTTAATTATACTACTTACTGTGGACACACTTGGAATTCTTATACTGCGTTTTGTGAAATTTACAGATTTTCCCCCTGACTTTGGTAGCTTCAGTCAGTAATTGCACCATTTAGTTTTATCGAACTGCAAGATGTTTAGGTTTGTTAGGTGATCAGTTCCCCCACCTCTCTCCATCCTTTCCAAAAAATACCTTCCACAAACAATGAAATTTCTCTCGCCTAAGATATATCTCTGCATGTACCCTTCTTTCCAATGCAGACATTCTCTTTAAGGTTCCAATGAGATGTCTAGCACAGTTTTTATATTTATCTTGCGTGTGGGCGAGGTATCTTCTGCTATTGAATGCTGGTTTCATTAGTGTTGAGGGAAAATTGGGAGGCCTGTTTTCTGATGGCCTGTAGGAGGAAACCATAAGAAAAACATCTTTTTCCTTCTAGGGTGCTGAAAGTGTCAAAAGATTGTTGGACATGGCCATAGATGCTGTGCCACCTCATCTCTGGAAGAAGACCCCAGTAGTGTTAAAAGCCACAGCTGGACTACGCTTGCTGTCAGAGGAGAAAGCTCAGGCTCTGCTTTTAGAGGTAATACTAAGATCTTTTGGATGCACTAGTATTGCTCTTACTGTTTCATCTTTCGTGACTCAGTTCTTCATCTCTATTTAGCATAAGAGAATCTCAGCTGTGAAAAGTGACTGTAATCCCACGAGAGCATGAAACTCACAGACTTTATAAACTTTCTTGTATGGTCCTGAAATCCTTTGTCTTGATATGGATAGAAGACGTAGGGAGAGAGACCTACGATACTTGTTTCTTTCTTTCCTGGCCCTTGAAAGAGGAAGAATATTGTCTACTCCACACACTTGTCTTATTTTCTACTGCTGTAAAAAAAGAAAACTTTCTTGTCATCCTCAGAGCAGAACAATACCAAGGAATATAATCATTATTTCCTTCTTCAGGTGAAAGAAGTCTTTGAGGAATCACCATTTCTTGTTCCAGAGGACAGTGTTAGCATCATGGACGGGTCTTATGAAGGTATGTTTTAGAAGGAGGAAAAAGTGAAAGCAAAGAGAAATGGGAGAAAAAGAGAGAGAGAGATCTTAAGAACATGAGAGGGAAAGAGAAATGGTCACTAAACTAAGGGGGAAAAATAAAAGGTTTCTAGCCCTGTTTGAAACAATGCAATCCTGCTTTTCCTATGAGGTGCTGATTACATGCTCATCTGTTTGGCTACAAATGCAGACACACAAAGAGATTTATGAGTTAGCTAGGTTGAAGGTTCATCCAAAACCTCCTGAGGTTCCAGAAGAGAACCTCGCCTCAAAAATCAGGGTAACCAGCTGGAGCCTGCTCTTGGGAATTGGTGGAAAAAAGATGGTGTCCACCTCTTAAAGGCTACATGATGATAGGTAGCAAGCGAGGAAACCTATAGAAAGTGTCTAGTAAATTCTGCAATATCAGCATTAAAAATAATCCATTATGATCATCTTATCAATTTTCAGGTTAAGGTTGGAAGCATTGTGAATATTAGAGGAAAATGAAGGATAATTGGCAAGTATTAAAAAAATTAGATAATGAAATACATAATAAAATAATAAATTTTAAAAATATTCTGATTGGAAAAATGCAGATAGTAAAGTAGCAAAGGAAGAAACCTAAAATACAAGAAAAGGTTAATTATGTTGTAGGTGTGCAGTGCAGCGCAGAACAGCCACTGGAATGTTTTGGCTACATATCCAGAGGCATTACTGTGGGGAGTAGGCAGCCAATAATCCTTCTGTGTGGTGCCTGATAAGAGCTATCTGCGATGTTACATTCAGTTCTGAACACTTCATTATGGCAGACATATTGTCAGTTTGGAAGGTGTTCAAGGAAAGCAAAAAGAATTATCACAGTGCTTAAATAACTAATAAATGGAGGAAGATTAGAGAGCAAAATCTGTCCACGTGGGCCAAGAGAAAAGGAGAAGTAACAAAGTCTGCAAGTATCTGATGAAGTATGATGCAATGCATAGTATGTCACTGGGATGAAGGGGTGAAGTGTTGTATTGACAGGGAGCAGAATCAATAACGCATGATAGAGCAAGGTGTAGCCTGTCAAGATTTGTTTTAAAATCCCACCTCTTCTACTGTCGCATGTTTGCCCGTGTTTGGGTGAGAATTGTGTCAGTGCGTTGGAATAGTTGTGTTTTACCAGTTGCCACTATGTCTGTAGTGTAATTACAGAAACCACAAGATTAAAACACAGAGTGGTGTGTACGCAGTTTTCCAGTTAGGAATTGAAATGCTGGGGGGAAAACGTGCCCAAGTGCCCAAGGAAACTTGTGCATTGTATCAGCTCATCGATTCTTTGTATGTTGTTTGGATAATTGACGTGACTTGTGCGTGCTGCGGTTGCATGGATATTACAAACATTCTACCTATCCCAGTTTATGAGATTTTAATAATTCAGTAATACATTGTGTCACTTAAATTATACCTTTAAATTAATCTCTGAAGTATGGGGCAGTTAAGTTAATAATGATTTCTGGGTAAATAAGTAACACGTGGAAGGCTGGTAAGGGTGGGCAGGGGGTTGTGTGAGTATTCAGTGGTGACTTTTTTTTTTCCCTCTCCTTTTTCCCTCTGCAGGAATTTTAGCCTGGATCACTGTGAACTTTTTGACAGGTAGTTAATTCTGTATAACTTCTCTCTTAATATCAACTTGAGTCTTTTCTGCAGAGGTGATCACTGTTCCTCTGCCTTGGTTGCCATGTCCTGCTTTTCCTCCCCACTGTGACACCAGTGCTAAAGCAGTGGATTGGCTTGGGTAGACTGTGTTCCAGGGAGAGCATCACACCTGTAGTGAGAAGGAGGCATCTTTATCCAGAAGGTCCCAGGATTTACTCAGGACTGGGAGGCACTAACAAGCTGGTTTGCCTAACACACCTAGGAGAGTCATACTGCTAATCTGTTAGAAGGTGGGAAACAGTTTTACAGTGTTCTTCATCCCAGCATGAACTACGCAACTAAAGTTGTGTAACAGGGAATGCACTGGTGCTTCAGTCCCACTGGGTCTGAAAAGTTCTGGGAGCACAATCTGGTGAAGAGAGAAGAAAATCAGTACTCCAGTAGATACATAAGCAAGCAAAAAAGCTGCTCTTGGTGAAGAGAAATGATAATATCTGGTTCTGCTCTTACCTTTCCTTTCCTACAGCTTTTGATCAGCTGTATGGTGGTTACAGAACTCACAAACGCTCCCTGGCAGTCTTCTGCAGGAGATACTTTCAGCTCTTACTTTCAGCTTTTGCTGGATATCTAGAGGTTTATCCGCTTTTGGCTTTTTGGAGGTGAAATTAGAACCAAGGAACAAAGTCGTATGAATCTTTTCATAATACCTTCTGTTTGCCTATCTTTTCTCTGTGATGTTTGTTGTCTTTGAAGGCCTCCTGTACTGCTGTGATAATGTAGTATCTTGTTCGTTGCTTGAACATAGATGCAATATGTGCATTTTAGCATTTGTGGACTTGGGACTGTTCTGAACATGGTGTTGTTTGTAGGGCAGCTGTCTGGCCAGAACCAGCATACAGTTGGGACTCTGGACTTGGGAGGAGCCTCCACCCAAATCACGTTCCTGCCACAGTATGAGGTGAGGAGCGGTTACAAGTGTACGGGTTGGGACTGCAAGGCCAGTGGAGAGACCTGAGCACTGCTGTGCTCTCTGAAACCACTTTGTCAGCGCTGGCACAAGCAGAACATCTGTGGTGAGAAATACAGAACATCTGTATTTCTGTTCCCTTTGACATCAGCAGTTGGCTGATAGGCGCTTGCAAACAAAGGAGCTTGGATAGCAACAAAGAAAAAAGAAAGCAAGCAAATGGGTAAAACCAAAGAGAAAGAGCTTTTGTTTTCTAGACCCAGACTGGGGAAGTCCCATTAATGCAGAAAATTACTTTGTATTCAATGACTGTAGCACACTTTCAGGGAGTATTTTTGCATTATTACACGAAATTTAGGGTCTTCCCCTCGGCTCCATCCACCAAGACTTTATAGCAGATCCTCACTAAATTTGGGAGGGCTGGGAGAAGCAGGGTGGAGGGGGGTGCCTCATGGGGCAAATGTCGTCATAATAGCACAGCCAGTCCCTCTTTGTTTTTTTCTTTGGGAATTCCTATGTCCCTCAGTCCATCTCTACTGGATTTGTCAGGAATTCTGTAGCTCTGTAGAAACAGTTTGAACTGGGACCCAAGTCTAAAGTTTGCATGGGAAATTACATGGGTATTGGAAGGGCACTACAGCATTCCGTACCTTGATAGTGGTTGGTTTTGTCCCTCTTTCTGAAGGAGTCCTTTATTTAACATTTTTTGTCTACAGGAATTGAGATTCTCAAAGGGTGTTTGGGGACCACAAAACACATGGTTTTCATGTCAGGATATTTTAATTTTGCAGTGGCGGGTCATGTTAAAACATGACGCGCAACCTTATCCTGTTCAGCAAAGCCTGAAGTACGCCGGACTTGCCCTCTGTTTTGTGTTGATAACACCTGCTGAAGTGGGCACTGGACCAACAGGAAAGGGTGTTGCATGTCAGGGTTTTGGAGAATAAATAGAGCTGTGAAGTAGGCTGAGCTGCAGCTCAGGATTCAAACTTCTTCTTAGAGCCTTGCAGCAAAAGGCCTTGGGGATTTTCTACTGACCAGGACCAATGATGCGAATTAGTAGGGCAGTGTGGAGTCAAGGTTCACGTTGCCTGCTGGTACGCTGTGTCTGCTTCTCACCTGTATCACCATCTTCATACAAAAGAGCACATGTGTAGCTCAGTAGGTTTCTGAAGAGTTTTTCCTGTCCGCCAGAATTAGCAGGGATTTCACCCTTTGGTTTGCAGCAGGGTTGGGTTTTTTTTTCCCTTTCCTGCAATCTGAGGCAGTCACTTGTTTACTCTCGTATCTGTTTTGAACAAAATACCAAAATAATAAAGAGATTCATTTACGAAATACGGATTACAAGCAAACAGAGGGCGTACAACGGTAGCTGTGTGGAGCTGTTTTTAAGATAATGTTACACTTTTCAAGGTGTTATTGCCAAAGTTATAAACAACTAAAACCGAATCACAATCATTATGAAATTATGATATTACATCAAAGTTGGTTATTTTTCATTGCATAATAAAAACTAAAAGATTTTTTCTTTTACTTAACTTTTAGGAAACTTTGAAGGAAACCCCTGGCGATTTTCTTACCTCATTTGAAATGTTTAATAGCACCTACAAGCTCTACACCCACAGGTGAGGAGCAAAAGGCTGCTGTTTCTGCTGGGAAAATCAGTCTTTCTGCAGCCCCTGGGCTAACCACAAAGGGTTATGTCATCCTGTTACCAGCTGTTGGGACCATGACTGGTTTTTTTAATCATTTTCTTATCTGCTTGAAACATTAGTTGAAGTGGAACACAACATTAGTTGACTGGAAACATTCCAGGATCATAGTTAGTATCACTGCAAGGGACTATTAGTCAGTTTGTCAAATGAAGAGGAAGCATTATGACTTGCTATATGTAAGGAGAAGAATTCTTATTACTGGAATCAAGGCAAATATTCTGGACCAAGCGGAAAGGTGGATATCGTGCCAGTAGTCAGAACTAAATCTGATCAGAGATTTGGGAAGAGGAACTTCCTGAGATTTTTTCCTTCTTAGTTTGAAATGGCACATCTCTTCAGCAACTGGACAAAAAGTAAAACTTAGACTGACGTAAACCAAAGAGACAATCACAGGCAGCTGATGCAGACCATGGAGCACAACAGATTCTTGAACAAGTTGGAGAGGATACTTGGCCTGGAATAATATAATTGTGCTTACTGCATTCAGCTAACAAGTTTCTGAGGTGTTTGCAGTGAAACCTGCATGTCTTACAGTCCAATGAGAACTCAACCATGTATAATAGAGTTGGTCTCAGCCCGATCTTAGTGGGGTGAAGACTATCATCTCCATCAGTTACAGAATATGCTTACTTGACAGCAAAGCTGATTTAATGGTCCTCCTCTCCTATTGCTTACTTTTACTGATGTAACTGATTGCTGTGTTCACCAATAGAGTCCTTTAGATCACTTCAAGTAATTGGGATTGAAAGTCATCTCCTAAGAAATGAGGGAGCTGGAGGTTAGTTTAACTGTTATTATTCTGTAATGTTTGTATTGACATGACTAAAGGGATAAGTAGCCAAACACAGAGATGGGAATGAAAGTTTTTAATCTAGCTGTGTTGCTGAAGCCAGCAACATGTAATGACATTCTCATAAATGTTGTTCACATCCTGGCTTGTAATGAGTATAGCAATAATCTCTGGAGTCAAATAGGGGTGAATTTCACACAAAGGCACAGCTCCCATTTAGTGAGAAATTCTCTAGCTTCCTATTAGTTCTGCCCTAAGAGCACATAGTCCAATGTGTGTGACATAAGAATGGCCACCCTGTTCCCCATGCACTCCTCACATACCCTTCTTTCTCCCTCGTTTTTAAGATTGTGCATTTTTGCTTTTCATTAATGTCTTGTAGAAATGTCACACAGCTCTAACTGCTTTCTGCAGTTTTAAATTTACCCATTTTACAGCCCTCTGTGATTCTTGGGTTTGTGTCACTCTTTTGGTACTTTTGGAATTGGTCTGGCAAACGGAACTCTGTTTTAGAGAGACTTGTGGGAAGCAGAGGGAGGAAATTTGGTTTGGGTGTTCCAGGATTTAGGAAGAAGCTATGGGTGAAGCATACCAGATGTGCAAGAATTAAAACTGTAATGTCTGTCTTTGTTGTTTGCAGCTATTTGGGGTTTGGACTAAAAGCTGCCAGACTAGCAACGCTTGGAGCTTTGAATATGGAAGGTATGTTCATATGATGAAACATCTAAGATTTTTGAAGAGGTGGTTAGACTTAGTCTTGGGTCAGCAGCCTTTTTCCTATGTCTTCACTATCTCATGATTTTCTGTGTTTTCACTGGTACAGATCTGTCTGGAAGCCAGCTACCACTTGTTAAGGAGTTGTCTTGCGAGACAGCTGCTTTTCCCTGTTTCCAGGTTCAGCCAGCAGCAAGACTGAGTGCAAATTCCAGACATGCACATGTGGGAACCTACAAACACCATATAGAGGTGGCCAGCCACAAACACACAGCTTCACAAGCATCCACAGAAACACAAACAGCATGGGCAGGTCCTGCTCCTAAGGGTTGCGGCTTAGGCCAAAGCCACTTTATCGGTCTCTTTGGTATCGGCCTGGCCCACCATGTTGCCCCAGACTTTCAGTTGTATTCACTGACTAGTCTAGCTTGAAGTTCACGAATATATCACACACACTGTCACTCGCTAACCTGAACGCATATTCCTGTTCCTGAGCCTTGCCAGTCTGACCCAAACCTTAAGTCCTTCCAGTCTTTGTGCCCAGACTTCAGGCCTTTTGTCTCGTCTCTAGCCGGGACCTGAAGTTTTTTCACCTTCTGGATTCTTACCTGCCAGCTAGATGGACTTGTGTAAATTACTGGAGTGTATTCAAATCAAAAATAGTTGGGAATAGGATTTAAGAAGAAGATAGAACACACTGCAGAGGTTGGTCACACGGCTCAGCCAGAAAAGCAGTACTGACCAGCTGCCTGCTTAGTTGTAATTGCCTTCTTTTATCATCCCCTCTGTTTTCCTGCACTTGTGCTTCCCTTGTCCCTTGATTCCCCCTTTCCCTGCCTTTGAACCTTCCCCTAAACATCCCATAGTAAATTTTGCACAGTCCCACAATCCCCCTCAACCATTCCGTAAGAGGTTTGCTTTTTCTGTGAGACCTGGCCATAATAATCATGTTTTCCTCTTACCAGTTACAGTATTTCTGGTTGAACCTGTCAAGGGTCCCACATTCAGTAGATCCTGTAGTGGCCATTGATCAGCATCTTGGGAGGTTTTTGTCTTCATTGCTCATTTCTTTTGTTCATCTCAGTTATATGCTGTTCATTAGGGCTTGTGTATTTGTGTGTTTCATTTATTACCTCTCTTGTTTCTTGGGGTGAACAGCCATTACCCAGATACCCTTATCTCATTAACAAATGACAAGCACAGCTGTTCTGCAGCTTGCAGGACAAAATGGACACAGCTTTCCCAGACTGAGACTGGGCCTTACTTCATAATCAGTTTGTGCAGCATCCATCAATTCAGATTTCTGCACTTTTGCTTAAAGACCTTAATGAAGATCTTTCAGCCTTTTCTTTTCTGGTTCTGCATATTGATCAATAACTGTGTTAAATTTTATCCTTTCTGACTCTTCCCTCTGGTTTCATTCCAGCTGTGGATGGACAAATGTTCCGCAGTTCCTGTTTGCCAAAGCAGCTGGAGGCAGAGTGGCACTTTGGGGGAGTGAAATACCGCTATGGTGGCAACAAAGAAGGTAAACTAAGGAGATTTGTTGCTTCTTGTAAGATAAGTCTTGTCTCCAGAATCTGAGCTGTCCAGCTGGCCTGTACTGTCCATACTCTGGCTGTGATCTCTTATTACAAATGCTACCTTTATAGGAAGTGTTAAGAGTTATTTGTGCAAATAAGAGAGTTTTCTCTGAGACTTTGAGCCACTGATTCTTCCATCTCCTGGACGTACCTCTCTGGTTCACCCCATCTGTGTTCATCCTGACAGGAGAAACAGGATTCAAGCCTTGCTACTTGGAAGTTCTCAAGGTTGTCAAAGGAAAACTGCACCAACCAGATGAGATTCGTGGAAGTTCATTCTATGCTTTCTCCTACTACTATGATCGCGCAGTTGACACCAACCTAATTGGTAAATTGGTTTGGGATGGTCTACTAGTTGTGAGCATGTCAGCCAGGAGGTAGACAGAGGTACCCTGGAGGCTGGAGCCATGGGGAGCAGGGAAAAGGAACGGTGTTGAGAAAGAGGAAATACACAAAATGCCTTCAGGGAATGAATGCTGTATCTGTCACTGCAGTTTGATGTTCAGAGTTCAGCAGATGAGATTTGTGCTCTGAGCTCCAGTTATACTTGCAGCTCTGGCCTCTGTTATCAACCAATCTCACCTGTAGCCCAGCATCACCAAGTTGCATTCTAGGGTCAACTTAGATATTGACCACAAATGCTTTCAGGTCTATGGTGATGTTTTCTCGCCTCTTCCTTTTCAGATTATGAACGGGGAGGTGTTCTGGAAGTGAAAGATTTTGAAAGAAAAGCCAAAGAAGGTAAGTGTCATGAGACTTGGGAAACTGGTGGGGATGAGAAATAACAAAAACATGAATGTTTGTAGGCAATACATACTGTGAGTGTGACCTTTAAAAAAAAAAAAAAAGTTTGTTTAACCTTTATTCCACTTATACCTTCCTTGTCATGTTACTTAGCTTTTATTAGCCAACAGCTGTAACTGTTGCAGAAGAAAGTACTGAAGAGCAGTGAGAGGAAACAAAGTGTTACGAGATAGTTCATCAATGATGTCAGTAAAAAAGAAAGTTAATTTGCTGTATCAAGAGCTCCTTCTGTCAAACTGCAGGTCTCTGAGTTTAGCAGAAAGCTGACTTCTAGACATCAATCACCTTAAAGCCTTTTTAATATCTAACAAAATGGAGGGAGAGAGCAGAGATTGTTTAAGCCTGACAGCCTCTTCTGCATTCCTTTCCCTCCCCCTGACTTTGTCCTGAATGCTTGTTCTGACTTTGTACCTCATGAAAAAAGAGCTCCCACCTTGCCATGCTACTGATGGCTAAAACTTTAGCTTATAGAGCAAGACATTACCTCTGAATTATGATCATCCTCATGATGATTAGTAGACATATTTATCACTAGAAGATGCTTAATTATGTAGTTCAGGACTGAATTTTTTCAAAAATAGGACCTAAATTTTAATGATTTTTCAGTTAAACTTAATCTCCCTGAAGACTCAGTTTTTTAATAGGGGAATTAGGCTGTAAAGTTTGTGTTTGTTTTGTTTCCCTGGGTACTGGGAGAACTTATTTCCAAAGATGCATCAAACCATTTATTTAGCTTTAGAGCATCAGGAGATCAACTCTGTCATCCTAAATTAATGCTCCTCTTTCTCATTGCAATAGTAGGATGCTGCTGCTTATCGGTTTCTAAAAATAAGTGAACTCTGTCCTTGATGCTTGTAGAACAGGGCAGTAATGGTAGGTCCAGAAGACACTTATTGTACATCCTTTTCCCTGTCACTGTCACCCTTACTGTGGAATCTTGAGGGATCTCCTTCCTGCAGCGAGGGAGCGGTTGGTTGGGCAATAGCCTCTTCCATGTCCTTGGACATGTGTGGTTGAAAAAAACACAAAAGAAGTTGCCAGTGTACAAGGTGGACTCCATTACTGGAGCCATCCTTGGAGACTGGCGAGGAAGACAAATGATGCTGTGTTCTTGAAGGACTAAGAAATAACAAACTCCCTGCCAGTTATCAGTTGAGCAGAGATACAGACTTCAAAAGACCTATGTGGATTATGCTGCTGTAATAAAAATGTACTTATGATGGAGTTAAGAGAAACTGGAAGTACTATATGGTTTATTCTCCCACATTATAAAACAGCTGTGTAGCGTGTACCATGTATCATATGTACCAGTTAATAGAAGCGGGTGGGTGGTTTTAGTAGGCTTTGGCTTGAGGTCAGTTCAAACCTATAATGTAGATGAAAGCTCCTTTATTTTGCTGAGATTCCTTTTTCTCTTCTCTAGTCTGTGATAACATGGAGAGGTACAACTCAGCCAGTCCCTTCCTCTGCATGGATCTCACTTACATCACTGCTTTACTAAAGGAAGGTTTTGGATTTAGGGACAACACGCTCTTACAGGTGAGAAAAACAGTTAAATCCCAAAGCCAGGTTCCAAATTTCTCTTATCAATCAACATGCAGTAGTTAATTTTTCTGGCTAGTCATTATATGTAGTTGCTGTCATCTGTGCAATATATGAATTTAGAGAACTGTTGAGAACAACTTCTTTTTCTTCCTTTATAGTTAACAAAGAAAGTGAACAACATAGAGACAAGCTGGACTTTGGGTGCTACCTTTCACCTGCTGCAGTCTCTGGGGCTAACCTATTGAGCTGTGACATTCCTGTGGACTTCAGCATTTCTGAAAGGCTCAGAAAGCAAACTGAAATCTCCAGGTACGTTGTTCAGCTGGAATTGGTCACGAAGCAGAACGTGGGCCACAGCTATAGAACAGATCTTCAACCCGGATTGGCATCGTGAATAATGAGAGTTGCCATGGTATGATTTATAATTGTGATTGCCATAAATGATCCAGAAGCTGCCTTCTGAAAGTCAAAAGGCCTAAACTCCAGCAGAGTATCCGCAAGGGGCTCAAAACCAGTTTCACCAGCACGTTTGTCTAGCGTCCCATTGCTAGAAGCACAGAGTACCTGGGACAAGGTGGCAGGCTACAGACACGTGACTTCCCCTTCCCCCTTTTATGTTAAATATACATAACTTAAGTTTGCTCGTGACATGTTAAGTACAGAAATTAAAGGTGGTATCAGCAGTGATTCAGAGAAAAGTGAAGACTCTGGATGCTCCCAGCCTCAGCGTTTCAAGTACCTGGCTGTTGGCTTAGCTAATACATTGCAAGAAGACTCCAGTCTTTCATGAAGGGGCCTGCTATAAGCACACTTTGGGCATGGTTTTGGGAAAGGTGTTGGCTAAAGCATAGGTTGTAACTTACCAAGCATTTCTCCAGGCAGCAGTCATTTCCTAAGCAGAAGCTGTGCCTGACTGTGTTCCTTTTTGCTGCCCTTTACAAGTCTGTGGAGCTGCACCGTACATCTGGCTACCGGACCCAGTAACTTGATTCATTTAGCATGTAGTCATAACACGTAGTTGTGCTGGCACAACTAGGCAGCAGCGCCAGCTATTTAAACTTCACTGCCAAAAGAAATGCTCGTCACACTACACCCACAAGGAAATTAAGGGTGCAGTCACATGCAATGGCTGATCTGACAGCTCACTTCGCCCTAGCAGACAGTTCCGTTTCTCTGCTCTCAGCAAGGCACTCCCCCAGCCTTCTTTCCTCTGGTGCTGCTGCTCCTCAGGTTCTTTGGTGAACTAATTCATGACACCAAACTTGAGCTAAATCAGCTCACCCAAGAGTCGGGTCTGGCTAGCACGAGGGAAATAGGCATTGCCCAGCCTGGGGAGACCTGCTGGGCCAGTGAGCTGTTAGACCACCACAGCCAATTTTGTCGGAATGAGCTCTAAGCTGTGGTTTTCTATCTGAAAGTTTGGGGCTTATCGCTTCCTGCCCCCTCCTGAGGAACCTCCTCTGAATGCAGAGCTGTGGTGAAATAAGTTGTTTTTTAGTTGTTTAATAGATGAAAGAAGATAGACTGGAATTAGCATCAGAAGCAGGGAGAACAAGAGCAGAAGTAGCTTTGCTTTCTTATCCCTTGTTTGCTTATCCCTTGTTCATTTTAAATTGTTTTAAACTTCATTTCTCTTTAATTGGACACATAAAATGCTGTATCGATCTAGAAATATTTCAGTTACATTCAGCAGGGCTTTAGGTACAGTGCATCCAACAAAGGGGTTGCAGCTGTTTAAGAAGACCAAGACTTCTGTTAGGATAGCATGAAGCTACTTGAGTAACAATTTAAAGTCAGTCTTGCCATCCCTTTCACACCAAAGGCATAGAAGCAATGAAAGATCAATATTTTAAATAAAGTGTTTTGTCAGATAGGCTAGAAAGTTTGCAGTTCTCTACAGTTCTCTACAATTGGTTGTAGAGAACAACAAGATTGCTCCAGTATCTTGAGGCTCCAAGTGCAGACCTTGCATTGTCTTAAATAGAAACAGCTGTAGAGACTAGTTTTTCCACCCCACTAAACAGCTGGCAGCTGGCTCATCAAAAATTAGTGTCTTCTACTCAGCATGGAACGGTGTAAGGTAAAGATGGATTTACCCCTGTCATGAGAGCAGCATTACTGACGTGACCAAGGGAAGCTTTTATCCACTGATCTCTCCTGGTGAACACTTCTGCAGCCACCTGTTTGGTATAACACACCTTTCCCACTTCCGTAAAACCAAAGACTGCCCTCGAGCTACCTTCTCTGCAAACTGGATTTGAAAATAATTGGCGATTCCCAGGAAGGGGAGGAAGTAGCGCGCTCATGCCCTCACTCATCTCGCCGAGCAATTTGGAGACTTAGAAATTTGCATTACTGTGAACATTAGTCTGCTTCCTCTAGTCAGCAGCACAGGTCTGACTCTGCCTGATGAAGCTCCCCCTTCTCATATCTCAGGTTTTACGGCGGTAGGGTGCAAGGCCTGCTTGTGATTGAACAAGTTCAGTCAGCAACAGCAGTCCAGGGGTCAGGCATGGAGCTACCGATGCTTGTCCCACCACTGACACCTTGCTGTTAATTCAGGCTGTTTCTTTGAAATATGAAATGTTGCTCCTACCTGTACTCCTCCTCCCCAGAATCTGTTTTAAGATGCGTGTTGGGAAATTCCTCAGTGTCACACCAAAGTTCTGTTCCTTCCTCACTAAGAGCTTCTGTTTGAACACTAAGAAAGTAGTTGTGGCCTCTTCTCAACCAAAAACATTTCGTATTTCCCTTCCTGGTGTTTGGCAAAACTTTTTATGTGGTCTGGTCTGCACAAGGTGACTGCAAACGCATTCATTTTGTCTGTGAACAATTCTATTCACTTTTGTATTCTCAGAGAACACAAAGCAGGATGCAGTGGTTACCAGCCAGGCCGTGTTACTGCTGAGAACTAGCTCATTTAATAATCCAAAAGCCTTCTTTCAGTCTGAGCCAGTGCTATGACAAACTCTTACTAGATCTCAGGGCAGAACCATAAGCAGCGAGGCCGTATTTGAAATGGGAAGGGTGGGTTGGGATGTTGTGTGTAAGGAACAAGCAGCAGCAGCAGCCTATCTGCCAACTGAACTGACACTAGCCCTGAGGGGTTTGGCTTTGGCTGAAGGGAGGATGGTCTAGAACAAGACAGGTACCACGCAGAGGAAGCTTCTGTTCTGTGTTCTCTGCCTCAGGACTCTGGTACTACAAACGCTAGGTGGGAGCATCTGCTTCCCAGTACCAAAGTTGCATTAAATCCGAATGCTCAGGGCCTTCCTTCGTCAGTGGCACAATTCATTAACTGAAGCAGAACTGCTGCTCTCTATCAGGGGCCTGATCCTGCAGTCATGAGAGAAACAAGAACTCTGCTCAAAGGTTTCTTTTGGAAGAAATTGCAGAATTGAGCCTCTGCTGTTTACATCTGAACTACTCAAGGTGGGTGGGGGATCTAGAGAAGCCAGTCAAGTCCTCACACTTACCCTAGTGCAATGAGATTATTTATTAGCTTAACTAAAGACTAAGGAGCCTTTTCTGAGAAGAGATCTACGTGCAGCCCTGATTTTTATCTCCTCCTTCATTATGTCTTTTAGCCAGTCACTAACAGGAACCGCCTAATATGAGTGACTGACAAAGCACAAGTGATGGCTTTCAGTTGAAAACTTACGTTTCATTCTCTTTGATGGTAATTCCTGATACTGGTCAGCCGTATGTGGAAATCATGCCCATGGGCAGTGCTCGCTTAATTTTGTGAGTGTCAAATGTCTAATGCAGGAGGCTGGTGTTTGGAACCTAAGACAGAATACCTTGAATATCTATTTTAGTAATTAAAGCATTTTTAACAATATTCAAGACCTTGTGGTGCAGTTTTCTTTCTAGATATTATTATTGTTTTTCTATCTAGGTATTATTGTTATCTCTTACCTTAAGACTAGCCAGTTCACAAGAAACAACATTATTAAATAGAACACTAAGAAAAGGGCAGGGAAAAGAGTGAGAGAGAGACAGATTTCAGCTTTAAAACACGTCTGCCACCATGACTTGTCTCCCTCTGCTGAAAACTACCCCTCCTTTCTGAGTCCAGGAAGTGCTGAGAACCCAGCAGTGACACTGCAGCTCTAGAAATCGCATCAGAGAAAACTGCAACTAATTAAGCACCAAAATTTATAGCTGGCAGAATTCAGCACTGCATTTGCCAAAAGCCAGATAGCTTTTTCCACCTCAGTCTTCAATTCAAAAACGGCCCAAATTAGAAGAAGAGATAGTTCTGTGGCTGAAGACATCACAGTACAAAAGGAGAAGGCCCTGCATCCTCTTGAGAAGAGCAGATGAGACAGAACTTTTGCATAAACCACTGGATGATGTAATACACAGCTCAGTTTTATTGTTAAATTAAAATAACACAATCCAAAGATTCAAGTCAGTCAGAGTCCTTTTAAGGGCAATGCATTCACTGGCAAACTGCTGTTCCGAACTGACAACAGATCACTTGCTGGCAAAAGCCATGATTTGCTCCTAAAAGGAGAAGAAAGAGATAAGTAACTCATAAACTGGTATTAAGCATACATTAAAGCAGCTATAGTCTCCTTCCCTTTTATATTATATGGACAACGGTTCATTAGCCTTTGTAGCCAAGTGCAGAGCACCTGCCCCTGTACACTAGAAAATTAAAGAAGATGCAGCATTCCTTTCCTTCCCAAGCAGCACGAAACAGAGGTGTTTCCAACAAGTTCTGTGCTCAGAAAAGAGATCTTCATTTGGTTTTCTGCTTTAAACAGAGAAACAGGAAAAAAATTCTGAGCACTGAAGCAACATCATTGTCCTCTTTTTGGCGCAACTAATAAAGACGCCGTGGCAGCTACTGCACCTCAGGAATTTACTGCTCTTCAACTCAGTGTCTTAACTGTAACGCAAAGGAAACTGTTTGGTGGTGACTTCGTTTGTGGAATCAAACATTCAAATCTATAAATGAAGAAGCTCATTTAAGACTGAATCTCCTCACCACTGCCTTCCTCAGGTAACTTCCATTATAGAGATTTAAACTTCCACCATGAGGGAACAATTTCACAAGGCAAAACAGCACAGAAACAAGTAACTCGTTTGAGCTGCACATCACACCGTCAAGTCACCTGATGTCTTAGTGAAGATGTGTCTTCATAGGACTGTTTTTTCATGGTGCATTTCTGGAATGCAGTTAAAGGTTCCACATTTTCATTCAATAACGAATTAAAACCAAAGACTTCTAATGACTTCTAACCTCTAGCTACAGAGTACACTTAGATCCCTTGTCTTCCCATGTGCTGCAGGAGAAAAAGGTTACTACTGAGCCATCAGTTATTTAGGAACTCCTCAGGATCGTTCAGGACACAAAATATCTGCTTGAACAAGTTAAAATTTTCCTACCAAAAAATGTTACATAAAAATAATCTCCACCAGGTTGCATCTGCTTCAAGGGTAGTTCAGCCCTCACTAACGTGAGATTCTTACTTTGACAGGAGGCAGGGCATTTGTTGCTTGCAATCCCCATGTCCTCAGCAGCACCAAGGGAGCCAGCCTTGTGGAGTAAAGCCTCTTTAGCACATCAATAGCTGCTATCAAGGAGACGTTGTGCCTCTGACGTTCTGTCTCAAACTTTAACAGATGTTTTAAGGAGCCTGGAAGAGATAGTTGAATGCTCCTATTAAAACTGACTTGTCACAAACAACTGTGTATCTTATCTATATAGAATCATAGAATTGTCTAGGTTGGAAGGGACCTTTAAGATCATCTAGTCCAACCATCAATATGGTTTATATTTATATATAAATATGGTTTATATTTATATAGCAGTCTCCACTGACAACTGAAAACACAGAAAGAGAAGAAAGAAATCATCCTTCCAGCAGCTAGCGGTCTTCATCTCACCACCTCTTTAACTACCATCCTGCACAACTTGTTTTTTTCTTTAAAGCAGCTTTGAGATTTGTGGGACGGAAGCTGCATTCAAGAATCTTTAACAGCCAACAGACATCAGAACAGTTTTGTTTCAAAGATGTTTGTGCCTTTGAAACACAAGATAGGAGCAGGCTTAACCTGCAGCCGAGATAACACTTGTCCTGATGTTAAGAGTGAAGCCTGTAAGAGACTAATTGTCTTACTGCCGCTTGCTTCGTTGTCTTGGATCCTTACCCAGATCGCTCCCATTGAAAGCTGCTGCGCTGAGGTGATGAGCTAAACATGCAATATCCCCAAAGCCCAGGTTTACACCTTGTCCTGCAAGTGGGTGGACTCTGTGCGCTGCGTCCCTGGAGGAAGAGAAGACAGGAATTTCTATCCCTTCTTGAAGAAAGCCATAATGGCTGACAAACCCCAGAAGGGGTCGGTGTAGCACTCCTCACCTCTTTGCTATCACCATCCCCTCACAGCAGCACACATAAAGCCTACTTTATCCAGTGCCTCCTTGCGTGTTGTGCTGAGCTACCTGACTGCCTCTCCAGTTGTAAGAAGCGAGACAAAGGGGAGATAACAAAAAACAGTTCTGAAGGGAAAAATGATAAAGAAGTGACTAGCCAAAGTCCTCTCAGATCACGTGTGGAACAGGCCTTAATGTTTTTGTAAGTGACTTCAGTCTATCATTGGCACATTCCACAAACACAAAGTAGATGGACATCATGAATACAAAGGAGAAGTGGGATATCCTTGAATAGAAACAAAATCAGGTTCTTTTATGAGCAGATTTATCTGTAAAGGACAAAGCCAGACATATTGATGAGGGAGTCTTAAAGTTGGAGAAATGAAACAGAGTTTGGGTATGAAATGTAACATCATGCACTTTAACAAGCTATAAAGCGCAGAATGCTCCCAAGCAGAGCAGCTCACAAGCTGGAAAGTAACTGAAGTGTAATACAGCACCTAGGAATTCCTACAAGCTATCAGCGTATTGCAGCTGTGGCAAAATAAAAAAGTACATGCAACCTTAGAATGTAAAAGATGAGATATTATCCTGTTTCTTTAGATGACCATGCAAAAGCCTATGACATCCCACCCAGAATAATTTGTTTTGTCATTTGTGTTCAAGAAAGGTGAGTTTAAAACTCAAACTGGTACAGAGAATGGCTGCTACAGTGTTTGGGGAAGAACAGGTCCAGCACGAGATTCTGGGTTGTTTTGCCAGACTACACAAAGCAGAAAGGGGAAATAATTATCTCACAATTTACATAGAAAACACAAACAATGGTCAGAGAACTACTCATACAAAGGGACTTTGTTGGCACGAGAGCACATGGTACAAACTGGGCCTGGAAAAAGTCAAATCAAAACTATACCTAACCATCTAATTTGTTGACCGGGTGTGGTTACTTCTAACCACACGCCACCCACTCGCACAAGGGCTAACACTATGGACCTTACCCGATAAGAGCCACGCGGTGCTGGACGTACTCCGTCGCGTGCCCCATTCCAAGAGGGAACATGGCTCGGCTCTCGGGATCTACTTTAGCCACACTTGGGGGCAGCTGACGGACTGCAGTCCCTGAGGGTTTCAGGAGTGAAATAGCAGATCGAAACATGGCCCCAGCAGTATCAATGAAGTCAGAGTGGTTTACGTTGCTCCACTGAAAAAACCCAAACAAATCTTTAGATGTTAACCCAAACCAGACATATAAAAAAACCCAGATGAAAAAAAATTCTGAATGAGCTCCAAATACCAAACTTTAACCAGTTGGACAAAACTATAGAGTAGAAGAAACTATCTTCATTGATTTAGGATGTACAAGTTTCCAACTAAGATGAGCCTACCCTTCCCACTTTTTTGAAATTTAGTTCCACTTCTTCTGTTCCTTTCAGAACTAACCTAATTGAGTCCCAAGGGGTCATCCTTTCTTTGCTAAGTGCCTTTTTAATATTATCCTCACCAGAGGAAGAACCTGAGAGTCCACCTCTCCCATTACTATCCTCTAAGCTGTAGGGTTCCACTGTATTTCTCATGATTACGACAAAGTCAGCCTCATACCCGCCATGAGTCAGATACTCACAAAGGCAGAGTTTATGCTATCCACAAAACTTTCCTCATCCATAGCGAGGAGTTCCGATGCATGTTCATGAGATGTAGACCAGACCAGAGAGCTGGCAGTGTCAGACAGCTAATTTAAGAGAATGCCAAAGGTAAGTATCAAGAACGAAACAAAAATAAACCGTAAGTGCAAAGATTTCCCCACTGCCCTGCCCCACACCACTCCCTCTGCACATCAGTCCTCCAGCCCAGCTTGCTACAAGTGGGGAATACCAAGGATTAAATTGAGAGGCAGGAGGGGAAAACAAATGCAATAACTGAAAGTCCTAAGAGACAGAACCAACACAGAAAAGCATACGCAAAGTTACTAGAAAAGAACAGACTAAAAACTAAAAAAAAAATAAAATAAAATAAATCCAGAGACCACAGGTCATCTTACCGGAAGAAGCGCGATTGGCCCCGTGGGAAGGAACCTCTGCCACGCTACATTATTGTCTGTGGCCTAAAGAAGCAAGTGGACAGTTACAAATCAGCGACCTGAATCACACCCTTAAGCTGCTCTGTTGCTTATGGAAGAGTCAATTTGCAGAGTTTCACCTCAGACAAATGAAGAGTTGCCACCACAGCTGACTGGTCATACCGATGCTCAATGTTCTTAATTTCAGCTTCCTTCCGGACTACAGAGTTATGACCATCTGCCCCAATCTGCACAACAGAGAGACACAAAGCGACCTCTTCAGCAGCTCCTAAGAAAGCCAATATCCCAGTCTACAAACCTCAGCCTGCACCTACACATTTTTTTGTTTATTCAGAAAAAAAAAAAGAAAAAGATGAAAAAGATTCCCCCAAAACCGGAAGAGGTGGCCCCTTCTGCTCTTGTCCAACTCAGGACAGTCTTGTTGCATCAGGTACAGAAAAGCCTATGCACCATGTCTCTGACAGAGTTAGCCACTCACCTCACTCGAGCCCTCCACGTGGGTGGAGCGGCACACACGGAATCAGAACCAAATCCAGTGGAAAGGACTTGGGCAAGAGATGACGCCTGATCAACAGAAATAAAAAGCTTAGTTACCAGCAGCTTGGTCTGAAGTCTGTGTCCATCAGCTAACTCAATTTGGACCCAAGGGCTTGTGTCACAGCTGTGAGAGGGAAGGGGCCAGGTATACCCGACTGCTCTGCTCCCGTAGAAAACCTCCACCCGGTCTGATGGGGAACACAAAGTACCGAGGTCACAGCATGATACAGACATGGAAAAAGGAAACATCACTACAACAGCAAAGGCCACGCATGTCTTAATGGCACCCTAGGAGCTGACCCTACAATTCTCAAAGCAGCCTGGAAGAACAGATCTGGCCAACCCCTTGGGCCTCCTCTGGATAGAAAGCTACAGATCTTTTAATTAAGTCTATTTTTGGAGAGACTACATTTTGGAGAACTACATATGCAACTGTTTTCTTGCTGTGTAGCCTTCAGAAGACAGATTTCTCCCTCCCCGCCAATTCCAAAAGGTGCCCTCTCAGGGTTACACAACAGAAGGCAAGTAACTGAAAGCTCTCTGCAGGAAATAAAATATTAAAGAAGTTGTCCACTACCTGCTACTGCATCTAACTGTTTTGTGATAGCAGACATAATGACATCATTCTCCACTATGTAACCCATGTCATCTAAGTCATCTTTCTCAAAAACGATCATGGCTTCTGAACAAGCATCCCAAACCTACAAAGAAAAAATACATTAATGAAGCTACATGACAAATAAGCGCCGTTCCCTTCAGGGACTGTGAAGGTATCCATCTTAACAGCTAAAGGAGGCAGCAATCTTGAATTACACAACTAGAGGAAACATCCTGGATTACTGTCCATTCCCGGCTACTGAAGTACATCACATAATTCCTTTCATATAATGATCTAGCTTCATCTCAAAAACTAATTGCAAAGCAATATTTTTATCTCTACTTTCCTGCTACGTAATTAAAATATACAGCTGCCCCACCACCTTGTTGTGGGTTAACCCCGGCAGGCAGTTCAGCTCCACGCAGCCGCTCGCTCACTCCCCCACAGTGGGGTGGGGAAGAGAATTGGAAGGGTGAAAGTGCTAAAACTCATGGGTTGAGATAAAGTCAGTTTAATAAGTAAAGCAAAAGCTGCATGTATAAGCAAAGCAAAATAAGGAAATAATTCACTACTTCCCATGGTAGGCGGGTGTTCAGCCATCTCCAGGAAAGCGAGGCTTGATCATGCGGAACAGTTACTTGGGAAGACAAACACCATAACTCCAAATGCCCCCACCTTCCTCCTCCTTTCCCCACCTTTTATTGCTGCTGAGCATGACGTCATACGGTGTGGGGTGTCCCTGTGGGGTCAGCTGTCCCAGCTGTGTCCCCTCTCAGCTTCTCGTGCACCCCCAGCCTGCTGGCTGGCAGGGCAGTGTGAGAAGCAGAAGAGGCCTTGGCGCAGCGTAAGCGCTGCTCAGCGATAGCTAATACATACCTGTGTTATCATCGCTTTTCATCACAAATCCAAACCATAGCACCATACAAACTACTATGAAAAAAATTAACTCTATCCCAGCCAAAACCAATACACACCTTTACCTTTATTTCCTGACTAGTACCATCCCTCGATATCTACAGCTTCCATTAGGAATCAGGCTTTCAGTGTGTAACATCAAGACTCTGAGGACAGGGTTTTTGAGTAGACCACTGCCCCCCCAAAAAAGTAACAGGAATGATCATAAGCATGACCTGCCCTTTGCCAAAGAAAAAAACCTTTGGATCATTAATGTAAATATTTCTGAGAATTCAAAGTAGACAGACACACAGTGTATTTGCAGCCCTAAGTAAGGCACCTGCATTCGCCGGAACGGTTTGAGTCTCAGGCTGCAGACATGATCCCAGGCACCAAAACCTAAAAGGGAAGAAAGGACACAAATACACAGAGGTGCAGGTTCACATGTGGCATTGAGACCCAAACAACACCGAAGCTCACTCCCCACTCTCCTCCTCCCTCCCTCCCTATCAATGCCCAGACTCTGCTTGCACCGTCATTAGTCGGGGCCAGGTCTGCCTCAATACTCCCACAGCTCCAGCATCACATTATGTTACTGTTAACACAAACCAGAAAAGAAACAAGAGCTTTCCATGAACCATGTGACTTAACAGTCAACTCTCACTGTCCTACCACTGAACAATAAAACGGCCACAGAAATGCCATGGCCAACATTCCTTAGAACATTTCTTTCTCCATAAGGAATCAAGGCTCAAATCTGCCTTTAAAATGAAAACTAATCAGAAGTGAGTTACCAGACTACAGAGCACTAAGTACGTTCTTCTTTTGTGAACAGAACGTTCTAGATGCAGTAGAGAGCACCTCACAACCTTTCACTAGCCTAATGTCACAAATACTTATATAACAAATCAGACCAAGATACCAGAACACAGATCCCTGTTATCAAGAGAAGTCTGATTTAATCACCACCGTTCCGCATGTAGAATACTAAGAGACAAAGGCAAATAATTCCGCTTCCGATGAAGACAGCATGTGCTCAAAAGGGTTTTGTTTAAATGTAATAAAAACAACTCAAATAAGACTGTTAAAAACGCAAATAATAGAAATTATGCTTACTGCTTAGGAGTGTTGCTGATCCTGGGGAGATGGAACTGACCCTGTTACTGTAACTGTCTGGCACGCGACCATATTCCTTCCTAGGACCGGCCTCCAGCAAAGCAATCTTCTTACCGTGGAAGTGGGTATCATGCCCTAAAATAAGCAAATGCATGCTTTGTTACAGTACTCCTGCCAAAAACCTCATTTCTTACTTCTTTATCAGTGTCTATGCATTTTTGTAATAAGATAGAATAGATGCAAAACTTAACAAAGAAACACATTTACAATCCAGGTTGTGAGGAGGCAGGGAAACTTCTGTACTTTAAAGCTTTATGACTACAATCCTATTACTGAGACTGACAATCCTCTTGCAGTTAAAACAAGGATTAAACGATTTATTTTTGTACCAAATTTAGATTTTTGTACAAATTCGTGCATATTTTGTTATGAAACCTCGTTATTGAAGTATTAACGAGTGAAATCTGCAATGCTTACTCCAAGCACAGAACACATTGTTCAGAGCTTAAACACACATTCACTAATTAGAACAAAAGATCAAAATAAATCTTCTATGATACTTATCAACTACATTTATGTTTTCTTTATCCTCATATTCCCACAGCGGAATAGCACAGGCAGTTTAGACTCTTTCAGTTGAAGAGAACTGAAACAAATTGAAGAGATGACTCAAGTAAAGAGCGAATCACAATGCAGCTGAACGAGCCATGCCTGCTGCATCTCACCGTTAGGGCTCTGGAAGGTACCAAGACCAGAAATGGTTGTCCTTATAACATCCAGAGTTTACTACTGCAGCAGCCCTAATAACAGCAGTATCCTCAACGTATTTTCTAGATTAACATAACATAACCTCATTTCTTGAAAGGTCAGCCTTAGATACCATGGCTGTAGGAGATCCTTATGCTGTCTCAACTCCACTGTCGTCTTCTTTAACAATACAAGCGGAACAATGATAAGTTCACAAGGGAAACACTTATACTTGCAAAGCACTTATTGCTTAAGACCTTTGCTCTTTGGCTCTTCTTTGCACTTTCTTCTCTAGGCTTGTCACTAGCACACCCTTCTGAATCAACACTGCAAATAAAGCAGCAGCCAGTACTCTCAGGACCTCTAGTGATGCAAACAAATCCATTTTACCTTGGTATTCCCGTGTTTAAAATACAGGGTTAGAGAACGAAACTTAGGATCAGAAAAGCATTTTCAACTGTGGCTGAAATTATCCATCAGTGATTTAAGGCTGACCATGTTTGACAGAAATACTACAAGTAGCCTAGAGAATTCAAAGTAATGGCTACATAAACAGGGTAAGGTTCCTCACAGCCATCAGGTATGCACACAGACTTCTTGGAGCGCTGTCACAGGAGGATGCGGGAATAAGGAAATTCCACAGGAAGATTTTGAACGTGAAGACCCTAAATGCTAACCACGGGGTTACCTCACACTGCCACCAAGAGGCATTAACAGTCACTGTCGACTTAGGAAAGTACCCAATACTCCACACGCTGACACTCTTGGGCAAACTCCCCCTTACAAGTTTTCATGTAACTGGTGGGACAGACAGGGAGGGCAGCGGGATGCAAAACCCACCACCCGAGGGCCTCACGAAAGCGGGTGCAGGAGGCCCGAAGACCTCCGAGATCTCACGGCACGGCGGCAGGAGGGAGAGCCGGCCGCCGGCTGCGAGGCCGTGCCTGCAGCCCCCGCAGGGACGGCAAAGGGGCCGGGCCGGCGGCACCCGCCACGCCGAGAAGGTCACAGCCTTACCCAGCACGGCGGCCATGGCGCTCCCGACCATACCCCCGCCCGACACCACCACGTCGTAGAGCGGGGGGGCGGCGGCGGCGGCGACAGAGCGGAGCGGGGCCCTCGGGCCGGCCCGCAGCCGCCCACACAGCGGAGACAGGAGCCCCCGGCCGCACGCCACCGCCATCACTGCGGAAGTGACGCCACGCGGAGCGCCTCCGAGCGGAAGTCGCGCGGGGAAACCATGACAACGCATCCTCTGCCCGAGCACCAATCAGCGAGCGGCGGGTGCTTGCCCGTCTTGAATCCGATTAGCTGTTTGAGGCGGGACAAGGCGGGACTAGAGCGCTGTCGGATTCGCTGATTGGCCGAAGGCGGGATCGGGGCCGTTGGGGGGCTGAGGCGGCGGCCTGCAGGTGAGGGGAACGGCCCGGCCTCGGCGCTCCCGGCTCCACCTCAGCCCCGGCGGCGACCGGGCACGGAGGCTGGGGTCGTACCCCCGAAACGAACACTTCTCCATTTTTTTTTGTCTTCCAGGTGGCACGGCATCCCCTCAGGCTGCGTGTCCCCAACTCCTGGGTCTCCCGCCACCGGGTGAGGAGCGGGGAGTGGTCTGTCAGGATGGGAGGCCGCCGGTCTCCATTAGAACCGAGCTTACCGTGCCAGGCGAAGTTAACGGGTGACCTCATGTTATCCGAAGTGGATGAAGAGCTCGAGGGTTTCAGGCGGGAAGCGGCAATTCTGCGTGAGAAGCTGTGGCAGGCTCTCAGGTAGGATGGTACCTGGTAAGGGTGGCAAAACGGCAGAGGGGATTCCTGCTGCTTCTGACCAGTGACAAGGCAGAGCACGAAGTCCCAAGATGCACATATATAGTACCAAGAGGCTGGCCGCAAACTTAGTCACAGGTGGAAGGATGGGGCCAATGGGTGCCCATGTAGCCCACATTTGCATAAAACTTGAACAGAACGAATCCCACAGCTGCTTGTCAGCTAATCACGCTTAAAATTGACTAGCAGATTGCACACATTTCTATCCAGCGTCCAGTCTTCAGAGCTGTGGTGTCTCCAACATCTAGCTCTCAGACCTCTTGTATTTCTCTGTGGTTAGTCCAGCTTGAAGTTCACTAGCAGATCAGACACACACGTTCTTACAAAGGAAATAGTTTATGAAGAAGAACAGACTGCAGCAATCACCAGGCAAGTGTATTGACCAGAAGCCTCTTTATACATGATCAGCACCTTCTGTTACCCCTTTTTCCTATTTTCCTGTTCTTGGTTTCACTGTGATCCACCTTGATCCTTCCTTTTACCTGCATTTATTCCTTCCCTAAATATCTCGTAAGTTTTACTCAGTTTCACAATCACCCGCAAGCATCCTGTGAGAAGTGTGCTATTTCAATGAGATCCATGATGTTCTTGGGTTTTTTTCTTATTATCACAGTTATATGGTCTTATCATCTACAAAGTTTCCAACTGGACCACTTAAGAGTTGCACTAAAGCAGTTCCTTGCAATGGCCCTTCCATCAGCATCGCAGGAATTCTGGTGTTTAGTACTGTTCATTAGGATTTGTGCATCTGAGTGCTTAGTTTATTGCCTCTGCTGAGTTTGTCTTTTACGTTGAGTAGGTATCAGCCACATATCCCTAAAGCTGGAAATTTCTGGTTTACTTGTGGCCTTTCTGGCAATAGAGTGCTAGCAGCGTAAAAAATTGCATTACAAAGCTAAGTAGGCAGAACTGCCATTTTATGCATGGAAAATGGAAAACAAGCAAAGCTCTGATGACCACCTTGGCCTATGGTGGCTTTCTCTTAATCAACAATGTCTCCTTTCTTTTAATTCTATTTTTTTAATAATTTCCCTTATTTCCCCTTCATAATGTCTTTGTCTTAGTCATACATCTGGTAACAAAAGGCAGTCCAGTTCTTTGATCGACCTCACGTCGGAAAGTACCTGGGATCAGCAAAAGCCTCACTTGTTTCCTAAATCCCGCTTGAGGCCAAAAAGCGCTTCATCTCCCTGGATTCCCTCCATCACCATCCCTCAGCCTTTCGAAATGACGTTGCGGGAAGCTCGCAAAAAGTCCCAGTTGATGAAGTCATACATGTTTCTTGAACTAGACAAACAGAGAGACAAAAGGCAAAGCCAGGATGAAGCTGAATGTCAGAAACAGTTCCGGGCACAGCCTGTACCTGCCCATGTGTTTCTGCCCCTTTACCAGGAAATAATGGAGCAGAATGAGATTCGCAGGCAAATAGCAACACAGAAAAGAAAGGAGCTGCTACTTTCAACCCAGCGGCCCTTCAGTTTCCTGGAGAAGGAGGAGAAAAAGAAAGAAGCTATCAGACAAAAGTTCCTGGCAGCAGCATCCCCAAATGAGAGCTCCAAACAGAAGCAAGCCAGTAAAAAAGTTCCTAAATCTACTTATGACCCACTTCTTGGAGATAAACTCAAAGGTAAAATGCCAGGACTCTTCCTGTAAAAATAACTCCCTGCCTGTCCCTTGCTGTCTCCATACTGAGAGGTAGGATCATGGCCCATAGGGCGTTATTTGGAGTATAAAGCCAATATCGTTACGCCCCTGGTGTTGTCTAGTCTCCTGTGTGTCGCTGGGCATTACATTTCATCTAGATACCCTCACAGTAGAGTGTCCTAACCTTAGTATTTTTCTAACAGTGGCAGCAGCAGCAATTCTGTACCACTCCCCAGCACACATGGGTACATGGAGCTCTTCAGACAGATCTCCATACCCCTTTTGCTGCAAATCATGACAGTTTGGGAATCCTTTCCTGGATTCCATACCTTTGGTTGTGCTAAAGGGATTTAGATGACTTATGGCACAAATGTGAAGACAGATGTAACGTCAGAAGTGTCCAAGGTCCATGCAATATCTTGGAACTGACAATTCCAACCCAAGTGATCTGTGCTGCACAGGAGCCCTAGGAGAAAACCCTTTCCTGAGCCCAAATCAGGCAATTAATTTGGTTCTAAGACAGTGCAGTAGCCCAGTCTCTCGTGCCATTCTCTTCCCACTCACTCTCCACCTTCTTAAGTGCTAAAACAGGAGAAGTAGGGTGCCAGGACCATTCTAGTCAGAGGGACAGACAAGGAAATTTTCCTAAATGCTGGCTTTCTTTCAGATGGCTTAAGCCCCCACAGTTCTAAGTTTGAACTAAGGAATACAGGCTTCACGCTTGAATATAGGAACTAAACCAATCCTTGATAATCCTCATTGCTTTTCTTACCCCGTTGGTTTTTTTTGTTGTGTTTTTTTCGTTTGTTTTTGTTTTTTTTTTTTTACTATTTCCCACTGATTTCCTCTTGAGTACATACCAGTTCACTTTTCATCAGAAAGCATTCTGTTGTGTTGTACTAAATAGATTAGAAAGGTAAAAGCGAGCAAAGGACAAGCCTGTTTCTATCTGGTATATCAGAAGGGAGGAGGAACGAACATTTCATACCTCAGTCAATGCAAACTTATAAATAGACTCATAAAAAGTCTTATTTTGCAAACAGCAGTGTTGATATTTTTCTAAAAGACAAAAAAAATTAAAAACCTCACCGCCAACTTTTTGCCTGCATTTTCTCAAATGTTTAGTGCTGCACAGGAAAGGACTCAGTTTCACCCCGTACCCTGAAACACATTCTTTCTGTTGAAAGTTTGTCATAGAAGTCACAAGAGATGATCCATCCACCAAATGCTCCTTACTTAAAATCTTTTCCAAGCTAGACAAACACTACTGGATTTTACACAGAAAAGCCATCCTCCATTACAAGTATATCTGAACAGCCCATTTGGATCATACAGTCCACATAAAATGACATAAAGGCCCATATGAAAAGTACAAGCCTTATTAACCCAACACACCTGCAAGGCAAAGGGCACAAGTTACCTGGTATCCCTAAGAACAGGAATAGGAGAAGACCTCTTCAGTAACTTATTCTGATAAGTGAAAGAGATACCTAGGGATTAATGCATAAGAGAGAGACTCTACCATGGGTTTTCTGGTATCTTTGATTTTTTTTTTTTTTCCTGGCAGGCAGAGGAGAAAGAGACTGGAAAGAGGGGAAAGAGAACACGGGATGTCTGGTCTCTCCTATATGTGTAGCTGCCATCATAAAGTTTATAGAGTTGTGCAGTGGTAAATTTCACAGCCTTCTATGTCACTCATATTCTTCTCATTGCTATGCTTTTGATTCATTAGAAGCTGAACTCTACAGAGAAATCCGCATTCAAATGAGAGCGAAGGATTTGCTTGAGAGCTCTGTAGCTCCTATAGATACTAGCAACTCTCGGAGGGAGCCTCAGTCCCGAACTGCCACTAAAACTAAACAGGAAAGACTTGGCTTCTTGCAGGAAAAAAGTTTCAGCTTCAAGCCAAGAATTAATCCAACGATACCGGATTTTGAAGGACTTTACTGGGCGTTTCAGAGAGAAGCAGTAAGGAGACAAGAAATCAAAGAGGCAACTCGTAATAAGCCTTTCAAGCTAAGAACCGCCAATCTCCGTGTCAGGCAGAGGCAGGCTAATGAAAAGATAAAGGTGAGATAACTGGATATTTCTGTGGTACTGTTTTCTCCAATCAAGATGGCACCTTCTTAAATTTATAGCATTTATTTATGGATGCTTGATGCCCTGTGATCTCTGCCCTTGTCTTGGGAGTACTGCAGAATTCTAGGACAAACCAGAGAGCAAAATTCTACACAAAGAGATGAGCTATGACAGCTAAGGCTCAGCCACCCTTCCGTACTCCCAGTCACCTCTCCTTCCCCTCAGCCCCTCCCCGTGTAAATCCCTACTGATGCAAAAGAGAAGAATGAGTGCATTGCCCACATACTCCAACTGTTTGCTTTGGTAGAAAAATTGCAGAGGAGATTCTGTATTATGGACAAAAACACTGAATGAAGTTACTTTTTTTTTTCCCCAGGATTCGCAGCAACTTTCCAAGGTTTCGGTGCAAAAAAGTCATTCTCTGACTGGACTCTCCTCTCTGTCTTCCAACACCCTTCCAGTGCATATTACAGATGCAACTAGAAAACGGGAATCTGCTATTAGGTAAGTAGAAGTTTGTCTACAAGACTGTACACCAACTAATGACCAAAGTGGAGGAAAAGAAGTTGATGTTTTCCATATCACATCAGCTACATCGACAATATTTTTCCTAAATGTTTCTCTATCTTCTTTCTTTGCTAACTCTTGCCCTGCCTCCCATTTGATTTTTGCTTTTCTCCTTAGAGGACTACAAAAGTGAAATTCCTCACTAGCATGCAGTCTGGCAGTCTTAAGTGAGTCATTACTAACTTTTTTCTATATAGATACTCCCAAGATAACAAAAAGGAAGGGGAAAAAGAAGGAATTTATTGGCTGGAGAAACAGAAAAAGAAATGTCAAGCTATGCGAAAGTCAGTGAACAGCCGAGCAAAAGCCCTGGATCCACACAAAAGTCTGGAGGAAACACACAAGGAGAAGTCGAAACAGAACTGGTCAGTACCCTCTTCTGCACAGAAATAACTGTTTGCTCTACTCATTCGGGATCATCAGATAATTCTTTAGGAGGAATTGGGTCTGAGAACATTCCTAGCCTAACTTTTTTGGCTGTTGTTTCCATTCCACATTCATTTGGGTTTCTTGACAATGCCACACTACTCTTTTCCTTACGGACCAGTTTCCCTTAGATTAACATTTTTAGAAACTAATTTGTACAAACAAGCCAACTGAAATGTATAATTTTGGTAAAGGACATATAAGACAAGCTTTTCTAAGAATTTAAACACTGCTGCTCTGCTTACAGTCTAGTAGAAAAGCTTTGCTAATGGGTCCACAGTGCCAGCAATAGCAATGTTTTGCCCAGCATTTGGAATTGAGAATCACCAGAGCTATTTAAAAGACAAAACAGCTAGTGAGAATTCCTTGTTCCTGATCAACTACAGTCAGAGGGAACTTGTATCAGACAGGCAACTTTTCTATTTCAGGCAAAATATGAGAGAGAGAACAAGGGAATACAGAAAGGAGCTGGAAGAAATGCAGCTGCGAGTCAAGAACAGACCATACCTCTTTGAACAGGTCACCAAGGTAACTGGTCAAAGTTCTGGAGTGTTTCTGGGTGCCAGAATAAATTGTCTTTCATTTAAGACAGGCATTAAGAAATCTAGTCTCAAGTAATTCACGGATAAGAGGGTGCAAATGGTTGAATGGTCTCTTGACTACACTCAAAATAACACAAGGCCACCCAAGTGTAATTTAAATTCCTTTCCATCACTTGAAAATCACTCAGACTTCTCCTTTGGTTGTAGAACTTTTCCAGTCCCTAGTATACATTGCAATCAAAATACATGGTTTGATCAAAATGAAGGCCATATCACACCAGAAATTATACGAATACCTATCTGAATACCATAGCCTATAGTCTAGAAATTTTAATATTTTTTTTTTACCTTAAAACTCTGTCTAGTTGAACCCTTTTTCTTTAATGCGATTTAAGTTACTTATATCACTTCCAAGCTCTGCTGTCTGGGGCTGTGTTCAGCACAGCTCATCCACCACACCTGCAAATCTCTACTGCACTTGAGGTGTGGATACAAACTTTACTTTCTATAAAGTTATCTTTTTTCCCCTGGGAATTCTCTTGCAGGTGTGAGATCTGGTTAGGGACATACTGACAATACATTGACAATATGCTGATTTAGGTTTCCTCAATAGAAAGCACCCTCCTGGGTCAGACTTTCTGTTCAGGTGAGTGGTTAATGGAAGCAGAGAACACTTTTGTATGATAAATTGGTAATGTCTCTATTTGCCAGGTTGGTAAGAATTCACCGATATCAGTAACATTTACTTATGCTGAGACAAGATTTTTATCCTTCCATATAGAACAATTTAGTCTTTAGGAACTCACCAGTCCCTCTGGAAAACAGTCATCTCAGACTATATTAATTCACAATGTTTATGGGGAGGCAGTGAGGATATAGGATCCAGCATGCCTGGTTTTCAGTTTCTTTGAAACTGATATGAAGTTACTTCAAGGTGTTCTCTGTTGAACTTACAAGCACTTACAAACTACAAGCAAACATGTTTCCAGAATTTCTCACAACTCTTTTTTTGCACATATTCTCAATTTGAGTGTCAGAGTCAGGACTCAGACACAAGTATGCCAGTCTGGTAAGACTGGAATGCTGTAGAAGCACGAGAACAAAAAGAGGAAGCAAAAAAGAACAGAAGCAGGAAGAGGTGAGCTCTGGCTTTGAGAGATGTGGGACATTCTCCTAGTGTTCAGTTTTGGTATTTTACTGTGTGGATGACAGAAATTCTGGAGAGGGGCTTTGCTGTCCTCTTGTTCTCATTAGGAGTGTCAGACATGAACTTTTAAAACAACTTGACCATTATGGAGATGCCCCATACAGTTCTACCTGCTTACTGTTTAAGTTTCGATTTCATAGCATGATGCTCGTCAAGGAGCAGAGCGTCGCTACAGACATACCCTTCAGCAGGTTGGGCTAAGCGAAGAATTTGTAAGGAAAAAAGGGAAAGATGCCACTGACTTGCTGGAAGAAGAATTTGATGTTCACAGGTAATAAAAACAATGCAATACAGTTCTTTTGACATTGAGTAGAAATATTTTCCCTGTTCATGAAAGCATTCCAGTTTGTATTATCTAGTGTAGGCAAAATTAAATCAACTTCATTCCTCTTAATAAGCACCATGGCTTCTCTATCTGAACTGCTATGGCTGCACTCTATTTCTTATGCATGGGGCAAAGCAGCAAGTAAACACTGCAAACCATTTCCGGTATTAGACAATCACTATTTCTACAGAGCGCCCAAGCCTGAGGGTGAAAAGGACGACTGTACTGTACAGGAAGGAGAACCTCAAGAGGAACAGAGCGGAAAGGAAATGGCAAGATAAGATCTAGTAGAAGAATCCATTGATCATCTCTTGATTTTTTTTTTTAATTCAAGATTCTTCAGGCTAATCCTCAGGAACTTTCTCGTTTAGGCTGATACCTAAGAGTTGCTCTGGGGTAAGTGAGATGTGAGTACTTGGTAAAGGAAAAAAAGACCACCTATTGCTTAGAGCATGCCTTGTCCAACCCAACAAACCCTGCAGCCTCCCTTAGTCTTCACAAGTGTTCCCCATGTGAGCCACTTCCCTTTCTATAACAGGCAACAAAACAAGTTTAAAAGGTTGAAGCACTATCTTTGGATAAAAGTAGACATGAAAGATTGAAGAGGTGCATCCTCTAGTGTCAGCTCCTTGTGTTCACACTGCAGAAGCACACAGAAAGGGGAGAATGCCTTTCAGGGTGCTAAACCTTGGTTTACACATGTATGTGGTAGAATGCTTTTAAACAAAGTATAAAATAAAAGGAAAACCAAGATTTGACCTACCTTTGGAGAAGACTTAGAGGGAAGTCCTTCTCTGGTGTTAAGTCTTCATTCACTCATTACCAGCTCTGCTCCTTCCTCCCACTAGGAAGAAGCAATAGTCTTTCTGTATTAAAATATCTCCCACATTTCACAGTTGGAAACTGTTCTAACATCTTATCCAAGGTGGACTTTGGTGGAAGAAGGATTGGGTATTACCTGTCAACATGTTGCACTCAAATGCCTGGTGCATCTTAAATGGTATATAGTTCACACATTAGTGGTCTTCCTTTACCTGACAGTAATAACGATCTCAAAAATACAAACCCTTACCTCCTGGCATGTTTTCTGAGAATTATGATATCAAAGCACTTTGAGATTAAAAGATTTTTACATGGCTATCAATGTTTCTGCATTGTCCAATTTCTTTATAAGTCCTCTTTTCATGGAGCTGTGTCTCTTTTCATCTTCGTTACCCCAATCCATTTCTCTCTACACTGTAACAACAAAACCTCATCATCAAATCAGTAGTAAAAACCTGTAAGAGCTACCATGTTAGATAAAGATATAAAACTGAGAACATGACGTTTTTGATCATAACAAAGCACTAGATCCAAGAATTTATGGCCCCAGGGTTCCAGGCTGCTGTGTTACACCTCTCCTATGAGGCTGAGAGAGCTGGAGTTGTTCAGCCTTGAGAAGAGAAGGCTGCGGGGAAACCTGATTGCAGCCTTTCAGTAGCTAAAGGGGGCTTAAAAGAAAGACAGGGACAGACTTTTTTGTAGGGTCTGTTGCAATAGGACAAGGGGTAATGGCTTTAAACTATGAGTCTGATTTAGACTAGAAGTAAGGAAGAAATTTTTTTACAATGAGGGTGGTGAAACACTGGCCAAGGTTGCCCAAAGAGGTGGTGGATGCCCCATCCCTGGAAACATTCATGAGGTCAGGTTGGATGGGGCTCTGAGCCACCTGATCTAGATGTTCCCCCCATTGCAGGGGGACTGGACTAGATGACCTTTAAAGGTCCCTTCTGACCCAAAGTATTCTATGATTCCATCATTCATATCAGATCCTGATTCACGGGTACCTGGTGGAGTTTCTGCAAGAACCTCCAAGTTACAATACCTTTACTGACAGCAGCACTACCTCTACATTCAGTGCAAAGCATTCTCTTCACATAGAAACCATTATAGATGCATAGTATCTTAGCAAAACTCTGCATTCTTATGAACGCTAATTCTGAACAAAGTCTTTTAAATTAACAAAAATTCAAAACAACTACATGGTAGACTCATTTAAAGAGCTTGATATACCAAAAAAAAAAAATTTGGAGGAAAAAGTGGATGGGGAAGGCAGGAAAAGAACACAGCAACTGTAATTAAATGATATCAAGTTGTACATTTATTTCAGATAGTAAGTCAGCTTCTGACAGTGAGATGTATTAGAATATAGTCTCTGAAGGTAAAGGATGGAGGAAGGCCTGTTGCTCGAGATGCCAAATGTTTGTACAGTGCCTAGCACCATGAGGTCCTGCTCATCAGCTGGGGCCCCTGGGTGCTCCAGCAAAACAAGTGCTTTAGGCTTTAGGAGAATGGACTGTATAAACAGTTTTGAAATGGCGTTCCACGACATGGGCTAAATGACACCTAAGCAGCAGACTTCACCTTTTAAACTCTGCAAGAGAGAAACTTGGTCCAGTAGGTCTTCTCCTACTCCAGTTGGCCCCATTCTCCATCTACCCACCTGCTCTGTGCACAGTTAAAGCAATGTTCACTCATCCCACTGCAACACGGTGAGCCTCTAGGAGAAACGATGGATCTCACTTCAGTCACCGCAGATCAGAGGGCGGAAAAAGGAGCAGCTGGTCTCACCCTCCTCTACTCCGATAATGGACTCGGTGTCCGGCAGGTGCAGGGACTCAACGCCAAGGCTGGGCTGAGAGTTCATGGAGATGAGATTCTTACTATGCACTGTAGATTCTTCCAGCAAACTGCTGCCCATCAGTGACTCTATGGTGGAAAAAAACAGGGTAAAACAAAATTCTCACGATGCAATGACACCGTAGTATAAGATACAATCCCTGCCCCCCTCCAAGCCACACAGACTTCTTCCCTAGACACCTCCTTTATCTGTTCCTGCTCTTTGGGCATCCAGTGCTCCAATGGATGGTAATGCCTATATTTATTGTTTTGAGCCTTAGTATGGCAGGATCTCATGCAGACTCGGCTTTCTTCTTAAATAATTCACATTGCATAAAAAACCCATCTGCTTATAACAAGAATAAATAACAAAGGGCACAAATCCCATGTAAAAAAAAAATGCTAGATTCATGCTAATTTTGAAAACAATAAACCTATCTGCCCCTTGACCACAATGCAGAAATACACCTTTGTCTTCTAGAAAAGGGAAGGGTGAGCAATCCATCCTCATCTCCAAGAGGAACAGTCTTTTATTCCTTACTGGCTTGTGGTCTCATATTTTCAGGACAAACATCTTCCCTTCTCTTTGACCGTCCACTAAATTCCTTCCTGCACTTCTCCACAGAGTGCCCTCCCTTTCTTACCTGGCTGTTCTCGCTCTCTGCTACCAGATGTTCCAATTCGGGAGTGGTGTTTCCTCATATGCACGTTTCTGCTACCACTCTGGGAAAATGTCTTCCCACAAATTTGGCACTGGTGGGGCTTCAGTCCTTGGAGTAGAAGGGGGAAAAAAATAGCCCAAGAATTACCAAACTGAGAATAAAGACCTCATCAACCAGAAGCAAATAATACTGTTTTGAAATGGCTATTGACACCAAAACCAATTGAGAAATACTGCTATTTCCTGGAAAACAGTAAGCTTCCAAAACAGAAGAGGTTTAGGTATCCCGATTGCCTGCTGTTGGAAATCTCAAGTCTGAAGAGTAACATAAAGTCTTCAGGTCTGACATATGAGAGGGAACAAGTTACTTGCAATCTCTGATGCCGTGACATGGAGACACAACAACTTGCAGCACCTGGTTTACATTACTGAGCAGAGACTGGATGGTTACTTGTCACTCTGAAAGGATTTCCATTTTCCAAAGCAGTCCATCATTTTCACAGTACAATATGTATGATGCCCATAGGTGTGAGCTCAATAGCGTGGAAGCCAAGGAGACAGGGAAGAACAAGCGTGGAGAACTAGGGCAGTCCCAAAAGTTAAGACCCAAATAAAATATGCCTTTCCCTAGACAAGCCATATTCATAATGTGCTGATGATATATGATAAATCAATCAAAACAGAAGACAGAGGCTTCAAACACTTGTGAAATACATTTCCATCTAATGTTTTGTCCAACTAGAAGTACATAGTATTTAAAAATAAAGGAAAACCGTACCTGTGGCAGAAACCCACTCATGAGAAATTCCAGATTTGAATGGCTTTGATAAGTATAGAGAGGTGCTAGATTCTCTCTTTTAAATAAGAAAATGGCAGCTATGAAAGAGATATCCAACTTCAGGACATTTTAGAAACATTTTAAAAAATAAACTTTAAAAATGTAATTTGAATTTAGAAACATAACATTTATAAACAGAACCAAGAGAAAGGATTAAAGTATACAGGCTACAGGTGCCACAAAGAAAGTAATGAAACACTATGACCAGCAGTCCTGTAGAAACCAGGGGATTTTTCTTAAGGAAATGAAATTGAAGTCCTACAATAAAGATCTTTTCTCAGATGGGTCACAGAATGTCAGATGAAGACTCTTACCTGAGTGGACAACCAAATGTTTCCGAAGGCTGGAGTATTCGGCAAAGGAGCGACCACATCCCTGTGCCTCACACAGAAAGGGTTTTTCCCCTACGAGGGAAAAGTAAGTCCTTACATTTTGGGATCACAACTTGCTCTGATTTTCCAAGTCCCCCAGAACAGCCTGGAGATCTCTACCCCATTCTCCCTTTTGGCCTTATAAGCAACAAATTTCAATGGAAATTATCCATATGCTTCCTAAGGCTTTTAAAGCATTCTCTTTATCAGCTTTCAAGAGGAAACACTGACATTCTTTCTGAAATATTCTTAGATCAGCATTCACTGAAAGTGAAGCAAGGGTCCACTGTTTCTAAATAGAACTTCTAAGTATATAAATACCAAAAGAGTAATATAAAAGCACCTGGACTATGATGTATCTCTATATGCAGCTCTTAACAACCAGCTCTTTGCTTCACACATTCTCGGGATCCTGTTCCCTTTCTGCTTCTCAGTGCCAAATATCCCATTAACTGTATTTCCCTTCGGATCAGATTCTATACTTTATTTCAGATCAGGCAGAATTCAGCAATCCCGTGAGAAATGTGTCATTCATTTATATTAATGTGTGGAGAAACAGTAATTCAAAGCACAATTTGTTCTCACAGGCTGAATTTTGTTATTTTTATGGTCCATGGCTATTTTTGTGTTTGTTTAAATGATGATAAATTGGGAGGTGACTACACTAATGCAATGCAATATAATTAATTTGTTCCAAATACCCTCTTAATAAAGCTTTACATTAAACTAGAGGTAACTTTTGCCTGCAACATTCCACTAAAGAACTCAATATACCATGTTTAACACTATGATTTCAAGTCTTTAACCAGACTACTGGATCAGAGTAACAGCAAGTCCACAGGAGTTAAGCAAACTATTTTACCTTTTTTATTGTCTAACATATACATACTTCTTTCAGAGTAAACTTGGTTTTAAAATTGTTTCTACTGTGATTTTCCCTTAGAAGTCCATTCCCTACAGCTCATTTCTCAGCTTCCTACCTGCTATAGCATTCAACGGATTTGAGCAAAAAGGCTCAACACAGACTGTTCTGATTGGTGTTACAAAGCTGAAATATGTAGCAGATTCTCAAACACCAATTTTTACCTTCTGGCTTGTTATAAATATTTAAAACTTGGAAAGAAGGAAGAAAAACTACCATTGACAAAAATAACAGCACACAGTTCCATCTACAAGAAACCCTAGATCTATTTACACCTGCAGTTTTATAACACCTTTGGTCTGATCAAACTCTTAATTGCAAATTATCAATTTGCAGTTAAGAAAGTTATTATTTACTCCTCCAGAAGCTACTGCTCTGTTGGTTGCAGAACACTCACTCCATCATGGTGGATTGTGGATGTATCAGCTGGGCCTATTACCTTTATCTGTGCCTTGACTGGGAGCTTTAAGTGCAAAAGCAAACTGTAAAATCTATGGCTACTGTTACTACACATTCAGAATTTTATTATTGGTATATATAATTTTTAACTACATCTCAACATCTGCCCCCAAACTGTGTGTTCTAGCTAGACTGCAAATTCTTTAAAATAGCAGCCTTTTTTCCATGTGTAAGGCAGAAGGCATAAACAGCTGCTGGCAGCCCACATAATCTGCGATTTCATTTTACTAGAGAGGCCTTGTGCTCTCACACTTGTCAAAGTTATTTTGAAACATTAACCAAACCAATGCCACCTTCATGGGCCATCAGGGAATCTCAACAATATTCTGAGAGGCCTGAACTGTGTCTTTTGTTTAAGTGGTATGATAACCCCACGTCTTAAAAAAACAACCAAATAAAACCACCAGAATATTCACTATGAATTTTGCTAACTATGAAACTGCTGATCACTTCAGCAGTAACTTATGCACCTCTCTCAAACAACTTTCTAGGATAAAAACACCTAAAGCACTTTATGCCATTGCCACGACTTTGGCTGTTATACCAATTTGTAAAAATATTGATAAGGCAGGATCAAATTCTCCAGAGGAGACAGCATAAACAAACCATGTATAAAATACAGCAGTATGAAATAAAGGTTCTTCTTGTATTTAATATGAAAAGCTGAGCATGAGTTAAGAGTACATCGGCTCCAGCATATGGTAACATCCCGAATTAGCATTAGCACAAACGGAGCAGTTTGCAAGCCAAAATGCTGCCTTCTAATTATTGCCTTTTTCTACCAGACTTTGCTACTGTATTTTTGCTGCTCATTCCACTGTATTCCTCACTTCCCTGTATTCCTCACTTCCCTGTATTCCCCAAGCAGCACAGGTAACATAAGCTAGTCAGATTCAGCCAGGTGTCAGTACGGCTACGACTGTGTCCACACCGCAGCAATATTTAAGCTCTTGTGCCTTTCAGGAATTTAAAATAACTTCTTTATAAAAAACAATTAACAGCAGTTGTGTTCACTAACTAATCCCTTGGGAATAGCATAGTTTCTGCCCAAAACAACACAAACCCCTCCCTCCACCAAACACCTTGAGGAGGGAAGGGAATCTGCAGAGCGTGGGTGTGAGCAGAGTACAGCAGCATCATGTAGTACAGGAAGAGTAAAACCTGTGTGAAATTACACAGGATAGTAAGGAAGGTAAGCAGTTGATTAATTTGATCTATAGATCAATGTGAATGGATAGAAAAGGGACGTTAACAAAGGGCAGAGATAAACAATGTAATATTCTCAAAAGTTTGAGGACAGAGGAGGAAGTGGTTTACTCCTCAGTAAAGACCCCACCTCCGCAGACCACAAACAGGTGAGATCTAAAACACACCGGTGTGAATTCGTAGGTGGTTCTTCAGATTTCCAGCTGTTGTGAACTGCTTCCCACAGCCCAGCTCCGTGCACACAAAAGGTTTTTCACCATTGTGAGTCCTCATGTGCACCTTCAACCTCTGCAAGACGTAGAAACTTTTTCCACAGCCTTCTGCTGGGCAGGTGAAGGAGCGGTCGTTCCTGGAAATCAACAAAATAGCTGTTTCACTGCCAGCTACTGAAATGTATTTTTCATGAACACTCAATTATTATTTTTTTTTTATTAAATAAAAAAGTAGAATTCATTTTGGTTAAAATGTTTCTGTCAGAAAACAGAGAGACTCAACCCAAGTGAGTGACCTAAGTCTTAAGGAACTAGAGTCTGGGTGGTCCACCGGAAGAAGTTGTTCAGGTAGTATCTTTTCATCATATTACCTTGCCTAATCCCTACCCAGAATGATCAAGTAAAGCAATGCATCAGACTATATGGGAACGTTGTGGAATTTCAGTCACTGGAGGATCAAAATGACTGTACATGTACGTACAACATACGTAACTACCACTGGCCCTGTCTCAGGGCAAGCTGATGGGCTCATGTCTACTGGAGTCCTTCCCAGTTTTTAAGCTTCTCATCTACAATTTACCTTAGAGATTGTCCATTTCTTATCAAAAAAGATTAGGATCATTTGTTAGAGCAAGCAACTTTGTTCACAGTGATATAAAAATATGATAGCATCCTACAAATTCAAATGTTCACTATACCACAGAAGTGATACTGATGCTTTTTATTGAGCACCTCTTAAAATACAACCATTCTAAATCAAATACTAACAAAGACTTGCAAAAATAATCTAAATCTGGTCAAAGTGTTTCAACATTAATGACCTAAAGCACATAACAGGCCTAGTATTTCTAAGCATGATACCAGGTATGGTCAAAAACTAACGATATCCCAAATACAGAGCACAGTTTTTCAAAGTCATGACAACGTATAGCTTTATTCTGCTCACCGGTGTGTTTTCAGATGATACTTGAAGTGAGCTGGCCAGACAAATGTCCGGTCGCAGCCCTCAACTGTGCACTTCAGCTTCCTTTCCACACGAGATAAATGAGGAATGGGGCTAGAGTCTTTCGGCTGCCCATCTCCTGAGCAAAGATGAACATTTTCACCTGGAAGAAAAAGCCCAGAAAAAATCTAAAAAAAGATACAGATTACATGTCAAATTTAGTACATGTCAAATAAAAGCAGCATCAGTTATGACACAGGACTGTAAAACATGTGTATGCCTGGCTACTAATTGTTTACTATGTCCTACGTGCTGGCTCCTTCCCCATAACAGGGGTCAGACACAGATTTGCAAACCTTACAAGGGCCATAAACTTCTCCCAACAAGCCACCTGTATCACATCAGCTGCTACCAGAAGCTTATCACAAGAAGATTAGAAAACCAGTGCATCAAAAATTGTAAATATGGTGTCTATATCAATGTCAACCAACCAATTTTAAATATCAGCCAGGATAACTTTTTTTAAATGCCTTAGCTAAAAAAGAGATATTGCATTTGCTTGCAATTATTTATTCAACTAATGAAGTCACTAAGCATGTCACTAAATCAAATTTTCCAGGCAGCTGATCGCCAAACCCAGTGGAACTAAGAAAGTATGAATTACAGTATGCATTAAAAATAGACATTTGAAACTGAAAATGAAACTTGAAATACAAGCAGCTGCAGTCAGAAAGAAGAGACTCTTTACATGCACCAGAAACAGGCAGACTACAATGGAACTGCTGGCTCCACCGAGGTTCATTCCCTGAGAAAAACTGAGGTGCCTATTTATATTGCAGAAAAATTACACAATTGTTCCGTGTAATTCTGTCACTGATGATTTGAAAATATATCAGAACAGATTAAAAGCAAGAGAAAGTGAAAAAGAGAGGAAAAAACAAGCCAAAACTAGGGGCCTCATATGGAACGTTCAACTTTTGAGACAGAAGCTGGGGATTTCCTACCATTATTGCTTGCTTTGGCATTCTTAGCGAGCTGTGCCCGAGTGGCAGCAATTAAACTGTCATGGGCCAGTTCTTGGACTCGTAGGAACCATGGGGTACTGCTGTCTGTGCTATCATGAGAGAGAAAGTCATTCCCAGAATCTTCTGCTTCATCTTGAACAAACACCAAGTGCTCTGCTGGAGACCCCAGCCCTAGAAAAGAAGAAAACGTCATGAAACAGAAGGATAACACTAGAGGGAGATTTCTTTTGCTTCCCAGAGGCTAGTGTTCATGGCATAGATGCAATAGCTGCACTGAAAAAGTCTTTGCTGACCTCTACATGGTAGGAAGCTGTTGATGATTAAATGCTCCTGTAATATCCAATAATGCCCAGGAAATTTCGTGGTCTTTGCCCTTCATATGCAGCAGGAACAGAGTTGTACCTTTATCTCCTGCATTCTGTTGTCTGAGACATATCCAGCCAGATGACAGACAGAAGGAGAATTACCTGCTCTTGTTAGGTTGAGGAGAATAAATGAAGTGCTGTCACTGGGCTGGAGGTCTTGCAATAAACTGGAAGTCTCTGGAGTTGACAGAAGTTCTGATGGTTTCTGAACATTCTGTGCCCTTGTTTCCTCTCCATCAGGGCCCACATTTACCTGGAGACTTCTCAATACAGCAGATGAAGAAACATCTTTGGAAGAATTAGTGTGACTTGGAGAAGTGAGATCTCTTTCATCATCTAGAGAAGAAAGCAAAACCAGAGTAAATGAAAGTATAAATAAACTATGACTAAAAGATACCTATGACATTATTTTTCTAGAAAAATAAAATAGAACTTGAGAGAGATTGGAGGAGGAAGGAATTTTCTAACTAGTCAGACTTTGTTAAATGAGAAAATTTCAGTCACCCTTCCGAATTTGTTCCCCCATCCCTGGAATGCCTTGTCAGAAGAGGCAGTGCACCACAGTGGTGCAGTGAGACAGCTGTATGAAGGGCACGCTCGCAAAGATCTGCTGCATAGATTTTACCTGGCAACATGAGTCTGTTGCATTCTGAGGTCTCAGTAACAGGAAGAAGAGAGAGACAGGTGATGTCTTTTGGTTCCGACTCCACCAGCCCTTGCCCCAGGGGAATAGAAGTATTCTGAACAAACTGAACCAGCAGCTGAAAAAAGATACTGCAGATTAGGGCAAGAGCAGGGCCAATCATTTGAAAAGGTACTAAACCCAGTCCATTACCCCCTACTGTCTTGTAGGAGACACTGAATATAATCCCACGAATGCACATCAAAGTAAATGGAAGCTTTTCATTTTACATTCATGACAGAGAAGGAATTGTTTTTATTTGTCATCATTTCTTTAACATACAAGAAACAGCTCTGGATCGTTGCAAACTACTCTGAAAGCTACTTAGTCTTCTTTTTAATTAATCTTTTACTAAGATAAATTTTATCAATATATGCCATGTTTTAAGGCATATTTTCCTTTCTAATTCAACTTTTACCACATGATACTTTTCTATGCTCTAACTTTACAAGTATACGTTTTCCATGCTTAGCTTTTAGTACAGGGATTTTTTAAAATCCTTGTCTTTAAATACTTAACTGAAAGAAAGTTGGCTTTTTTTAAATTAAAAAAAAAAAAAAAGCAAGCAAAAGACTAGTTACAAAGATGTCTAGCTAATGGCTATTCAAAAAAGGCAGATAATGACCAGAGGAACAAGGTTGGGATGAGTGATTCAGTCCAGAAGATTGAGGGATCCTCAACATCAGTCAGCTCTGGCAATGCAAGAATTACTTCTGGCTAACTCCTAAAAATCTCCGGTTATAAAAAAGGAACTTGACATTTGAAAAGGAACTGAAGTCGGAGAAATGCCCTTCCTCACCCCTGAAAGTCTTCCCATATTTAACCAGGTTCAGAGCAGCAAAGCATGTGCCTTGTTTACTCATTCTGTTCCCCTGACAACACCAAATCTCAACATCTCAAGCTTTTGTCAGACTACTGGACATAAACCTGAACTCCACTTTACGAGACTCTCTTTTTTCCATTACCAGTGCCACAGCAGCCCGTACTAAAATATTCTGATTTAACAAAGGAAGTGCTGCTGGGAGTTAGAAGGTAACAGCCCGACTTTTGCAATGGACTGAACTGAAAACTCCACAAGTTTTTAAACAAATATGGTCTCAAATCCCTCCCCTGTATGAAATTAAACTTCTGGAGACCAGAAAAACTGAAAGGGGTCAGTTGTAACAGACTCAGCCAGATACTCCACATTTCAGAGAAAACACCACTCCAAAAACCATATATAGGATCTATTTATTTGGCTGCAAGTTCTGCCAAACAGATTTACTCCTGTATTCACATTCTCAAAATATTTTGAAAAACGCAGAATAAATAAATATGGAAAATAACAATATACAAAAAACTTAACCCTTAAGTCGCTATTCCTTATCTCTAGGAAACTCCTTGACATAAAGATCCTGCATTCTGCTGCTGTCTAGCAAACAACTGTAGGCAACAAACTCCCTTTATCTTTGGCATTTAGAAGGAAACTATAGAAGACAGTTATAGAAAAGCTACTACCCCACTGTGACACACTTTAGCATGCATTTATTCTGCAATTTATGCAGAATTGTCTGTGCAGTGAGATGGTTCATCAGTGTCAAAAGAAACACAGTAAAAAAGCATGATACTCCCATGGTGTATTTGCGATTAAATCCCAACAGTCACCAAAAATTTAATTCTTATTTTGTATGTTGTGATTGTCTTAGTATTTAATTTTCAGAACGGCTGGTACCCAATTCCAAATTGTTTCTATAGCAGATACCATCCTTTTGAGCCAGGATCAAGTTCATTAAATCAAAGAAACTGCAAAGAAAATTTAATAGTTTGGGTTCTGATTTCTCTCTGTTTATTTCCTCTCATGAAAACACTAGAAATAGTGATGCTTCCTCACACAGTTTTACCTCAAAGAGTTACTGTCACAACCCTGAAGCCTCAATTGCCCTGAGTAGGTCTCACCTGGGGCCCCCACCCAAACCCTCTGCCCAGGGGCTCCATTAAAGCTCAACCTGTGCTCCTTAGTCCCTTTCTGAGCTGGGTTGTAGGTTTACCTGTATCAAGCCCTGTGTCTTCTGGATGAACCTCGGACTTTTACTGCATCAGTGTCTCCAACTACTTCTGACTGGACTCTGGACAGCCATTGGACCTGGTTCATCACTTTGCCTCGTCCAGGGCAAAGTCCCTGTTTCCAGCACCCGTCTCTGCCTGCCATGCTTCAGGTGCTGCAGGACCATGCCCTGGTCAGTGAGGACACTGCTGGCGCCCAGCTCACCCTTGCTCCCCCAGCAGCCCGTCATCACTGACAATTACGAAGGTAAAAATTAAGTCTTGAGGTCATTCAGCTGGCAATATGCCACTTGAACTAGGCCACAAGCCAGACCGCAGTTTGAAAGGTTAGCATTTTTTCCTCTTAGGTATATTACAGGATTATCCAGAGGAGCCAGTCAGAAGAGGAAACTATTTTTATGTTATCAAAAAAATACATAGGCAATATGAGACAGTCCCTCCCCCAAGGCAATGCATTCTAATTTAAGATTAAAAAAATAGGAGAAAGGGATAAAAGGAGAAGAGAATTAGGAATAACAGGGCAAGGCAACCAGAATAAAGAAGCTAGACTAAAAAATGTGAGCAACAAGATGGCTCTAAATTACTGGATTGTCTTTCATTTAGACACTGTTCATGATCCTCACTCCTGCTTACTCCGCCACAAAACACCTATTTTATGAACTCTTCTATTTTTATACAGGAAGCCTTAGATAAAACTCTCCCCCTACAATAGGAAAGCTTTGCTTCAAACTCTCCACTTCCACACAGCAACGTTAAGCCACCAGGGAAGAGCAAAATGCAGCAGCCACAAACAGATGTTCAAAAGAAAAAATACTTTTAATTTTCTTCGTAAAGTAATAATAAGCCTGTACAGAGAATTAAGAGGGGGCAAAAGAAGCAAAAGTAAACAAAAATCATGCTCATTGTTAAAATGTGGAATAAAAAACCCCAAATTTTCCAATAAACTAAAGCAAACCAATAACCAAATATATGCCTCCCAATTCTACATCAAATAATTTAGAGAAAATAAAAATTTTCATGTGACAGTTGTGTCTTGACAAGCACGCACCTTCAGAAATCTTCCTTCTTGTTCAAAATCATTTAATACCTTTGTGACTACCACAGCAACCAGAATGTCGAGGAAAAAAAAAAACAAACTAATTACAAACACTGTGCTGCTTTCTCAAATTTAATTTATTTTTTTTTCAGCTGAAAGCAAATCGAAGATTCTAGGGTTATCTGGTAATTGGCTATTCAGCAAAAAAGACAGCCTAGGAAGAGGAGAGGTGATAAAGTAAACGTGCAGATACACTAACTCTAACAAACTGCAGATAAAAGAGAGTAACAAAGACCAGAACTCTGGGGACACTGATGGATGGGCCATTACAGGAAGAACTTGAGTGTGACCTTGAAGAAATTTGACCAGAAACTTTGTAAAAGAGAGGAACAATATTCTCACAGGTTACTACAACACATCTTGGAGGCAAAAAGCACACTTCTTATGGGATATGGGGCAGATTCTGGGCCCAGGTAAAACTTATGATTAAGGTGTCTTAAGAGGAGGCTGTGGGAATGTGAAAAACTTATTGACGTTTAGGGGAAGGAACAAAGCCAGGGAAAGGGAGGGGTCAAGGTGGTAGGAGAGGAACAACAATACAGAACAGGAAAGGGGTGGGTGATAATGTGGGTCGACCACATGTTAGCAGGCTGGAGGTCAGTACACTGCTCTGCTTCATCATTGTAGACTACCCCATCTACTTTTTAAATGCTACTTGCTCTGAGTACATTCATCTACTTAACTTCAAGTTGGACTAGCCTGGGAACAGGACAAAACCACAATCTAGAAACCCAGGATCCTGGCCAGAGGCTGGATTAAAGAGCTCGGGGCCTGGAGATGGATACTGGAAGGACTCAAGATTTGGCAGAGACTGGACAGATCCATGATTGTGAGTATGCACATCAGCTGAGGGCACACCTGTGGTGTGATATCCTAGTAAACATCAAGTGTGATTACCTGATGAGTAGGAACAGAATTAGGCCGTTTGTGATCTTCCTGTTCCATGTGAATGGCATTTGTGTTTGTGGGTGCCTGTAAAGGTACTGTCCTGCCACGTGTTAGTGTTTACAGCCACGTATGTCTGTACTGTCAATGTGTGCATGGGCACGTATTTGCAGCTCAACCTCAGCCTTCTGCCTGCACCTGGGAACCGTCCAGTGGTCTCTTGTCTGAAGGACCAGGAGGGGAGGAATACTCTTGGATGCTACAGTTTCTCAGATCTCGTAACCACATTAACATCTGGCATGACAATCAGGATCCAGATGGGCTGTAAGTATTCCTGAGATGCTGTCTATAGAATCCCTGTGTAAGGAGGGGACTGATCCTTCGCAAATACAGCCAAAACGCAAGGATTTATAACCAAGCAGACAGAACATCTCGGAGCACCTGAATCAGAATAGTTAGGGAAACCGAATGTACAGAATGTTAGCAGAACACAGAAGGGATGGTAAGAGGTGTAAAGGGGCTTTACTGTATAGCCAAGATATCCCTTCGAATTTGAAACAAACTTTAATATTAATTGCAATGGATGACATCCTCAAGTTAGAGACTCAAACTTTATGAGCCAGATGACAGTCATACTGAGAGAACCTATAAGACTTTGAGAGACAAAATGACCTCTAAGACTTTGAGAGACAAAAGTTCAGCTGCATCCTTCTATTAAGAATTTGCTTTTTGGCAGCACCATGTAACTCTGAAAATCCTGTAAGTAATGTAGACAGTGTATGTGCTAAAAACAGTGTATGTAGACAGTTTGTGTCCCACAACAGACCCTCTTGATCAGGTGATTCAAGAGCAAAGAAGTGTCAGGCATCTCCTTGCTTTAAGATGGGGGTGGCTGGAAGGGACAGGGGTCCCAGCCCAGCTGTTAATATTCAGATCTCTCCTCTCACCCGACAGCTAGGCTAGACTCCCAGAGCAGCAGGGACCATGTTTTTAATCGATACTGTTTCTATTCTAAATATAGCCAGTGAATCACTACAAAATCAAGAGGTCAAAAGAACATTTAGCAGAGGGGGAGGGGAAAGGAGGGTCTGGAGCTGAAGGGTGCAGAGGGCAGGAGGCTGGTTAGCTGGAAACCAGGATGCTCTCCTCCCATACAACCTGTGGGGAATTAATTCATTCACAAGAGCTTCTCCTTGTGAGGTGCTAACGAAGAGAGGAAGGAGAAGCTAAAATACCTCTCTATATCCCCTTTTCAATAGCCAATTAAATTTATGGACTGAAGTTGTAGTTCACTTGATTGTGCTACAGCTACCCCAGACAGCAGAAAGTGCAGTGGACCTGTGTGGAGGTGGCTGGAAATATCTGCAATTGTAACAAATCACCCTTAAGGCTTAAAGCATGCAAAATGCAGATCTTATCAGTTCCCTGAGGAATGCTGGTAATACAGCTTTGGGGGCAGGGAGCTGAGAAGAAAAAGCAGATCCACCTGCCCCTACAAACTGTCTCCAAGCAGCTTTGTAACTTCCTAAGAAAGGAGAATTCACCTCTACTTTCTCCCATGGTAGGGGAGATGAAAGAACATCAGTGGCTATAAGAATTATGGTGCCATGGCTCACCAGAGGATATAAAATCACAACTGACTTTCACAGACACTTGAACTGCTATTTGAGAAAGGTGTAAAAAAATTCACATTAAAGGAGTAAAAAATAGTATTAACACTCAGCTTTCACCATCAGAACCAGAAAGAGGGCATGTATAGATTTGGTAATCCACAATGCGAATGAATCCCCATTTGTAGTATAAAACAGCCTTGATCAATATCAAAGAACATGGTTGAGAAGACAGCACCTATGGAAAGGATGCCCTCTGCAACCACCGTAGCTTTCATGCTTCAGGCCTGTTCCTCGTGAGAACGGCCTACCCTGTTCTGGGCTTGCTGGAAGGAAATGCAATTCTGCTATGGGGAAATAGGACTATTATGTAAACATGCCCAATTAACAAATACCTTACTGAAGTCGAGAAAATACATGGCCCACTTCGAGCTCCTATTTAAGAAAGGAGGGAACAAGCATTCCAACTATCCTGGTCCCTGGCTGTCAGAAATAATCTATGAGAATCCACTCACTCACAGACTGAAGTAACAAAGTCCCCCACTTTATCATTCAGAGCTGGGAGAAAATTTGATAGAAGTTATGAGATATCAACGCAAGGTAAGAAAAAGGAACTCCTTTTGCAGCCCACTGAGACTACATAGGACTACTATTAATTTGCAGCATCTGTTCCTGAATAGTATGATCAGAAGGACTTTGGCTGCTCTGTTAAGAAACAAATACCTTACCACATATCACCTGGGCTGTGACAAATTACCAGCATGTAATTATCACTCTCTTTAAAGTACCAGTTTAAGACACCTGCTGTATTGCATACTGACTGAAAAGCAATAGAAGACTCAACAAAAGCAATTCTATTTACACTTGTGAACTTCCTCAAAAGGTACTTCACAGCAGTACTAAATCCTTTGCTCTAGGACCTTCACCTTCTGAAGATGTAAAGCTAAGAATCAAAAAAAGCAACACAAGGCAATACAGTCCTCTGCACTTTTAAGTGGAGGAATGTACAGATAGCTGACTAATGGGTATTCAGCCTAAAAGACAAAGGCAAAAAACAGGAGAGGTAATAAATTGAAAACACTGATACAACTGTTGAATTTAACAAACTGCGGGCAGTTGAATCTAGCAAGTAGCAGGTTAGAGTAACAAAGACCAGAACTACTCAGACACTATCAGTGGGCCACCACTGAAGTGAAAGAGGTTCAACCAGAACTTTTGTAACTGGCAAGAAAACAAAACTGTATTGGGTTATAGGAAAGACCAAACTTATTATCAGATAAAACAAGGGACTGCAGGATGTGTAAAACTTGTCATGCCATGTTTCGGGGGAGGATCAAAGGAGCAATCAAGGTGGGCAAGTGGAGAAAGAACCATAGGTAAAGGGGAGAGAAGAGACTCTAAGGATATGCAGTCCCTTCTACCTACTTACTGTACATATTCCTAAATATTCTCCCTGCAAGTGAGTGCACTTCTAGTGAACTTCTAGTTGACTAATGTGTGAGTAGGAGATGACCAGTCTGGAAAAACCCAAGATTCCAGCCAGAAACTGGCTAAAAATCCCTGGGTCTGGACACAGATACCAAAAGACTTTAGGCCTGGCAAAGACCAGAGACACCTGTGAATGCGAGTATGCACGAGTTGAGTGATGAGGATATAGGTATATTCCACTAACAAACTTTCTTGTTGTTCATGCTGTTTGTGTTTACCTCTTAAAGGTACTTTATATGCATTAATCTGTTTGTGGCCAGCCGTGCGTGCACTGTGCACACACACACACATCACTGCAATTCACACTCAGCCGTGCTACCGGCTGAACCTGGGAACGGTCCAGCAGCCTCTCACCGAGCCACCAGGATCCCCTCGGTGCTGCTGCCTACCACTTCTGCCAGCTGCTTAGTGGAAACACAAGCACTTCAAAAACAGAGCTGGCTGATGCTAACTGAATAATTCAGACTCCCCAAAACCGAGTAAAGTCAATTTGGTTTGAGGAAAGAAGTAGTCAATACAGTAATTTATTTTATTCTTGTAACAGAAATAACACTGTAATAGTGAAAAAAATAATGTAACCTGAGAACAGGCAAGAGTATTGGCTGACCCTGCAAAGGAGGGTAAAAAACCTGCAATATTCTTTCACCTTTTACCACTCAAATCAAAACAGGGAAGCATTAGAAGATGCCACTGAAAACACTTTGCAAATTAATATGGATGCAGCAAACTGAGTAAACCCATTGAACCTTTTCAAAGTGTTGCCCGAAAATATTCCTGGAAACCAAACCCAGTTCATAATTGCTCACCTCAGGTTTGGATTCTAACTCATCCGATAACATTGATTCAAGTGTCCGACTCCTGCCGCTGTCCTCAGCAAGGCACGGCTTTCTTTTATTTTTAGTTCAGAGAGAACAACGCTCCCTGCTTATTCTCATATTTTCCTAAGTGTAAAACAGTGCAGCGGTCCTTCTGCAAGAAGCTGTGTTGCACAAATATTCAATTTCACCTAAAACAACAACAACAAAAAAGGAAATATAAAGAGACAGGAACCAAAAAAAACCAAGAGCAAAGCAGAAAGAAGCAAGCATATAATACACGTTGCATGTAACTGTAAAATATACTTTTAAGTACTGGGAAAACTCAATGTATGCAGGTTCCTGCATTTCTGTTGACATTGTGCAGCAAAATAACATCCTAATGCTACAAAATTAATTTTAAAAGGCTATTTACCACATTTTCTTTGCAATAGCTCATTTTTTTAATGTAAAATTGAGTTGTTTGTGCTGGAAATTTATGGGTTCAACTGAAAAAAATCACATAGAGCATGCAAGAGACATGGAGGCTGAATTCCCAGTCTGCAAAACAGTGAAATTATCTAAATTCTTGATGAAAGGCAACCATATACGAACAACCTGTCACCAAGAAAACCCTGCTTTTCCTGTCTGTTAAGATGTGACGTTTCTGGTTATGAGAAACATCTTGATGAACACAGGTAGGTCGGAAGTTATTTCACAAATACACATACAACATTTCTTCTTTGGGCTACAAGGGAAAATGAATACAAGTTTAGATCTATTTTTGCCTACTGGGAAAGCACTGAGGCACTAAGGATGGGAGAAGAAAGTAAACTACGTAGGCTTCTTTTCCCCCTTCCGTCCTAACTACAGATATATTTAATATCCTAAAAAATAACGAGGACGCTGGCTCGGCTAAAGAGAACCTAAAGCCGCCTTCTAGTACGCCTGCCGGCAAGCGGCACAGCACAAGGTGCTCGGTACCGGAGCCTCGCTTCCTGCCGTGAAGGGACAAGACAAGCAGCACCGCGAAAGTAGAGGAACTCAGCCCAACGCACGTCCCGCTGGTTCCCCCGCCGTCCCCTGTGGGCCCGCAGCCGGGAGGGCGGGCCCCGAGCGACCCAGGAGGGACGAGGGCCGGAGCCGCCGGGAACAGGGGACAACCTGACAGACACCGACCGGACACCGGGGCGAGGGGCAGAGAGAGGCCCCGTCATTGCGGGACCGGGTGGTAGGGCCGAGGTCTGGCTGGGGCCGCGCCCCTCCCCCACACCGGACAGGTGCGCCTCCCCTCCCCCACGGCGGGGTCCGTCCGTGGCGCGG